>MNCI01010030.1:150389-178059 GCA_015680685.1 Gnetum montanum | reverse complement strand
AGAGAGAGAGAGAGAGAGAGAGAGAGAGAGAGAGAGAGAGGATAAAAAATGATACAAAGGAAAGAAAAGAGAGAAGAAGAAAAAAGAAAAATAAAAATAAAGAAGAAAGAAAATGGAACAACTTAAGTTCCCAAGTTAAATGGCACAATTTCCATTTTGCAATCGGTCTAGCTTTGGATCAACCATCTCATAAGCACTCTAATCAGAGGTTGAAATCGAAGAGGGCAAGACACCTCCACATGCTGACTCCCTCACAAATACCTTGACAAGGGAGCATGCTATGCCAAAAAGCCACCATCATGTGATATCCTGCATCTATCCTTTCCATCCCTTAACCTATTTCCCTAGACTAGCCCTCATCATACTTCATTTCCTTGGCACTCTCAAGCCTAGCAAAGCATCATCCAAGCAAGCACTAAAATTTGGTGTTGGTTTCATGTTCATCATGGTGTTTTTTATTCTTTGTCGATGTCTCTTAAGTCAATCCTCCAAATGTCAAGAAAGAGGGGCCAACGAAACCACACTAATTTTGGGCTCCTATGACTCAACAACAAATTTTTCTAAGAGTCAAAATTTGGGCAAATTTTTTTTAAGTCTAGTATCACGCTGTGCAACATAGACAATGTAGCACATTGGAAGTCTTGATGTTTGCAAAATTTTTCTAAGTCTACCTACTAGACTCCCTAGCACAGCTAGCATAGCATCTATTTCCAAGGCCAGTTTGCACAAATGTCAAGCTAGAAGCAATCAAAGGCACTAAGGATGGACTAAACAATTTGGAAAATTTTCTATCTTCTAGGTTGTTAAGCCTACTATGTTCTTAAGCTTAATTAGCTTAACATATGTCCCAGTTGTCAATCCACCCAAGTGCCAAAATAGGAGTTGTCAAAGATGCTCAGAATGGATGAAATAGTTTGGAAAATTTTTTATCTTTTGGGCCTATCATGCTATCTATGCTACATAGCATAGATAACATAACATAAGTTTTAGGGCTCAAATTTTTCTAAGTGTTGGAGCAGGAGTCTATTAAGCTATCTAGACATGGAAAGTGCATTTGGAAATTTTTTGGCTTCCAAGGCTACCTATCCTACTTCACCCCTAAAGTGTGGTTAGGCTGCCATGAAGAAACATTGCAAATTTTGGAAAAATTTATCAAAATATGGGTGCTACGCTCTGCTATGCTCTACAATGTACATAGCGTGATACTTGAAAAATGCCTCCAAAAGCACCTAGAAATTAGCATTGACCTTCATTTCACCATTGATGTCCCTTCAATAGCAAAGATTAGTAGTTTTCTTTGTTTTTGCACCTTCTATTGATCTCCAAAATTGTCCCTATAGTTGAACCTACTCAGAAGAGGGGGAAGACATAGTTCTGGAGTGTAGGCTCCAAGTTGCATTTCTTTTGGCATTGATTGTAGCTACATGGTAGTCCCTCAAAATTTGGCACATGCAATCTGGGTGGTGTGGTCATAGTTTGGCAGATTTTTCATTCACATTCATGTCCTATATACTGTCATACCATTGAGCTTGACACTTTGAGCATATCATGTCAACATGACTTGTTCACATTTGTGTTACATGGGACCCAAGCCACATGGCATTCAATCCATATCTTTGATCAATCCTAGCTCTATAAATACCCCTATAATCAATTTTTTAAGGGTTGGTTAATAATCAGAGGTCAATGTTCCAACCACCAATGCTTTCCAGCATGGCTCTCCTAATCAACGTCGATTAGGCTATGCTCCCAATGACTTCTCAGTGTTCCAACCACCGACATTTTTAGATGTCACACTGGCACTCTCCAATGTTGAAATAAGAAGGTGTGATTTTTCCACTATCTCATCCCCTTTTTTTCTTCCCCCTTCCCCACCCTTTCTCTCCAATGTTGAAATAAGATGTGAGATTTCCACTATCTCACCCCCATTCTTTCCTTCTCCCCCTCCCCTTACCTTACCTAGTATAGAAGAGGTAGTTGGGAGGCTAACTTGGGTGAGGTTTGAAAGCAACGTTTTCAATATTCCATTTCTGGTAAAGAGGTAAACTCCCACTTATCCCCCACTTACTAATTATAGTAAGTACACCATTTTTGTCATTTTTATTTTCTTTAAGAGTCTTCAAATTTGATTCACTGGAATTTACTCCTATTTTACCACTTATAGCCTATTTTTAAGCCATTCTTAGCACTAAAGCCATGTCTTTCCAAAAGTACACTAAATTTCTCTTCACCCTCAATGGCAAAGACCATAGCCAATAATCCATGAGGGTGTGTGATCCTAAAGACCTTTCCATCATTGAGTGAAGGTGATCTTTGAGGGCTAGAGGGGGGAGTCCTAATTTTTCAACCATAAATAAAGATTGTTACAACTTCATTTGTGCTAAAACATAGGTAGGCATGCTAATTTCACAAATTAAGGTTTAGTCCAAAAGGGAGTTTGAGCTCATATACAGGAATTGGGAGGAGTATATCCCTTTCCTATATGAGAAAATTCCCTTTAAAGACATCAATTCTAGCATCGTAGCCCAATTGATTACCATGGAAGAGAAAGATGAGAAGCCTAGCTTTGAGGAATAATAGGAAGAGGAGTATGAATTTAAGGTAAAATCTAAGCTTCAAAACATCTTGGAAGGACTATTCCAACAAACATCCTCCAAATTCACAACACCTTCTTCTAATGCTTTTGTTTTCTCCATGGGCATGTGCCATCATCTTCCACTTCCTACCTTACTATGGTAGGTCCCACACCGAATATAGTCATACATCACACTCACCCAGTGCTACAAACAACCAACTATAGTACAGCAATGTCATTTACGACACAATCTCAATATATAAAATCATCAATGGTGGTTTTGATCACCAAAAATTCATTAAATACTCAAGTGAGGTCCACCATGGGACCCCAAACACCATAGGGGTCACACATCCCATTTGTGTTGTTTGTGCCTCAAGTACTAGCACAAACACCTTTTTGTTTGTTTGCCCTATAAGCCATATCCATAATGCAACCTCTTCCTCTATCATGCAACCTATAATAGGACCATAGACCACATAATATACACCACAACCTTATGTACAAACCCTATAACCTATGAGGCCATTGCAAGGCTTGGATCAAGCCTTCCAAGTGATCCAAGACCTAATGGAGGAGTTGAAGAGGTTTAAAGCCTCTACCACAAAAACTATCAAGATTATGGACTTCTATAGGATGATTCCATAAGTCCTGTAATCCCACCATTGACACTCTCTCCTAGTGTCCCCATTCCCCAATTTAGTAAATCTAACAGAGATGTTGATCCTAATGACACCTTATTACCATTTGATCAAAATGTTCACTCTTAGAGCAATGACCTCATACCATCATGAGGATTTTCCCTATTTCTTTGATTGGGAAAGCACTTGATTAGCATCATGCATTACCTAGAGGATCCATATCCTCTTTGGAGGACTTAGTAGCATAGTTTATCAACTTTTTCAAGTATAACTTGAAGCCTAACACAATGCTTGACCAACTCATGAATGTCAAGTAGGGGTCCTTAGAACCCATATAGAACTTCATTTAGTGGTGGAATGGACTATTGAATGAAATACCAAAGGACATACCCAAAGACTACCTATTAGGCATATTCAAGTGCATAGGTAATAACTTCATGAAGTCCAAACTCTACTACCTTGATCCACAACCTCTTAGCCAAGCATTATCACAAGCTAAAAATATAGAGGATGTCATGGAGGCCAGTCATGATCTGGCCTATATAGCATATAAAAACAAACACACTTGAAGATACAAAGAAAATAGCAAAAAAAAACAATACTACCATAGTAACTGTAACCAAGGAAACCAAGACCAGAAAGTAAGGGCTAAAGGTCAATTCACCCATGGTCTCCATTAATGACTGCAATAACGAATCATCAACTTCTTATATCATTGCATCAACAACAAATACATCTAACTTCGAAAGGAATGACATGTCTAAATATACTACATTGCCATTAAAATCATCTAAGTTGCTAGACCAACTATTAAGAAGTGGATGCATGCAAGACAAACAAATGACTAAAGTTGCTCAAGAGAAACATGAGCAACTATCCAAAATAGACAAAGATCCCACTCAAGAAATGATGGATGATCCCCAGTTGCCTAGATACTTCAAGCTATACTTCTTCTACCATTATCATTAGTTGCTTGGTCATGATATAAACTTCTTCCTTACACTGAAGGATGACTAAAAAGGGATGATAGATAGGGGGAATTGGTCTTAGATGCTTTTCACCTAGTTCGGCCACAAAACCAGTCAATGTAGGTCTACAAAGACTTGTTGAATGCTAATGATAGCCCCGATGTTATTTTAACATTCAACATCAATGAAAATTAGATACCTATAAGAGAAACATTCATGATTCAATTACCCCTATATAGTGAAAGAGCATCCTCAACTTTTCATAGGTCAAGATCCACCTTCATTGTGAAAGTACCATCACAAATTCCTCCAAAGGAACCTTTCGCCATCAAGGTCTCCCAACCCAATACAACCTAAACAGCCATAGCCCAACCAATTGCACAATGATCCCTTGTGGTAGCTAATCCTACTACCTCTTCCTTACAATCAATGGCTAACAACCAAAAAACTACAACCAAACAAAGGAAGAAGCACATGTAAAAGCCTAACAATAAGGGAGATAGGAAGATGAAGGTATGAAAGGAAATGGGTCCACTGAAGCCCACTCCCATTTTAGCTATACCCATGACCTCCTCTACCTCATCCCCTTTAACCAACAAGTCACAGGAGGATACCAAAGCCCACAACCAAAACAATAAGGAAGAGCCACAATTACCAAAGCCTAAAGCTGAAGTCCACATTTTGGGATGCATGGAGGTAGTAAAGCACAACTGAGGTGACATGCCCATGGCCAATGACAAAAAATTCCTTAGTGGAATGGACCATGTTAGGTAATCCCTTAAGTAGAAAAAAACCCTAACCTTGTATGACCTGATCATGACTTCCACCATACATCATGAGATGCAAGTTAGAGTGTTGACCTTCATAGCCATTAGTGAGGATATTCCTACTAATAAGGAAGTCATCTATGCAGTGAGGATTCCTTTCTCATAAGGGGAGGAGAGGTAAACACCCTTAACATTTCATGATAGTAAAATTAAAGTTAATCCCTGGAATGGAAAAGTGACTATAGCTCCTTTATTATAACCATACTCATAGGACATTTGAAAATACATTGGATGCATGCTGATGATGGAGCTACAACCAACATCATCCCATGCACCATAATTGAACACTTAGGCTTAATTAAGCAAGTATAACCTACAATTAATATAGTTGTTAAGTATTTTAATGGATCAAGAGCTTCCATCAAGAGGTCTATCTCCTTGGATTTTGTAGCTGAAGAATAATTCCCTACAACTACAAACTTCTTGGTGGTGGAACAAACACCAGGATTCAACTTGATCCTAGGAAGATCTTGGTTGACTCAGTTATGAGCTATTCCCTCATCCATCCTTTAAGAAGTTCACTTTCTATATGAGGGAGGTGAAATCATCATTCATGATGATAACCCAGCTTCCCTAGCTATAAAAAATGTAGACATATAACAAGGATCTAAAGTGGAGATTCAATAAGATGATCATAGCCATGAAGAGCAAAAGCCCAAGACAACCAATGATGATGACAATATGCTATGAGATACATTATGGGATGAGCTCCTTTTTAACATCGTAATTGATGGGGATGGAAAATACAAGCTTTTCTAAAATAGGCCCTACTCATTTCCTAATCTTGCAAAGATTAGGAAGAATATGCACAAGTGAAGTTCACCTTAACCTTCCCATGCCCCTATGACTAAATGCATTAATAGCCAAGTAGCCTTACTTTTCTTTTGTAGTTTATTATATCTTTGTTATTTTATGCATGTATCCTATGCCTATAGCCTAAGTTTGTTTGCATTTTTTCCTGTTTACTACAACCTTTCTTATGATAAAAAAAAGCCTTATAAATATACGTCTATTTACATCAATGTTTATTAAGCTGTTAAATTAACATTGATATCTGATAATATGTTAAACTAGCATTAACATCTGCTAAGATTTTAAACTGGCATTAAGATCCACTAAGATGTTAAATTGACACTATGATCTACTAAGACCATAAAATGGGATTATGACCCACCAGGCCCTTAAATTGGTAATGTAGCTACAATCATGTAATATAACTTATGCTTGTGATGGCCTAAAACTAGCAAACATCTTACTTATTATGACACTTCTTTTTTTTCAATTAGCCATTAAATGTTATAACAAAAAACATAAACATTTCCATTTTCAATGTCTACAATAGTTACAACATTCAATACTACTATAAATGCATATATCCAAAAATAAAACCAAAATTTAAATTTAAAGATAAAATTTCCATAGCATACATAGCCATGGCCACATGGTGTGGAAATAATTTCAAAGAACAACAACCATCTATAACATAGTCTTGGTAATGTACCATCCAAAATCGTCGGTCTCTGGCTAGAAGGAAACAGAAACCAGGAGATCTCCGAACATGCACAGAAGACCCTACCTTCGCTTGAGGGCAAGCTGGAATTGATGAAGGCAGAGTACCTTGAGTGGTCCGCACGCCGATCAGGCAAGGATTTCCCCAAATGTACACCGAGGTGCTATACGCTGGGTTATGTGTGAACGGCGTAACAGATGTAAAATGAAGCGTAAACAGCGTAACTGGTATAAATGGAGCGTAAATGTGTGAGGGCATAAACAGTAAACATGCAACAATTAATGAAAAACTATAAGAGATTTTAGGAAGAAAATGTAGCAATATTATTGTAAAATGTGAGTTACAATGCACCGGTCTAACGCAGTTGTGGCTTTGACAAAAGGCGGACTAATAGCCCCGGTGGATGCAGGGATGAGTGCTGGTTCAATCTGTAGGCACAACGTAGAGGTTGTATGCTCAGCATACAAGGTTGAGGTCTAGCATGTAGGGATCTCGCTTTGGTTCTCAACGTCTTTGTTTTTCTCTCTGGTTTGCTCAAAATTTCCAACCGACCTGGATCTAGTGAAAAATTGGGGATTTTATATAGGTTTAGACGTTAGACTCGGGTTGGGTGACACGTGGCGCATTGACCAGGTGCGAAAGTATAAAATTTACAAGTGTACAACATGCTACATCTACTCGGCATATATGCTGGGCGTATATGCTGTATCTGTGGGCATAGACTCTGGGCGTATATGCTAGGTAGTTAAGATGTATACGCTGGGCGTATACACTGAGCCTGCTAGGCGTATACGCTGAGCCTTCTAGGCGTATACGCTAGGCGTATACGCTAAGAATGTATACTTCGTCTACTGAGCGTATACGCTAGGCATATACGCTGTGTATGTTGGGCGTATACGCTAACGTTTGCTCTATTCATGTGAATTGCTGCCTTGTACCAAATCTTGTTCTGTAGTGTCGTTTCCATGCCATCTTCGGGGATTGCATGCCGAACATATACATCAGTCGTACCTGCTGAGCGTACATGTTAGGCATGTACGCTGGACATCTACACTGTAGATGCAATCTAGGGCGTATACGCTGAAAAATGCAAACTTAGTGTAAACTAAGTACTTTGAGCTCCGAAGTTACCATGTTTGATAGTAGATGTTGTCGTGGCCATCGATGGGTCCCAAGGAACTGCTCCTCGTTGGGTTCGACTCTGCTAGAAGTTGTCTATGGGGCCCTCAAGCTTTAGTCATGCTGGGGAATGTTATGACTTAGCTCGACTCTTGTTGGAAAAGTACTAAGCTGGGAATTTTGTGGTGTTTCATTGACCCCTCTTTGTTGATGCTTGGAGGAATCAACCCGAGAAGCGTCAACAAAGAAGTGCAAAACACCACAAGAAACTCAATAGAGACATTGTCCTTCGCCAGTTGACTAGATATCATCACACCATGTTCATTAGTACATGGGATTGTGGGAAATGGAATTTGTATTTATAGAGAAAGGGAAACTATGGGGATTCAGGAGGAATCAAGGTTGTGCATAGTAAAAGGGATGTTCTGGTGTGTATGTGGGTCATGCTAATCCTTGTCAATAGCCATTGTTTAGCAGACTCAGAATCAAGACATGAGATGGGCATCCTTTGGCGGAACAAGACTCTTGGTTGGTGTCTGAGAGGACTTGTTCGCAGAACCAAAGCCATGTGATGATGTGTTGCATTCTTTGGAGGAACATGACCCTCGTTTAGTATTTAAGGGGGAACCTGTTGGCGGAGAGCCAAAGCCACACAATGTGGTGTTTCTTGATTGTTTTAGACATGAGCATTTGCTTTTGAGGCAACTATCGTTCCATTTTGTATTTTAGGTAGGAAGGGACAACGGTTTTTTTTCTTTTTTGTTCTTATGCACATGCTCAAATACAATGTTGTGGGTTGCAACCTCTTAAGAGTGGTGCGATATACAATGGCATGTTCAATGTTTCGGGCTGCAGTGAATGTGTTCGGGATATAACCAAGTATAGGGTGTTGAGGGATAGGCGGGATATGAACCAGGGGATGTACTAGTGAATGATTTGATTTGGTCTTATCACATGCACTGTAAACAACATCTCACCTTGCTGTTTATGATGAAGTGCATTCTTGTGTGAAAACCTCTGAGTGTCATCCTGCAAACACAATTCCAAGGAGACAAGAAAATCATGAGTGAGTAAGTGAGCTTAGACTTAAACTATTACTGATGAACAAAGGCACTGGATGACCATTAAACTATAAAGCAAGAATCCATCTAAACTGGCCATGGAGGTTGTGAGGTGTTCATTTGTCCTCTTACCTTGCCATTTGGTGGGCCTACCTAGGTTTCTAGTGGGGTCAACTCTTGGAGGAGAAGCGATTGAGATGTTGCCCACTATCGGGCTTCAGGTAGGTGAGGGGCCATCACGTTGTGGCACTCATATGAAAAAAGGCTTCTTAGCAGTTTTTATTACTATGTCATGCTATTTTAACATCTTAGTGGATGTGTCATGCCAATTTAATGTCTTAGCAGACGAATCATGCCATTTTAACATCATAGCAGACGATCGTTGTGGGGCCTTGACCACAAAGGATGTTGTGGGTGCCTGAGATGGCACTTTGATAACAAAGAGAGGCCTCTTGCTTGTGGAGGCAGAGGGGATCCTTGCCTTGCTGGGAGGCACATGGATCACAAAAGGTTGTTGTATAGGTTTGAGCTTGCCACCTATACTAGTTGAGTTTATGACATAGGACACATCATCTTTATTGGATTGACTCCCCATGTTGATCACTAGTTGGCCTTGTTCTATCATTCTTTGCAGGTCATCTTGCAAAGCATGATAGTTGTTTGTACTGTGACCAGCCATTTGATGGTAATGGAAGTATTGTTCTAGTTTAAAATGTTGTATGATTGGGGGCTCATTTGGTACTACTAATGTGGGGTTCTTTAGTAGTTCACAATACCTATCATGTTTTTAGTGGGTAATCTCTGATACATGTTTGTGTTAGATATGCCCATCTTTCAAGAGTTGCTCCAATAGTTGAGAGGGTTGCATCAGTAGTGGTGTGCACTTTGAGCGGTCCTTGCACTGAAAGTTGGGCTTTGGGGTGGCCCCTATCAATATAGGTGAGTTGGTGTCAAATTTGGCAGCTTTGTCAGCTAGGGCTTTGGGTTGCTTGGTGAAACACCACAAAAATTTGGACCTAACACTTTTGGACAAGAATCAAGCTAAGTCATGGTGCTTCCTAGCATGATCGAAAAAAATAGCATCAAATGGAGTCAAATCAAGCAAGTAAAAGTTCCCCGAGATCCATTCGAGACTACATCAACATTTGGCAACAAGAACTTTTAGGTTTCAAACTCGAAACACTTAGTTTTTACTAAGTATACTTCTTGCACACAGGCCTGCACGCCCAGCGTGCAACTCAGCATGTAGCAAATTTTGGGCCCCAAAAATAAGCCAAAAACATGCCAGAATTGAGCGTCTGGACCCCCCAGGACCTTCACCAGGGTCCCCAGTAGCTCTCAGGTGCTTGAAAATCAGATTTTTTGCTCCAAATGATGGGTTTTCATTCATGCATCCCCAGTGTACATGCCCAGCGTGCACCATCAAGGATCCCTCAGAATAAGCATCCTAAAACAAGATCTCCATCTACAATCTACTCTCAGAGGCAAGACAACTGTCAGGCATCATCCCAGGCTCCCAAAAATGGAGATTCAACCTTTAAATGATGCACTTGTATGACCTATACGATGAGCATACATACTCTGCACACCCAACGTGCACAACCAAAAGCGAGGTCAATTAGGCAATTCAGCCAACTTGCATGCTGACCTACACGTCCAATGTGTAGCATAGTGTACACGAGTTGAAGCCTTCCAAAACCATGTCAAATCAAGTTCAAATGAGCTGAAAATCCATAGGTAGCATTCCCATGACACTAGAGCCCAAATCCAAGGGCCAAGTTCAAGACTTTCTATTGTAATAGTAGCGTTCATTTGGAAAGTTCAATTCTTTTGTGTTGGTCAAATCTATAAGTTTGGTTCACATGCCCAACATGTACATGCTGGTATACAGCATGTTGTACAGTTGTAACATTCTTTGCACTTAGGCAACACAGCCACATGTCATCCGACCCGTAATTTTCTCACCCACAGCCACTCATACCCTTCTAGATCTGAATCTAACACCCAAGATCTCATAAAAACCCCAATTTTTCACTAAATCAAGGGGGTTGCAATTTTTTACAAACAGAGAAAAAAAAACAAGAACCTGGGACACTGAGAAAATCTAGACACTAATCCTATACACTAGACTTCAACCGTGCACGCTAAACATACAGCCTTCACGCTGTGCTTGCAGTAAAAACCAACATACCATCGTCCATCTACATCCACTAGGGCTCTTCGTCCACCTTGTGTCAGTCCAAAAACTATGTTCAGACCGATGCACTGTAATCCTCATTTTTTTGCAATAAAATTGCCTCATCTCTGATTATGATTTGTTATAGTTTCCATTTATTCTTTTCTATATCTCTGTTTATATTTTTGCACATTTACATTCTGGTTTACGCTTATTATGCTATTTACACATAACCCAGTGTATTACTCATTGGCATACATCTAGGGAAATCCTTGTCTGACCCATGTGTGGACCACCCTGTACTATCCGAAATCGTTGGTCTCTGCTGGAATGAAACAGAAACCAGGAGATCCCCATACAAGCACAAAAGATACTACCTTCGCTTGAGGGCAAGCTGGAATTAACAAAGACAGAGTACCTTGAGTGGTCTGCATGCGGATCAGACAAGGATTTCCCAAACATACACCGATATATTGTATGCTGGGTTATACATAAATGGCATAACTAATGTAAAACGAAGCGTAAACGTACAGGAATGTAAACAATAAGCATACAATAATGAACGAAAAACTGTGACAAATCTTAGCAAAAGAAATGTGGAAAATATTATTGCAAAATGGAAAGTTACAATGCACCGGCCTAACATAGTTGTGAATCTGACACAAGACAGATGGAAGGCTCCAGTGGATGCAGGGGGATGATTGTTAGCTAGATTCGGCTGTAAGCACAGCGTAAAGGCTATATGCTCAACGTGTAGGATGGAAGTCCAGCGTGTAGGATTAATGTCTCTAGATGTCCTCTTTGTGTGGATTTCCTTAGATTTTTGCTCTGATCTTTTCAGTTTTTCCAAACTTGGATCTGGTCAAAAATTAGGGTTTTTATACCAGTTTAGATGTTAGACTCGGATCTGAGAGCGAATGATTAGCTATGGAATGCTGGACTCTCAGGTCGGGTGACATGTGGCACGTTGACTGAGTGTTAAAGAATGAAATTTTACAAGTGTACAATGAGCTGCATGGCAGCGTGTATTGCTGCATGCCAGCATATATTACTGTACACCAGCGTGTATACGTTGGGCATGTGAATTCGGCACACAGACTTGACTAAATCAAAAGAAGTCAGTTTTTACAAACTAGTGCTGCAATAGGAAGCATCAAATTCGGCCCTCAGATTTGAATTTAGATCTCACGAGAATGATGCCTATGGATGTTCAGCTCGGTTGGACTTGGTCTGACATGGTTTTGGAGAGCTTTGATTCATATACGTTGTGCTACACACTAGGTGTACACACTGTACACACTGGGCATATACACTATACACACTGGGTGTGCAGGATGTACATGCTTAGCATATGGACTTTAAAGTGCATGATTTTGAGGCAAAAATTCAATTCTCTAGAGCCCATGATGAAGCCTAACAATTACTCTATCCCTGTGAGTTGATGCCTTATACGAAATCTTGCTCTGAAGTGTCTTTTCCATGCAATCTTTGGAGTTACTTGCTGGGCGTACACGTCGGTCGTACTCGCTGAGCGTACATGTGAGGCATGCACGTTGGGTGTATACGCTGGATGTGCATGCTGGGCGTGTATGCTGGGTGTGCATGCTGGGCATGTACATTGGGCGTGCATGCTGCATACTGCATACTCAGTGAAAAAAAAGTATCTTGAGCTCCAAATTTTCCATGTTTGATGCCAGATGTCACCATGGTCTTCTACAGGTCCCAGGGAACTATTTCTTGTTGAGTTTGACTATGCTTGAAGCTATCTGTGGGGCCCTCAAGCTTTAGTCATGCTAGGGAGAATCATGACTTAGCTAGATTCTTGTTGGAGATGTACTAATCTTAGAATTTTGTGGTGTTTCACACCCAAGGTACTCTACCTTCATCAGTTCTTGCTCACCCTCAAGTGAAGGTAGGGTCTTCTGTGCCTGTCTGTAGATCTCTCGGTGTCTGTTTCATTCCAGCCGTGCACCAATGATTTCAGACAGTACAGAAAATGGTGCTAGAAGGAGGGCCAGTGGTTGCTTAAATCTATTCTGATCCACTGTAGATCTCTACAGATCCACTAGTCCATCTCATAGATCCGCTCCCTGTGATCCTGGATCTACAGTCAATTTTCTCAGATTTACACTCTGTCAGCATAGATCTGATTTTGAACCTTTTAGATCTGTGCCCTGTTCAGCGAGATCTACTACAATCCCAGGGTATATACACTACCTAGCCCATCTGCACACTATCCACTCTAGTTGTACGCTACCTGTTCATCCTGTAAGTTGATCGTTGAAGCCTATGCACCGAGGATTCAGTCCATACGCTATGTATCCAAGCTACACGTTTCCAGACTTAGATGAATGCTGTGTAGACAAGCCTGCATGCTGAGGCTGTACGCTGTTTAGACAAGCCTGCACACTAAGGATGTACGCTATGTAGACAAGCCTGCACACTGAGAGTGTACGCTAACAAGTATACCCATTTCATACCTAGCCAAACTCTCACCTATACACGCTAACACTGTCTCCCATCTACCTTGTTACACTTAGGACCTTTTCATCATGAATACTACCAATACCAGTGTTTCAACCAAGTCCACTTTAGATATCATTGGCCCCATGGCAATGCCAATACCCATCATGCAACCCATAGGGGTCCACGGTGAGGTCAACCCTTGGGGAAGACCTTGCTGATCTCTCAGACTGCAAGGGAAGGATCCATCATTTAATGTCGTAACACAAGAACAGTATAATTTTATATGTGTAAAGATCCAAGCTGGTTTGGCAGTAGATCAAATTGAATTGGAAGCTAATAAACAGTATGAACTGATTCATAAGGGAGGACATGAGTTCATCCCCTCCCCATATGACATCATCCCTCTTCTAGAGCACTACTCTGAGCTCATCTCATAGCTCCTTCTGGTCAGGAGTCAGTCTCTAGACCAGTCCATGGAAAACCCTCAATTAGAAGAGGAGGATGACTTTGCGGCTCAGCCCGAACACAAGGATTCATACCATACTCTCAGTTCGCATACTTACACGAACCCATTATTTCACCCTTTTACAGGGGAGACTATGTCCCTACAATCATTTAAGACCATTCAAGCACATGTGCCTCAATAGGAAGCATCCACCCTTATTCCCACTCTCCCCATGATCGATACTCAATTCAATATACCCATCCCCACTATTCCTCCCACCACCACGTTGTCCCCTCTCTTACAAGTACAACCCCAACAACACCCCAGTCAAACTAATGTAGGAGTAACCTTTCCATCCCAAGTGATTGGGACATCGTCTGTGATATCTAATTCTACATCCACTCACTATATACCACAAATACAAACCCAAGGGACATCCTTCACCACTTCAACTCAACAAGTTCAAGGTGTTACCTCACAAATCATAACTGGACAGTGGGCCGCGACTGGCATGCAACCGCATCAACCTCGTCATTACAACATACCACCTCTTACAATTCCACCCATGAACATCCATCAAGTACCACAACAACAACAATAACAACCTACCTCTTATGGTATGCCACCCCTAGTGGCACCCACCATAAGTATTCCACAATTGCAACTTCCGACCACTTAACTTTCTTCTTTCCCATTGACCATACAACAATCTAACTTGCATACTACACAACATGACCAACCTGCCCCTTCACCTAATGCCCAAGACTGGGCCAAAGCTAAGAAGATGATGCAAGAACTCACTAATGAGGTAAAACACCTCAAAACGACCAACAATGAAGAGCTTCAAGTATTAGACTTTTACCAAGATGATCCTATTAGCCCTTAGGTACCACCATTGACCTTGCCCAAAGGAGTTTCTTTGCCTTAATTAACCAAATACAATGGGGAAGGGGACCCCAACGCCCATCTGGTCACGTTTAGACTAGAATGTTTATTGCTTTAGGCATGGCCCCATGCAATCTTATGTATTTTTGCCATGTCCCTTACTAGGAGAGCTTTAGAATGGTACCGAGCCTTACCTCATAACTCTGTATCCTCTTTGGAGGATCTCTTATACCAGTTCATTACTAGGTTCAAATACAACTTGAAACCTAAAGCAACCTTGGATAGTCAGATATAGGTAAAACAAGCACCGCTTGAACCTATATAAAAATTTATTCAGAGATAGAGTGTTGCGCTAAACGAACATCATGAACCAATCCCTGAAACATACTTACTCACCATCCTAAAGGGAGCTGTAAATGATTTCGTGAAATCTAAACTGTACTATTTAAATGTGCACACTCTAAGCCAAGCTTTCATACAAATACAGAACATAGAAGAGGCGGCCCAAAATAGCCATGACCCTACTTACTTAGCCTTTAAAAATCAACACACCAAAAAAGAGAAAGAAAAGGCTAAAATAACTATAGCAGTAGTAGCAGAAACTCAATAGATAAATACAAGACAATAAGGTAAACCACCTACCACCCCTACTAGCTATACTAGACTTGCTCCCGCTGCTACACCTGGATCATCCACATCATAAAATGCTACACTAGGTCATGCAAGAAACTTTGAGAGGAGAGACCCCTCTCAATTCACACCATTGCCCATGAAACCTTTGCAATTATTTGACCAACTCTTGAAGGCTAGGCTAATGAAACATAAACAATTGTCCCCCGTAGCAATTCAAAGACATGATCGATTCTGTGAATTGGTCAAGAACCCAAGCTTGGCAACACCAGATGAGCCCCTAGTTCCAAGAGCTTTAGAATAGACCGATTTTGTGAGTACCACCAATGTAATGGACATGGCACTAACTATTGTTTCACCTTGAAACAAGACATTCACCGAATAATTGATGGAGGTGAGATCACTTTTGATGAGGCCAACCCGATCAAACCACAAAACTAGTCCATGGGAATATATAAAGATCCCCTAAACACTAAAGAAGTGCCATACATAATTAACACCATTTACGCAGATAATAACTATGAAACACAAAAGAACCCCTTTGTAGTTCATATTCCCCCTACCGCACTAACATCGCCTCAACCTTCATATCCCCCATACGATCCTACTACCCCACAAAACCATTGGTCATCCGAGTACCTTCTGCGGTGGCAATAGCACAAGTATCACCCCAAACCAAACAATTCGTTGTTCATGTGCCCTCTACTGGTACAACCACTAGTATGACACCATCAAACTAGCCCACTCCCTTCATGGTCCAGGTGCCACTGCCAATTGCTATGACAGAGGTACCAACTACAAATCACCCAACCCCGTTTGTGGTTAAGGTGCCTAGGCAACCTAATGTCCAAGCTCATATGCCTCAGACACAAGCCCATCCCACCCCATTCATCATTTGAGTCCCAAAAAAACCCCATATTCTAACCTCAAATGTTCCCACACAACCCACACGAGAACGCCTGGCAGATAAGCTTACCAGGGAACGTTTGGAGAAGGTACGTTTGGCAAAGGAACATCAACGCCTTGCACTGGGGCCCCTGAAACCAACTCCTTTAAGCACAATACCTATGGCTCCTTCTAACAATGAGCCAAGCATGAGTTATAAAGAGGAAAAATCAAGAATGCAACACATATCAAACCCAACGGTCACAAAAAATAACACAAAAGTTACCCCACGTGAGATACAACTATTAGGTTGAATGGATCAAGTGGCTTTGGACAAGAACATACCCAATGGTAAAGACTTAGCTAATGCCCTAACACAAGTTACGCAAGCCATTAAGCAAAAGAATACATCATTAAGCTTGTACAACCTCATATTGGCTTCGCCAATTCATCACAAAGCCTTAGTACACATGTTAACATTGATCCCAGTTAGCATAAACCTACCCATAAATGAACCTTCTATACACGCAGTAATGTCTACATGACAAGGATTCAAACCTAAATCATTAGGCTTTCAGCCCAAAAACATTAAGATCAATGAAAAAATTAAAGACGTCACCCGTGAACCCATGTTTATAACCATATGAGTTAATCAGTTCAAAATACATCGAGTACATGTAGATGATGGAGTAGCCACAAATGTAATGCCTTATCCCATCATTGAACAGTTAGGGCTTATAGAATTAATTAAATCGACATCTACAACATGCCTAAGGTCATTTAATGAATCATGAGTAGTGGTTAAAGGTACATTGACCTTGGATTTCATAGTAGGGGATCGATTCCCCACATTCGCAGACTTCGTAGTTATCGATGAGATGCCTGGTTTTAACCTAATTCTAGGACGACCCTAGTTAGCCCAGCTAAAAGCAGTGTCTTCCCCCATTCATAAAGAGATTCACTTACCCTATGAAGGGGGTGAAATCATTATCCATGGGGATACTGCTACATCCACCATCTCATCTCGCATGGAAGCAAATCAAGGCTCCAAAGTTAAATTTGAGGAGCTTGAACAAGAGGAAACCCCACAAGAGCATAAACTTGACAAAATTTCTGAAAAACCCATACCAAAGAAAAAAAATGAAATTCAAAGTGATGACCAAAAAATAAATCGTGGTCCCTCAAAAACCAAGGAAACACCGCCTAACCTAGAAACATCCAAGGATACTGACTCAGGGCTTACTCCGCTAGACGTCTCCTGGTCAGAGCTACCATTCAATGTAATTAGCAAAGGAGATGCTGAGTATTGGATCATACTCATTAAATCTACTCCTAACATAAAAATGAGAAAAATCAAAAAGCTATTAAACAATTAACAAACTACGATAGTCTGCAATGATGTTAAACTATGATAGTCCGAAATGACATTAAACTATGATCATCCAAAATGATGTTGAACTACCATTCGTCTGAAATGATGCTAAACTACACACATCCAGAATGACATTCAACTATTGCATGTCCGCAATGACATAAAACTAGCCACGGTCAGAAATGGCCGGTTTACACCAAAAACCATCCTATTAGTTGATATCCCTCCAGTTTATTAGTGGCCCTAGATGGCCTTAAACTAGAACGGTCACGTCGTAGTCCTTCATGACTTTAAACTGACACACATGTGTGTATGGCCCAAAATGGCCTTAAACTAGAGCAAGTTTACTTTTGTTTGTCTCAAAAGTTTAAATCCCCAGCCTACATTCTAAGATTACATCTTTACAGTACAAGTTACGCTTTCCTTTATGTTTACTATGGCACAGTTATCGTTTAGGTTACATTTGCACTTTATTTCATGTTTACACTTAAACAACAAACAAGCAAAAATACTTTCTCTCCATGTCCCTGCATTATTTCTTCTCAACATTCGGACAACTCTAAAAACAAATCAACAAAACAAAAAACAAAATTGGAATATGAAAATGAAAAAAATATATATAAATATGTAAATGGATGATTACTAGATCTAACCAAGTTTATGCATTTGTTCATACACAACTCAACTCAAAACAACAAAAATAATTTTTGTTTACAACCCGTGGAAACATAACTAATGACAATGACAGATTTAAAAAATAAACATCATGATCAGGAGGGGCTTTCCCCTTAAACTCCCCCACATCATGAGTTTCCCCTCCACAGGGGCCACCTTCGTGGCCACCATCACTGCCATGACTATGTAGAAAAGTAAGAGAAAATAATTAACTAAAAAACAAAAATAGGGGGATAAAATTTTTTGCAAAAGAAAAAACAAATAAAAAGTTACAAGTTTAAATGACTTACCGAAGAGGATCCCCTTAGACTGAACTCTAGCTAATGAAGGATTTCTTCTTCAAGGACACTTGCCCAGTCTATTTCATAAAGGCCTAGATCAATGTTGGCTAAGGCCTTCCCTTTGTCCATAGTAGATCAAGTAGGACGTTTAAGAGGAAACTCAACTACATAAATCTCCCTAAAAGCTATAGTGATTACTCTCTTAGGAGATTCCATCTCTACCACCGTGTGCCTAGCAAAGGCATCAAACGAAGACTGTAATCCTAAACCCTCTACGAACATCTCCAGTTGACGCTTCTCTATGGATGTCTCCTTTAATGATTTCTTATAATGGTACTTATGATTCTTTTCATCTTGGCCCCATTTTTTCACCTTAGAAGCGAAAGATTTTCAATCTTGACATTTGAGATTCAGAAAATCAATTTGTGCCTTTCACTCTACTAGTTCCCGAGTCATAGTTACTTGACGATTCAATAAATTCCAATATCTGGTATAAGTAACCTTGGAGGTTCACAAAGAATGATCACCCTTCAACCTAGTAGAGGCAAACTCATAGCATGACTTAAAGTCATCTTGGTCTGCTAATAGTTTAGCAATCTCTTTTTCCCCTACTTGAATTCACAACCATAGCTTTTCAATGGAATGCCTACAAGTCCAAAGAGACTTAGCATTTTGCACAACACATTTTGCCACCTTATCATAAATCTGTCTTAGCACTTGCTCAATTTCTGATGGTAGTTTAGGTAGACTGTCAATACCAGTGGCCTCATATGTGTCCCACTTCAGTTTAGCACCTATCAATATAAGGAGAATATACATTAGACATGGGATAGTAGAAATAGATGCAAAAATAGAAAGACTCAAAATGCTATATGTACCTATTTCAGGATGAGCTCGTTGGATGTGGTCAACTACCTCATTGACAATACCAAGGAAAAAATAAATTTTACTTGGCATTTCAATCCAAGTAAATGGGTCTTTTGAAGAAGATGGACCAACTCCAATGGTTGTTTCCATTGGAGTCTTCATTGTAGGTATTTCCAAAGAAACATTAGGAGTCGTATTAGTTTCAACATCTGCACCTTGTAGCAGCAAAAAAAAACATAAAGCCAAAACTCTAAATAATGGAAATGAAATAATTAAAAAAAAATCAAATAAGTATAATAGGAAAAACATATTGAAATCCCTTCCTTCTTCCAGATTCAGAGGATTGCCAAGGCTTAACCTTCCTTCGAAGAAATCATCGAATATCTCATCCTCTTCATCTTGATCACTAGCATGATCATTTTTTGTGGTGTCTTCCATCCATTCTTTTGTTTCTTCCCTTAGAGAGATAGGGACTTCCATCTCATCATTACCTGCTTTGTCCTCCTCACCTTTGTTAGAGGGGACCTCTTCCTCCTCTAAGATTTGTGCTAACCCTTCTCTTCTTACTTCAAGAGTTAACTCTGATGACATTCATAGGATCAACATCACATAAATGACCAAGATAATAATAATAATGATAATGAAACAAGGATAAATAAATGAATCAGACTTTCTTACCACGTGCAGACATCTTAAACTGTATGTGTTTCACCTTTGGTACATCTACAGCTGGAGCAACCTCTCTAGAGCTCTTAGGTCTTTGAAATTTAGATTTCGCCTTCCTAATTATCTCCTTGATTACTCGATCAGCTCTCCTAGTAGTATAGGGCACACCACTTGGCTCCAAACCTACGTTGTCATGCGTATGGATTGATTGAGTAGATGATCCCCCCATGAGGACACCCAGCCAGTCCTCCAGCTCATGAAAAACATGGACCTCTTTTTGTGTTGTATCCAAAGTCACTCTGGCCCCATTTGCCGGTACACCAAAGAGGTCTGAAAAGAACTTTGCCGACAGATGGAAAGCTACTTTAATTCTCTTGACATGAGTGCTATAGTAAGTAATAGCTTCATTCAAAGAATCAACGATCGCAATCATCTTGGTCACGAAGATGGTAGGACTTAAAGCAGTAAACAACTTCATGAGGCCAGCATCACTCAAGAAACCAATAATATGTGGTGATGCCTCATCATGCAACCACTGTTGTGCATCGTCGATATACTCAAATTTCATGGACAAAGTGCCCTTAGTCTGGCTAGTTGTTATGGTGACTCCACTAGGGGTGACATCTATACGTGCAGGGTAAAACCATGGAATCAATACAACCAATGAGGTAGCAAAACAAACAAACGTGAAGCGTCGAAAACACTATTACTTACCGTTAGACAATGGATTAAGACCATTACAAGTCAAATCGGCATCGCACAGGAGAAATGGCCCATTACAGGATCAATCCCCATGTAGCCACCCCTGAGCCTCACATTGTGCAAAATCCTTGGAGTATCATTTGTGAAAATGGACAATTTCGTCCTTGGTCTAGGCTAACATGGCACCACGAAGAGTAGGATCCACCATGAAAGCCTCTAAGGTGGTATGAGCCAATGTGAGTCCATTGTCACCTATGCATACTCCTTCCTTATCAAATTGAGGCTTGCAAAGAAACAACAGTCAAAATATGAAAAACCATCTAGCATCAAAGTAGAAACGATAAATTAAACAGCCTTACCTTTCTACCTTGTACACTATTCCAAGAGGATTCTAGAACAAAGTGTGCACACGAGAGGCTAGGAATAAAGTGCTATTGATGTTGTGAGGGCTATATTATAATAGGTCCCATACACATGTCAATGGATGGATGGATCTAGGCCGTCTAGAGGGACCATCCCAAATCATAAACAATCCCTCATCAACATTGACCACGAAGGCCACTATGCCATTCAAGGATCCTAGTAATATAGTCTCAAGGACACTCTGTGCTAGTTGTTTGCTTAGGTGAGACCATATTACCACACCAAATCCTTGCAAGATGAAGGCAAGGAACTCACTGGCACCCGTTTTGAACCATACCCCATCTCGATCAATAGTCATATTAGGTACTGGTTCATCAGAATTAGTAGGCCTGAACCATGCCAGAACTCCAACAAGTTCCACCACTAAGAGGAAAGGTTTAGGACCTCTACACATATTCAAGAACTAGGATTAATAGCCTACACAAAAAAAATTTTGGGGATAGCACTTGAAAAAATTTTGGGTTCACGGTCAGCGTGTAGACCCTGCACGCTGGCAATGCTCGGCGTGCAGACCCTGCACACTGGCAACGTAGTCGTGTAGACCCTGCACACTGGGAACATGATCGTGAAGACCCTACACGATGGGTAGCTTAGCCTCCCTCCTGTACACTGAGCATGTCACTAGGTTCCCAGACACAAAACTGGCCATACGCCGAGAAAAAGAGACGAAGATTGATGCTGGCGTACATGCTAATACCTACGCCGAAGAAACAGGTCAGGCCTCCCACAAATTCTAAGTGTTGAAATTTGAAAAAACCAAACACAATTAACGAAAATAGCAAATGAAAACACAAATGTAGATAGGGAACCAGGGTCTACCGGTGCATCGATCTAGACCATGAGGTGATCTTGGGCTTAGGCAGGCACCGGAGCATCGCCTCACTCTTCTCGGCGAAGGTCAAGCTAGGCTCCTTCCTTCCTTGGTCTCTCACTTGCTTTCCCTTGCCCATCCCGTCGCACTGCATTCACGTTGGGGTTCCTAGGGCATTCACGCTAGGGTTTCTAGGGCATTCATGCTGGGGTTTCCAGGGTGTTCACACTGGGGTTTCTAGGGCGTTCACGCAGGGGTTTCCAGGGCATGCACACTGAATGCTCTCACTTGACGAGTCGCGCTATGATCTTTGCCCCCTTTTCCACCTCCATCACATCAGATCTTTACCTTTCCCTACCCCTGCCTCTAGATCTTTGCTTCCTCATCATGCTGAATCTCCACTAAGAGGTTCATGTTGAGCCTAGGTTCATGTTGAGAGGTTCATGCTTCACTAGGGTCACGCTTTGCTAGGGTCATGCTGAGAGGTTCACGCTTTGCTAGGGTCATACTGAGAGGTTCACACTATTCTCTTTTTTTTTTGGCCCAACTTTAGGTTTATGCTTGCTACGATGATTTTTAAGTTGGTCTTATAAATCTCCACATTGCTCACATCGACTCACCCTCTAGGAAATTGACATTTTGGGTATTTTATTGCAAATAAAATAAAAATAAACACAATGATTAATTAAACACAAATAAATATAAACAAACCTAGAGTAGAGAAAAGAGTATGTAGACATGCACTAGGCTAAACATTACCCACATAAGATCTTGCCTAAACTAAGCACTTTGATACATACTCTTTGTCTCATAGTTTCACACTTAATAAGCATTACAAATTGTACAATCAACTAGAAACCATAAATGAATCACGAATGGCCTGGTAAGGCCCTAAACTGCCCCGAATGGCCCGATAAGGCCCTAAACTGCTGCAAACGGCCTAATAAGGCCCTAAACTACCGCAAACGGCCCGGTGAGATCCCAAGCTACCGCCATTGACCGAGTATGGTATTAAACTGTAATGCGGCCAAGTGAGACAATAAACCAACTTTAGCATACTTTGAGCATATTTAAATATTTGAATTGGTGTCATAAAACAATAAGCAAACCACCCCTTTTTTGTTAACATTGCTTCTTGTGGCTTGGCAGGAGCAAGCATGGATAGCAAGCAACTATTCGCACCATTGTTCATCAATGGACCATATGGATCCATCCAATGGGAGATGATCAGAAATTCCATTGATTTAGACACATCGACTTACGAAAAATCTGTGGCATCGACAGAGGAAACGATAAAATGCTTTTAGAGCATGATGAAATCGCTGGATATTGAAGCTGATAACATCATCGAAGANGATGTGTCTAAATCAATGGAATTTCTGATCATCTCCCATTGGATGGATCCANAGACTCACAACTTTCCAATGACATAGCAAAAGTGTTAAAAAGCAACATCAAAGCATTCGCTTGGTCTTACACTAACATGCCTAGGCTAGACCCTCGAATAGTCTAGCACAACATTATACTCGACCCAAAGTTAAGACTAGTGAAACAAAATGCACGTAAAGTTAATCCTGAGGTAGCATTAGCGGTTCGCAATGAGATCACCAAACTTTATCAAGCTAGTTTCGTTCAAGCTATTGACTACGCTGACTAGGTATCCAACATCATCATTGTCCCAAAGAAGAACGGAAGCATTCACCTATGCATTAAATTTCGGGACCTCAACTTAGCGACCATAAAAGATCACTTTCCTCTACCTAGTATTGATCAACTGGTCAACTCAACCACTGGGCATGCATTTTTATCTTTTTATGGAGAGCTTCTCAGGATATAATCAGATCTAGATTAACCCTGAACATCAACTTAGGACAACCTTCATGACACCATGGGGGATATTTTGTTTTATGATGATGCCCTTCAATTTAAAGAATGCTGGTGCTACATATCAACGAGCGATGACCTTCATCTTTAGTGATTACCTCCTTCACTCACTCAATGATTACGTAGATGATATAGCGGTTAAATCAAAGATGCAAGAGCAGCACATACAAGACCTAGACTTAGTACTTAAGTGTTGCTTAAAATATGAGCTTAGACTGAACCCAAAAAAGTGTCTTTGGGGTCAAATCAAGAAAAATGCTAGGATTCATAGTTTTAGAAGCAAGGATTCAAGTAGACCCCAATAAGATGAAGGCTATCACAAACTTGCAACTACCAAGCAACCTTACCAAAATTCGAGGCCTACAAGGTAGATTACAATTCATTAGGTGCTTTATAGAAAAAATTACCGATAAGTTGAAACCCATGAACCATTTGCTACACAAGAGTGTACATTTTCAATGGACCCCACAATGCCAGGAAGCCTCTGGCATTATCAAAATGGCACTGACTCAATTACCGATAGTTTATCCACCTTATAATAATAAACTATTCTATATCTACCTTGCCACATCGGATTCATCAATTGCATCTATGCTTTGCCAGAAACGAGATGATGGAACTGAGGTTCCTGTTTACTACTTGAGCCATGAATTAATAACCCACAAACAACATTACAATGATATGGAAAGATCATGCCTTGCCCTTATCTTTTCTTTAAAGAAGTGGTGACATTATCTCTTTTGAGACCAAGTCAACATAATCTGCAAAGATAATGTACTCAGAGCAATCACAAACAACATGTATGAATCAAGCAGGATAGCTCAATGGAAGGCATTGATTGCTGAGTTTGACCTACATTACATAGTCTAATCTTCCATCAAAGGCCAAGCTATAGTCAATCAGATGATCGCATCACCAACATAAGATCAAGCAACGATACATCTAGAGTTTCTAGATGAAAACATAAGCACAATTGACATAGTGCCCGATAACTATGATGCAATATTAAACTTTGATGGAGCATTCAAATCCTGAGGTAGAAGTGCTACCACCGTTATCACATTTTTCTCCAGGGAGATCCAACCCTTTTCTTACTGATTTAACTTTCCTTGTACCAATAACATAGTAGAGCATGAAGGTCTCCTTAGAGGCATCATGGCAGCACAAGCTTCAAACATCACATGGCTTGCAGTTTGAGGTGATTCACAATTGGTCATTAACCAGGTCACCAAAGTATACACATGTAAAGCTCGACACGTACAACCATACTATGACCTGACAAAACACTTGCTAAAACAATTTACAAACAAAGAGGTGCAATATGTTTCTCGAAATGATAATACCATTGCAGATGCACTAGCCATGTTAGCTCTAAACATCTCACCAGACATGTTTCATGCGTTGCCTAGTTCCATCACAGGCTACGACAAGCCCATAACTGATGCTCCCTATGAACGTCCCATAGCATCCGTTAGCACAACACATGTCGTAGAATGGTACGATGACATAAAAGAGTACCTTCTACATGGCGAACCAACTCAACATCTAACGAATGATCAGAAGGAAATAGTGCGAAAACGCTCTTGGAAGTATGCACTAGTAGGAAATACGTTATGTCGTAGATCCTACGAAGGCATCTTGTTAACATGCGTTAGTAGTACCAATGGCCAAACCATTGTGGAACAAGTTCATGAAGGACTATGTCGAGGGCATATAGTGCCCAAAGCAATGGCAACCAAAATAAGAAGTTTAGGGTACTATTGGCCACATATGGAGTACAACTATTTCTCCAAGGTCAAAACATGCAATATGTGTCAAAAGCACGGTAATCTTATACATGTTTCTATTGGCACATTTTGGCCATTTAATGGAGCAGGCTTTGTGAGGTTGTGAAGCTAGTCATATAACTAACATTGCCAATATTATATTGGATAAAGATTCTTCAGAGGTGTTGGCTATTTCAGTGCCAAAGAAGCATTCACTGGATCTCAAACATGTATTGATGTACAAGTCAAGAAGTGGTTTTAGTTGACCTCCATAAGGTATGGGAGGGTAATGAATGTAAGGAAACTTGTAGAAGAAACTAAATAGCATGGGAGTTGGTGCATTAGGAAGGCATGGAACAGCACATTCTACAGTTGGAAGATGACAATACAATTTTTGTAGATCAAATAATGAATAGGGAATCTTCAAAGCAAGATAGCTTGAGAGAAATATCTGAGAAGATTAAATATTGGAAATCAGAATTGGAAGATGTTGCATTACAGAAAGTTCATGCAAGTATTATTAATGGCAGCTCTCTTGATCTGGTTCTTTTAGATAACGATGTGAAGCTACAGTTCCTATGGTTTGCTCTTCAGTGTAAATCTGTCATTTGTTATCATGTTTTCTCAAGGCAAAATGCTTTAATTACAAAACTTGTATGCAAGCAAGAACAAAAAAATTGCCCTTGGCAGTTGGAGATGGTGCTGCCGTAAATGCATATTTTCTGGATGTGGAAGGAAACATTTTGAAATTGCCTACAAAGAAGCTAGATATGATGGCTTCCTCTATTCGAATATTTTTGCTGGAATTTTTGAAACCCTCTCTGCAACCTTGATCAATACAATAACAGTTACAGGGAAATGAAAATCCACTGCCTTCAAACCCTTGAAACCCTTGCCGAAGAACTCCTGTGCTGAGGATCATTTTGCTGCCGCCACCGTCACTGCAACTCCAACGAGCGCCAGAACTGGAGTCGATCTGGCCTTTGCTGAGGGTTTACAAGCCTCCCCGTGCACCATCTTGAGCGCTGGCCGTCGCGTAGCGAGCACTAGCGAAAGCACCTGCATGGGAGGCAGAAACTGTAGGCGAGGGCTGTGTGTTGATGGAGAGCAGCGGCAACAGAGCGACGGGTGGATGAGCATCGGCTGTGGCAGGAGCAGAACAACGAATCGACGTCAACAGAAACCGCGAACAGCAGCAAAAAGGATTGCGCGGATCGGGCTGAGTGTTGCTGCGGGCAACTTGCGGAGGAGTCAGCAGCAGGCATGGCCATAGGAGTCACAGGACACAGACGCTACTATTGAAGCAGTTAAAGAAGCAGTGGAGGATGAATTCCAAGAAAGGGGCAAAGTTTTCATAGGTAACTGGCCAGTCTGAGCAAGGAAACAGGAGATCGCAGATTATTTCCGACAGTTTGGTCCTTTGGGGATAAACATCGCGCCCAGTTTTTGAAAGCATGAGAATGAATGAAATAGAGCCAAATTCTTATGTGTATACGAACTTGGTTCTTGCTTATTCAGTTGCAAGAGATATGCAAGGGGCCTGCCTCTTCTATAGTAGCCTTCGCATGATTTTTCTATATTAATACTATATACATGATTAAACTATAGCTAAATTATATACTATCTACATAACGTGACACTCACTTGGTGTTGAAAATGTGAGAGTACCACTCTATTTATGCATTCGGTTATTCACACTTACATATATATTTTTATATTAACCCATCCATGTATGCAATAATTACATGGTTGGTTACTATCTTTATTACTATGATTTGAAGAAAATATTTTATGTTATATGTATAGAACAAGTGTCCTTTGCAATTTTTAAATATCATGGTGGTGATAACTTCCCCTTGGTGGTTACAACTAAATTTTAATTTCCCATGATACTTATAACCACTAAGGCCACTTATCAATTATAGCCTTTTTGTCTCCAAAATGGCCGCATGTCAATTAAAAAGGCCACTTGTCACTTGCATGGGACACTTGTCACCTACAACCTGTTTATCTCCATGAAGACACTTGGCAACTA
>MNCI01010030.1:60233-148439 GCA_015680685.1 Gnetum montanum | reverse complement strand
CTCATAAGTGCCTGATCAAAGAAGGGGACCTTGTACTTAAGGTGGTTCGTGAACATGCAGACAAGTTCTCAGCCAACTGGGAAGGGCCCTACTTGGTCATCAAAACATATGGTAACTGAGTGTTCAAACTAGCAGACATGGATGGAAACGAGCTTCCACATCCAACAAATCATTTGTACCTCAAAACATTCTACGTTGGAAATCACTTAGGTACAGGTTCGTCCTAGCATCATGATGGTAAACTAATACCACAGAATGTCCTAGCATCATGACGGTAAATCAACACCATAGAGCTTTGTCTGACATGACACTAAACTATCACACTCATTCACTAGAGTCTGCTAAGACTATAAACTAGCTTGCCTCTCTATAGTCTGCCACTACTGTAAACTAGCATTGAACCGTCCACTATGACATTAAATCGGCAACGTCCAATGGGTTACGATGTAAAAATAACCTACGATAGTCTGCTAAGACTATAAATTGGCAAGATCATCTTTGGCACATTCATCCGCTACTGTAATTCATGACATTTCTTCATCAATTCCTGCCACATTACTCATCACATCGGCTCCAACAACACTATTGCTACTCATTTTTGTTTGCCTTAAGTTTCGCATGGTGCCTCCATTTGCATTGGTTACATTTATGTCTAAAGTATTTGTGAACTTATTCACTTGTGATTTTGTTGTCTTCTTGGAGTTGTGTTTGCAGGATGATACCCAGTGGTGCTCATACACAGATACATTTCATCACATCAACAAGGTGCCACATTGTTTCTGATGCATGCAACCAAGTTAATCAATTTGTCCAAACATACATTCTCCATTTCCTTAACACTCTGGTTCCCTTTCCTACCCAATTACAGTTCCTAGATACACCCAGTACACCCCAAAACTTTGGGCACATTATTGCATGCTGCGACACTCTCAAGTAGCTGCAACACATAACATGGCACATGAGCACGAGTGCAAAATTGAAAAGAAAGTTCTATCCAAAAAAAATAGCAAAAAAATAAAAAAAAAAGAGAAAATAAAAAGAAAAAAGAAAAAAAAACAAAGATCAAAGAGCAAATAGTAAAATGAACCACAAGACCCTTGGCACTTCCCATACAAGCCACAGGCGAGAAGGCAGTTGTCTTGGAAAGAAGTACTCGTGTCTCAAACCATCATGTTTCACCTCATCGCATGGCTTTGGTTGTAACAACAAGTTCTCTTAAACCTGATACAAGAGTCTTGTTCCTCCAAAGGACGCACACCTCATGTCATGGTTCCAAGTCTGCCAAATACTAGCCATCGACGAGGACCAACATGGGTCTTTAGCACAGATGAACACTCCTCTCCTACACCTACACAATCCCCCAATTAATTCCCAATCCCACAGTTGCAAAAATCTCCTCAAGATATCACCTCAAAACTTCATTTCCTAATCCCACGCACTTCTGAACACAGTGTGAGGACATCTCATTAAGTGTCGAAGGACAATGCTACTAAGTTGCTTGTGGTGTTTTGTACCTCTTTGTCGATGCTTCTCAGGTTGATTCCTCCAAGCGTCAACAAAGAGGGGCCAATGAAACACCACAAAAATTTGGACCTAACACTTTTGGACAAGAATCAAGCTAAGTCATGGTGCTTCCTAGCATGACCGAAACTTGCAAGCTTCAGAAACAACACCAAATGGAGTCAAATCAAGCAAGTAAAAGTTCCCTGAGATCCATTGGAGACTACATCAACATCTGGCAATAGGAACTACAAGTTTCAAACTCAAAAAACTTATTTTTGACTAAGTATACTTCTTGCACACAAGCCTGAATGCCCAACATGCAGCTCAGCGTACAGCTCAGCGTGCAGTGACTTTTGGGCTTAAAAAATAAGCCAAAAACATGCCAAAATTGAGTATTTGGACCTCCTAGGACCTTCACCAGGGTCCCCAGTAGCTCTCAGACATCTAAAAATCAAATTTTTGGCTCCAAATAATGGGTTTTCATTCGTGCACTGCCAGCATACACGCCCAGCATGCATACCCAGCGTGCACCATCAAGGATCCCTCAGAACAGGCACCCCAGAACAAGATCTCCATCTACAATCGACTCTCAGAGGCAAGAAAAATATCAATAATTATCTCAGGCTCCCAAAAATGGAGATTCAACCTTGAAATGATGCACTTCTATGACCTATATGTTGAGCATACATACTCTACATGCCCAGTGTGCATGCCTAGTGTGCACGCCCAGCATGCACAACCAAAAGCCAGGTCGATCAGGTGATTCAGCCAACCTGCACATTGACCTGCACACCCAACATGTATGTACAGCATGTAGTACAACGTACACCAATTGAATCCTTCCAAAACCATGTCAGATCAACTCCAAATGAGCTAAAAATCCACATGCAACATTCCCATGACACCAGAGCCCAAATCTAAGGGCCAAGTTCAAGACTTTTTGTTGTATTAGTAGTGTACATTTGGAAAGTTTAATTCTTTTGTGTTGGTCAAATCTATAAGCTGGGTTCACATGCCCAGCGTGTACACGCTGGCATACAACACATTGTATAGTTGTAACATTCTTTGCACTCGGGCAACATAGCCACATGTCATCCGACCTGTAATTTTCTCACCCACGACCACTCATACCCTTCCAGATCCGAATATAATGCCCAAGATCTCATGAAAACCCAAATTTTTCACTAAATCAGGGGGGCTGCAATTTTTAGAAAATAGAGACAAAAAACTGAGAACCTGGGACACTGAGCAAATCTGGACACTAATCTTGTACACTAGAATTCAACCCTGCATGCTGAACATACAACCTTCACACTGTGCTTGTAGTCAAAACCAGCATACCATCATCCATCTACATCCACCAAGGCTCTTCATCCACCTTGTGTTAGTCCCACAACTACGTTCAAACCGATGCACTATAATGCTCATGTTTTCGCAATAAAATTGCCTCATTTCCGATTAAGATTTGTTATAGTTTGCATTTATTTTTGCCTATCTCTCTGTTTATATTTCTGCACATTTACATTCTAGTTTACACTTATTATGTTGTTTACACATAACCCAGCATATTACACATTGGCATACATCTAGGAAAATCCTTGTCTGACCCGCGTGCAGAGCACCCAAGGTACTCTACCTTCGTTAGTTCTAGCTCACGCTCAAGAAAAGGTAGGGTCTTCTGTGCCTATCTGTAGATCTCTCGGTGTCTGTTTCATTCCAACCGTGCATCGATGATTTTAGACAATACACTTGGCTGTTGGGCCCCAGTTGGTTGCTTTTGTGCTTGCGGCCACTATTCCCACTATTGTGTTTTTCTTTCGAGTGTGTTGGTTTCTATAGGCCACATAAGCTGGGTAATTACTTGATTGTGCCACCTCTTCTATGTCTTTAATTTGTGTGAATTCTTGGCTCAAGGTATGAGCTTTCAAATAATAAAGTTTCTATTTAATAAAATCATTCACAGCTGCCTTAAGGATGGTAAGTAGGTATGTTTCAGGGATGGGCTCATGAAGTTCATTCAAGGCTACACTCCACCTTTGGATAAATTTCTGTGCTGGCTCAATGGTGCTTGTTTAATCTGAATCAAGCTATCCAACGTGGCTTTAGGCTTTAGATTGTATTTAAAATGGGTGACAAACTGATGTAACAAATTCTCCAGATAGGATATGGAGTTATAGGGTAAAGCTTGGTACTAGTCTAAGGCTTTTCCCATTAAGGACATCGAAAATACATAGAATTGCATGAGGCCAGCCCTAAAGCAATAGACATTCTAGTCAAAATGTCACTAGGTGAGCATTTGGATCTCCCTCTCCATTGTACTTGGTTAGCTAGGGTAATGGGATATCTTTTGGCAAGGTTAATGGTGGAACTAAGGGGTCAATTAGGTCATCTTGATAGAAATCCAGCACTTTGACTTCCTTAGTGTTTGTGGTTTTAAGGCATTATACCTCTTCAGTCAAGAATTGCATCATTTTCTTTCTGTCTGCCCACTCTTCAGTGGTAGGCAGACTAGTGAGTTGAGTGGATTGTGGTTGATAGTAATTCGGTTGTTGCATTGTTTGTGGAAGGGGAAATTGTTGAATTGCCAGTTGTGGTGGTGGAGAAAAATTTAAGGATGGGATTGCAAGGTGTGGTATGCCATAGTAAGCAGTTTGGTGTTGCTGAAGAGCTGGTGGAACCCACTACCCAACCATAGGTTGTGAGGTAATCCCCTAAACATGTTGTGCTCAAGTAGTCAGAGGTACCCCATAGGTTTGTACTTGTGGTATGTCATGGGTGGATGTGGAAGTCGGTATGACTGATGAAATCCCAATAAAAGGTTGGAATGATGGGTTTGTATGGGCATGTGGATTGTCGATATGGTATAAATCCCCATGTTTAGATTGGACTACAAAGTCATCTTCCTCATCCTCACTCTGAGGAGGTGACTGTAAGGCTTAACTCCTTGCCATGAGGTGTTGAGATATAAGTTGATGATGAGACTCGAAAAGAGGGATTATGTCAAAGGTTGAGGGAATGAACTCATGACCTCCTTTGTAGATGAGTTCATAATTTTTTTTTCTGTTTCTACACGATTGATAGGCAACTTGGCTTGAATCTTCACACAAATGAAGTTGTATTGTTTTGGTCTGAGGATGTGCAAGTAGGGTTGATTTGGGAATATTCCATAATAGTGAGTGCAAGCTGACAACATGCAGCATGTGTAGCATAAGTGAGATGTTAGCATGTGCATCATAACTAGCCTAAGCATGTGTAGCATAACTAGCCTGAGCATGTGCAAGGTGTGTAGCATGACTGACCTACAACGTGTGTAGCATTAGTGTGCATGATAGGTTCAGCGTGAGTAACTGTCAGCATGACAACTGTAGGATATCATGACAATTGGAGGAAAACATGACCACTGCAAGATAGCGTGACCACTACAAGACAGTGTGACAACTACAAGACAACGTGACAACTGCAAGACAACATGACAACTGCAACTATAGCATGACAACTACAACTATAGCGTGACAACTACAAGACAGTGTCACAACTGCAACTATAGCGTGACAACTGTAGAATAGCATGAAAACTATAGTGTGACAACTTTGACAAGGAGACTCACAAGGACAAGATGAATAATTTTTGATAGGTAGCCTGATCGACGTCTTAACAGACAACAAGCAAGTGGCCCTTCATCTAGCGCCAATTTACAATACTTACATAAATTGTCGGTGTAAGGCTAGAAAGGAAAATAAACACTGAGAGATCATTAGGCAGGCACAACTAACCCTACCTTCGTTTGAGGGCAAGCTAGAAAAGGGAACAAAGGCAGAGTGCCTTGGATGGTCTACACGTAAATCAACCAATGACTTCCCCGAGCGTAAGCTATGTCTTGCGCTAGGGTTATCGTAACTGAATGTTTGAAATGTAAATGGCGATGTAAGAAATTTAAATAAAATGCATAGAGTGTATATAGAAATGTATTGTAAAAAAAATTAAATTGAATGCAAAATAGAGTAAACAATGTAAATGGTAGGCAATAATGAACTATATTGTGAAACACCATGAAAATTATGAATCAGCCTAGGGCGAAAAGATTCATTATTCGGGTGAAAGTTTGCAATAGAAATCTAGAAGACAGAACAGGGCAAAGAGGCGTGCAGCATCAAGTCTCCAAGTTTCTTACAAATTCTAACCTTATTTTTTTTTCTCTTTTTACGCTACGTTACGCAACATAGCGTAATGTCGCTTGGCGTAACTCTGCTTAATGTAGCCTAATATCCAAAGGTAACTTGCTTCAGCGAATTTGACAAAGTTTAAAGATCTAAGCAGTGAACTAGGACATGTCGCATATTCCACTAAGTCTTTTATTCAGGGTTGAATTTACACTCCATTAAGCAGAGCAGCGTAATGAGCTTCGAGGAAGTCAAAGTCAGGATCCAAAGAAGCACGTCTAGAATAACTTCTTCTTTTTTTGCAGATTGGTCGCTTTACGCTTATTACGCTATGCAGCGTAAACAAGCGTAACTTGTTGTGAAGTTGACCATTTTAGGCTCTATTACACTTTGTGACATAAATAAGCGTAAAACAGCTTGAGTTAACTACCTTTGTACTTTATTACGCTCTACCATGCTATGTAGTGTAAATAAGTTTGATACAGTGTAAGGCCAACTAAGGCAGTACCAGACACGCATCTGCTGTTTATACGTAGAAATACACTCATCAGTGTATCACAGCATAATCATGAGGTGGCTTCAGTAGAAGTGGTTGACAATGCTGTTTACCCGCCTCCCCCAAAATGTGATGCGACGTGACCAGTTTCAACATAAAATTTTCCAAGTCAATGGCACTCTGAAAGTTTGAGACACGTGTCATCAGGTCCATGCCTTCTCCACGTGATGCTGAACTTATAAATGCTCTAGTTGGCAGAGAAAAGGAAGAGAGGGAGTCCTTCCTTTAGAAAGATAGAAGACACTGTTTGAGCATTGGCAACAGGAGCGAATTGTCTCTTTTGGTGAAAACATTATCCTCTCCATCGACGATCATTAGTAGTTTTGAGCAAAGACTACCAAAGGCAAAAAAAGAGCAGATCAAAGATCGAGAGATCATATGGTGTGATTGGAAAAATTTATTGATCAGAAAAAGTTGATCAAAAGATATCCAGGCTTGACCTTCCTTACATTCCATTTTTTGGCTTACGAGGTAGATCAAGCTTCATTCTGTACTCTCTTTTGAATATTTTCCTTGTTGTTTTTTGTGCGCTTCGCGCAAAGATAAGCAAAGTCTGCCATCGGAACGTTGTATGCAATATATTCAAATTTTGAGTCAACACATAGATCTTGGAATTATGCATCTTTTTTTAAATCTGATCTTTCTTGTTGCATTGACGTTGCTACTATTTCAAGTTCTTTACATTGTTTTATACTCCTTCTATGATTCATTGAGTTGATTATATGAGACATATACTATCGTAATATTCTACAATTTACTGATTAAGTAAGTCCCTGTCTGATCGACAAGACCGTTTAGGGCACCGTGGATTTGTTTTCTCTAGCACGGCCCTCGCATGGATCCATGGTTAAGACTATGTACATGGATCTTCACTCGGTATTTCCAGCAACCGATTTTTTCCATCGTTATAGTTTTTTGATGCTAGAAGGAGGGCCTGAACCTTCGATCCGAATTTCATGAGTAACCCTGTAAGCAATCCGTACGTGCATTCACAAAATGTAAACGTAATACCTCTAGGGAAGTTTACAAAATCATGTGGTGTAGATTGGTCACAGTAATGACTCCTTTGGAGTCCTACAGGGTAGAAAGCCAAATTGTAATTTGTTTTTGCCATCGCCTTTTAAACCTTTTTATTGTTGTCATCGATTTACCTAAGATATGGATTTTGCACATACAACCACTGTGGCTATGATCGCCATTGACTCGGGTGCCATAACTGTAAATCCCATTATTGTTCCCGAATTAGCTTTCGGCATGATAGGACCTCAGGGACCGTCGTGTCGTTCATTGCGATTATAGGGCAAAGATCCTTCACTCACCATCTTGACTCTTGAAGAATATAATTTCATTTGTGTCAAGATCCAGGCAAAGCTTACCCTTAGCCGAGCAGAGATAGAAGCAAAACGAAATTACGAGTTGATCCATAGAGGGGGTCAAGACTTCACCCCTACTACATATGATATCATCCCCCTGACCAATCATTATCATGAACTCCTATCCCAACTGGTTATGGCTAAGAATCAGACTACACAGTCTATTCTAGAACCTCAAAATGAGAAGGAGGAGGAGGATGAATTCGTAGCCCAGTTTGAACATGCAGATTCATACCATACCCTCAACCCCCATACATACATGAATCCCTTATTTAATCCTCTCACCAGAGAAGCTACTCATTTCAACCCAACCATGACCATCCAAATGCATATTCCCATTGTCCCACAGGCCACCACGCAATCCTCAGTCTTGCAGGTACAAATGTCATCTAAAAATAACATGGGAGTAATCCCTTCGCCACATGTAATCAATATTCTGCTGGTGATACCTACATCTACTACATCCCATTTCATTCCCCAAGTGTAGGTCCATACCATGCCTATAACCTACCCGGTGCAAAATCCGATGCAAACCTTATCATCACAAGCTATTGCAAGGCAACAGATTACAACCACCATTCAATCACAACGATCTTTTCAAAAATCCATAGTTGGTCATTGGATCACGCCTGTTGCACAACACAATCAATTTGCATTCTACGGTGTGCAACCTTTAGCTGCATCTACCACATAGGTCTCGTAGGTAACTGCACAACATCCTTACACCTTCCATCCTACACATCCAGCGATGACCAATTTCTCCACACAGCCTGTTGGGTGCTGGGTTTCACAGGTAGCTCCATCCGTAGGGATAGTCCCTATCGTGCCATCTGTTAGCCAAGCTATTGCTCCCTTCCCATTTCCTGGCACTACACTTTCAGTCCAACCCCCTACTCCTCTGGTGCCAACTTCATCATCAGTAGGTCTGGATCAAGTGTTTTTACTTATTCAGAACCTCACTAAGGAAGTTAAGCACCTTAAAGCTACTGGCTCTTATACGATACAGGTCATGGATTTCTACCATGATGATCCCATCAGCCCAGTAGTCCCCATGCTATCGTTGCCTCCAAGGATGTCTTTGCCCCACTTTACTAAATACAATGGGGAAGGTGATCCTAATGCTCATCTCATTACCTTCAGGTCTGAATCCCTGCTACTACAACAATGGCCCCATACAATTATCCGTGTATTTGCAATGTCTTTGGCAGGTAAGGCCCTAGATTGGTATCGAGCACTCCCTTGCTCTTCCATCTCAACCTTGGAAGAGCTCCTAACACAATTTGTGACTTGCTTTAAATACAATTTAAAGTCGGAAGTCATGTTAGAACAACTCATGGGAGTGAAACGAGACCCGCTCGAGCCAGTCCAGAAATTTATACAGCGATGGAGCACTACTTTGAATGAAATCTGCGAGCCTATTGTAGAAGCCCATCTATTGGCTATTTTCAAAGGAGCAGTTAATGAATTCATTAAGTCTAAGCTATACTACCTTGCCCCTTGCTCCCTAAGTCAAGCATTCGTGCAAACTAAGAGCATCCAAGATGCTATGGAGGCTCGCAAAGACCCAGCGTATGTGGCTTATAAGAACACCAACAATAAGGGTAAAGACAAAGGTAAAACATCAATGATGAAAGTAGTTGTGCTGGCTGAGGGTGCCAAAAACAGGACTAATAAGAAGGCACCCGCAATGCCTACCAAGACCACGACTAGTGCAAGCAACACTAGCCAAGAAGCGCTTACCCCTGAAAAGCTCTCATAGTCAAAATCAAACTTCGAGCGTAAAGATCGTTCAAAATATACAACCTTGCCTATAAAGCATTTAGAACTGTTGTAACAATTATTAGTAGCAGGCTATATTCAAAATAAAAAATTATTCGAAGAAGCTCTGAAGCATCACAGGCGCCATTGTGAATTGCTGAAGAATCCTTCTTTAGCTCTACCCAACGAACCGCCAGTCCCTAAGTATTTTAGGTTGGACCGTTTTTGTGACTACCACTAGTTGTGTGGTTACGACACCAATTACTGTTGGGCATTGAAGGATGATATTCAACACATGATTGATGATGGTTCTTTGAAACTAGACAGCAGTAGTCCAACATGTCCTGAAAACAAGGCGATGCATGTGTACAAAGACCCGTTAAACACAAATAATGCAATGTATACCATCAACATGGTAAGTACAAACAATGAGAGGAAGGTACCACCTAAACAACCCTTTGTGTTACATGTACCTATCAATTCATCCCAAGAGGTGAGTTCTTCATCGGCAGTTAGTGGCGTCTTGAGGCCACCCTTTGTTATTCAGACATCCTCTCAAACTATAACTCAGTTTCACATTAGTAATAAAGTCGCGGTCATGCCCATGCCTACTCCTAAGGTGCCTTTTATCCTTAGGGTACAAAAACCACTAGCTGCCCCTTTTACGCAGGGGCGAGCCTCTAACAAAAACCATCAACCGCCATCCAATAGAAAAAAGGAAGGAGATGCGTCAATCAACACAACTAAAGATTGCTCTACACTAGGGTTTGCTAAGCCCAAACCCCTAGCTTTTGCACCTTTGCCTATACCTCCTAGGCAAGAAAAGGGTACAGAAACATAGCTACCTCTCCTTGGCAGATGGAAATACAACCCTCCGATTGATGCTATTCCACCTTGCGAAATTCGTCTCTTAGGGCGAATGGAAGAACAAAGGTTGAACAAGCCACCTAGCCGAGAGCGAGACCTCCTCGATGCATTTACGCAAGTCAAGCAGGTTCTAAAATAGAAGAACATAACATTGAGCCTCTATGACTTGCTTATGATGTCTCAAAAGCACCGTGAGGCTATGGTTCGCATGCTGACATCCATACCTGTGGATGAAAGCTTACCAGTGGAAGAGGAAGTGTACATGCTGTCATGTTTCCCCCCATCGCTGAGCGATCTAAGCCTACCCCGTTGACCTTTCATGATGAATCCATCAAGGATGATCCTAAGAAAGGTTGAATGACAACAAAACCCATGTTCATCACCATCTAGGTTGATCAACATCGGATCCGGAGGGTGCACGTTGACGATGGTGTGGCTACAAATGTTATCCCTTATCCTATAGTGGATAAGTTGGGTCTGGTTGACCAGATCACTCCTATGAAGACATCGTGTCTAAAGCTGTTCAATGGGGCACGAGTTCAAGTTAAAGGGATGGTACATATCGAGTTCGTGGTAGGAGAAAAGTTCCCAATAGATGCCACATTTATTGTCATCGAGGAGATGCCTGGCTTCAACCTGATTCTAAGGAGGTCCTGGCTAGCCCAATTGAGGGTAGTTTCATCACCAATACACCAAGAGATACATCTACCTTATGTAGTGGGAGAGGTAATAATACATGGTGATGAAATAACTCCTAGAACTGTTAATAACATCGAGGCAGAATGGGGTTTGGAGATCGAAATGCTCGAAGATCAAATCCATGTCCAAATTCCCGAACAAGTCAAAATGACTAATGACAGCCTAGCCTGGGCTAACCTACCATTCCAAGGATAGGAAGATGACGTGAAGGAGTTACGTCACAAATCTGCTCGCCCCTACGCACCACTCAATATAAAAGCTATCAAAAAACAATTACGGGCTAGCGATTGACCTACGTAATATTTACGCGCATTTTTACACTTTTACTTGTTTTGTCATTTACGCTTATTAGTTTTGATTGTTAGTTTGTTTAATATACATATATTTATGTCTTCTATCAATTACGCTATTTACATTTCCTAGTTTACACCATTTATGCTTTTTAACTCCTATTAGTTACATTAATACAATTACGTAAATATTTATACTTTTATCAATTGCATTTTCCCACATACGCAAATGGCCCGCAACAACCTAAAACTAGTAACGGCCTGAAATGGCCTTAAACTAGCGAAGGCCCGAAATGGCCCTAAAGTAAAATATCTGATTTCCATCTTTACGGAAACACTATGTGATGGCCCGCAATGGCCTTAAACTAGTGACTCCATTCTACAATCATAATAACGCCACCTATCCAAAACCTTCAACAATTCTATTTACGCTTTATATAAATAAGGACATAAAATCACAAACCATAACATAAAGCAAATTTCTTGATTAACCATGCCAAGATTCATATTGTCTTTGTTCCATCTCATACATAAAATCATGCATAATTATAATTACGCATCCCCTCTAGCACCACTGTCTCCTATATCCCTTAACTCTGCCTCTAAGCCTAGCAAATCATCTTCGTATGGACCATCCCTTTTAGGAAGCATTCCTTCATGAGGAACGTCATCTTCACAGGGTTCTTCCACTAATACTTACTCCCTAAGGGGATGATCTACGTCATTACGCTCTCCTTCCTGAACATGCTTCTCATCCTGTCCATCTTCTTCATCCGTTCCTTGTAGCTACATACAACAAGTACATCAACAAAAGTCATAACAGGGCAATTCAGAAAATTTAAATTCAAAAACACTCAAACTTACTTGCGATGGCCCTGCATCCGCAACAAAGGGGATTTGATCTAAACTGACCCATAGGCATTGCATAATCTCATCTTCCATCAACTCAAAACAAATCCTGTTCCCTAGATCAGTTCCATCCTTGACCTTCCCTTTCTCCACGCTAGTCCACTAGGCTGGTGCAAGGAAGAAGGTAGGGACTGTGGTCTCCCCCCAGGAAGAGTAATTTCTCTTTTCGGGGATGCACTCACCATCACTTGCTCCTGGAACTTCTTGAAGGCCTCAGACACACCAATGACATCGAGGAACAATAACAAGGATTGAGCTTCCACAGCAGAATCTTGATAATGCTAACGATAAGCGATACTTTCTCACTTATAGAAATGCTTATGATCTTTCTGTTTCTACCCCAACTCTTGGACACTTGGACAAAATTCCTTCCAATCCTGATTCTTTTGGGCCAAGAGCTCCATTTGCATCCTTTGCTCAACCAATTCACAACTGGTTTGTACACTGTTTCTAACTATGGTCTAGTAGCGAGCATAGTCAATGATAGCTGTCCACCAGTCCTCTTCACCCGTTCCTCGAGCTTGCAGGAATTCACATTGTGATCTTAAGTCTCCAACCTCTTTGGTCAGAGACATCCTTTCCTTCTCTGACCTTTGTAGCTCCTTCCATAGGTCTTCATTGACGTTCTAACTCTCCCACAGGGAGCAGGTCAAGTGTAACGCATATTTACGCATTTGTTCATAAATGTTGCATGGCATGACCGTTCCTTCTGATGAGGGCTTAGTGATGTCTAGGTCAATGGGCTCCTTAGAGTCCCATCAAAGATGAGCTCCTGATGACAAATATTAAATCAAATGTAATTAAACACTGTAACCTTATAACAAAATAAGCATACCATAGCCACAACATACTAGCTCTAGGATCGACACACTCTAGGCGCTTAATCATATCACCAATGACACCTTCCATAAAGGAAAATTTATCGGGGAATTCCCCCCAAACTCTACTTACAACGGTGGATGGAGAATCATCTTGTTCACCTGTAGCATAATTAAGTCAAAATTTTTGGCTAATAATAGAATCCCTTAAAAAATTTCAATGAACTGATTACCTCTTTTTGTCCTAGTGGGAAGTCCATCAACGTTCTCCGCCTCCACTCTCTCTTCGTGCACAAGGGTCTATGCATCACTCACTCAAATAACTGGGCCCTCCTCTTCCAAAATTGGGCCCCCTTCCTCATGCTGTAACACCACTGCCCCTGTCTCAGGGGTCAACTGCTCTCTAGGTTTGCCTATTCATGCCATATAACATACTTAAATAATTCAAAATACCTTGAATAAGTTGTGTAACACAACAAAAACCATAACTTCTACTATATCCTTTCACTTACCAGGCGGAAGTTTACTCTGCTGAAACCTGACTTTTACGGTTCTGCCTGTGCCACCTGCCGACTCCACAGGAACCTTGGTTAGATGAGGCCTTTTACGCTAAATCGAAGCATCCACTATTTTTGTAGCCAGGTGCTTCCCCCGTAATGCATCACCAGTGTAAGAGGGGAGCGTCCCACCCACGCTATCAGAGCCTCGCATTCAAGGTGCTGCCACATTCCTAGTCGTTATACAAAGCGACTCCCCAATTTCCTCTGGAGGATCCTAAGACTGGGTAGTGCCGAAGAGGTGGTAGATCTAGGGTTTGGATAACTGGTCTTAGTCTTGTAGCACCCATACCCCATTCCTCTGGACCACCAAAAATTCAGCAAAATGCTGGAGGTAAGCTATGAAAAAGGTGAAGTGCACGATAAAACGGGACTCAAGCTTTTGACGGAGCCTAATCATTTCAGTGCGTAACCCCTCAGTGAAATAGCTTGCCTAGTCGAATTGGGTCACTTCCTCAATCACCTTTCACATGATACGGACCTATTCTATGGTGAAGAACATCCCCTATGAGAGTGTTCTAGGGAAGGCCTAGGCCCAGAAGATGGGATAAATGGTCTTGACAGCCTCTAACTCTATCTTTTCACAAGGAATCCCTTTCGTGTCCTTGTTAGTCCCCAGCCACTCCTCCAACTCTTCCTGACATTTGATGCTTCTCCTTGATTTTTCTTCTATGGGAAGACCATCGGAGGGGACGTCGAAAAGGTCAGTAAACAGCTGAGCATCAATATCAAAATGTACATGCACATTACGCACGCGCATGAAAAAATGTTCAGCCCCCTCACTGAAGGAGTTAACCAGGGTTAACATTTTGCTTGCTGGTACATCGAGGGTTACAACCAGAAACCAATGCATCAGCCTTGCCTCCTGCAGCTTGGTAACCAATGCAACTGGGGCTGCCGTGTGGCTGAGCCAGCGTTGTGCTTCCTTTATGTCACCATAATGGAAGTGGAGGGTATTCACCTCATGGCCAGAAATCATGATAGTAACTTAACAGGATTCCCTAACTAATAACACAAGACACAAGTCAAGATAGCAAAGACAATGTTACACAACATTTCAAACAATAATATCTTGTAACTAATTGTAACGACAAAACCTTACCAGGTTCGAATGGCAAAGGAAATGGAGGAAGCTTCCTTTGCATGTCCACGAGGGTAAGGGGCAGGTTCAATATCCATTCCTCATGTAACGATCCAAGGTTCTGACAACTCTTGAAAGAATCAGAATAACAGGTAGGATACTTAGGAATTTCGAAGGCCATTTGCCCCATGACACCCACGTGTACGTTGCTAGTGGATGTAAACTCATTTATCGCCCTTTCGGTCAAGAACAATGTATCATTATTGCCCAATAATCCATTTTCATTGATGAAGAACCTGTATCATATAGCACATTACTATCCTATGCTCTGCAAGTTCAGACATTAGAAAACATATTAACAACACCGCAAGTAAAACGACTTACCCGCCTAAGTAATACACCGTGCCTGGTGGATTATGAAAGTAGGTTGAAACATGATGGGCTACGAACAAAGTATTATACGCATGATAACAGCTAAATCTCGGCATCTCCTAGATCCAACTTAAACACCTCAATCCTTTGGCACTAAGTTTGCAGTCTTGAGGTTGACCAGTATCAATAGCCTCATTTGTCAGGAAAGCCAAGATGCCTTGTGTAGAACCGACTAACAAATTTTCCAAAATAGCTCTAGCCACATCACCTGATAAATGCGACCAAACTATAATGTTGTAGTTATGCAAAAAAAACTGCAAAAACTCCAGCACACCCTTCTGGAACCATATTTCCTTTCCCTGCAAATGAGTCTGAGGGGGAGGAACATTGGCTATGGGAGGGTCTATACAACACAAAACCCCGACTATGTCCAAAACAATAAGGACAGGTTTCACCATTATGCTGTACAAAACATAAACACATTACCATCTAGATTTCATTGCATGCTTAGGAAAACTATAGAAAAACTACAAATTATGCTTTAGCCATACAGCCAAGATCGCTTAAACCCTTGCAATAGTACAAGGTTTGTCTCAGACAATGGCGATAAATGCAATACCTCTATCTAAACCCTTGTTCTAATACAAGGTCTACAATCCAAAACTCTAGTTTACACAGATGATGCAAAAGAATAAACAAAAGAAAAGGCATATCAATGAAAGCAATACCGATTCAGGGAAGTAACATCTCTAACTTCGACCAAGGCTTGTGAAGCATGCTGCAGACTCCCCTGTACTTCATCGATTTTTTCCAATTTGGCATTCTTTCCTCTCACCTTTAGTGCCATAATTACAGTCCTGTAAACCTTCACAAATAACACGCTGCTATCTTTTGCTCTTTCTCTCTCTCTCTACGATAGCTGAATTCGAATTTGTAATAGCTGATAGCCTGTTTTCGATAAGAATTGCCTACTTATATGCAAAACTAACCAACTTGACGCTCGATTAAAGAGGGACTTGCCCAAACGCTGGTGTCAGCATGAGCTAGAACCCGAAGATCAGGGCATTAATGTGGCAGATATCGCATGCACTACAGTCCAAAATGACCTTAAACTACTACACCTTATCACTTAGTAACCAAGTCACATTAATTACAGGTTGTTCATGGTATTCAAAATTCAATTAGCTCTTCATGCTCAACAATGTCATATCATACCTTTTCAAACTACACCAAGCATCATATGCAAATACTTGCGGGATTTAACTTAGCATTTTCCTAACCACTTTCATATTTGGCAATTTTTCAGCACAGTTGGCAAATGGATGAGACTTTATCTGCGCCCCTAGCCTTAACACGCCCACATGGAGGAATCATTAGACAATTTCATCCCATATTAGTAGAAACTAACCTTGCCCTCAATGATGCAACCATAGCCACGTCAGAAACGTCTCTAGACTGGCCAAAACAATCAACGTGCACACTAGATTTGGAGGCTGGGGATGTAACCAAAGACCTCCTTTATGAGGTCCCTGTGGTTACGCATAAAGGTGAGAAAAAAACTCTCAAGGTTAGTTCCCTACTGGACCAAAATGCACATGACAATATAAAACAGGTGCTCCAGAATAACGTCATAGTATTCACATGGTCATATGAAGATATGTCGGGACTAGACCCAAGACTAATACAACACAACATCTGCTAAAAAGACTAGGTATCTAAAATTGTAGTTGTCCCTAAAAATATCGAACGGATACACATCTGCATAGACTTCCGGGACTTAAACAAAGCCACAATCAAGGATAATTTCTCGCTACCAAGTATATCAACCAACTAGTGGACACAACCGCTGGGCATGCACTTTTATCCTTCATGGATGGCTTCTCAGGCTATAATCAAATTCACATCAACCCAGAACACCAGTTGACAACAACATTCATGACACCTTAGGGGACCTTTTGTTACACTATGATGCCTTTTGGTTTAAAAAATATCGGAGCTATGTATCAATGTGCTATGAATTACATCTTTAGTGATTACCTCCTAGGAAGACTGAATGATTATGTTGATGATATAGCTGTTAATTATATAAGGCTAGAAGATCATTCAAAGGATCTCGAGTTAGTCCTTAAAAGATGCTCTAAATACGACCTCTGACTCAACCCAAAAAAATGTGTATTCAGAGTCAAAATCAGGCGCATGCTGGGATTTGTGGTATCAAAAACCGGCATACGGGTAGACCCTGACAAGGTCAAGGCCATTGTTGAATTGACAACCCTTACAAATTTCAAGCAATTACGTAGATTGCAAGGGTGGTTATAGTTTATGAGGTGGTTCATCTCAAGATTAACGGATAAATTACACCCTATGTAGCATCTACTTAAAAAGGAGATTAATTTGGAATGGACAGATGATTTTTAGTGTGCGTTTGATAGCTTGAAACAAGAACTTCAACACTTGCCAACAATATTCCTGTCACAAAGGGATCAGCCATTCTACATTTACCTCGCAACCTTAGACATAGCCCTAGCTGCATTACTCTGCCAAAAAAGAGATGATGGGTCTGAAGTACCCATCTACTACTTGATTCATGGCCTATGTGTGTATGAAACGAGGTATAATGAAGTAGAGCGTAATTGTTTAGCGTTAGTGTTTACACTCAAAAAGTGCAGACACTATCTCTTTCATAGAAAAGTCAATATAATCTACAAGAGCAACATTCTTAGGGCTATTACACACAACCTATATGAAAGTAGTAAGATAGCTTGCTGGAAAGCTATCACGGTAGAATTCGATCTATATTACATTGGCCAATCCTCTACGAAAGGCCAAGCGATAGCTGACCAACTAATAACATCACCTATTGATAGTCAGGCGACGATAGAGCCTGAATTTCTCGACGAACATGCACATATCTAAGCCCTGTTCTAATAGGCCTCGAAGCAATGTTACATTTTGATAGAGCTTCAACCGCTAGAGGCGGTAGTGCTGCCACTGTCATTATGTTGTCACCTAAGGATGTACGTCTGCACACCTACTGCTTGACCTTTCCCTGTACGAACAACATGGCAAAATACGAGGGGCTCCTCATGGGATTATTAATAGCCAAAGAGCTTGATGTTTAACACCTGGTGATTAGAGGCAATTCGATGCTTGTTATAAATCAAATCATAGGGGTCTATGCCTGCAAGGCTACACATTTACAACCCTACTATGATATGGCTAAAGATCTTCTGAAGTAGTTTACAGCAACCGATGTCCAACACGTGCCTCGAACTAACAACACGCTAGCTGATGCGCTGGCTACATTAGCATTAAATGTGCCATCGCACCTGTTTGACACTTGTCCCACCTTAATAACAGAATGTGCAGATCCTATCATTTAGATGGTGCAAATATTTTCACTGCTCGTGAATGAAACGCTAGAATGGTACGATAGCATTAAAACCTACCTCTTGCATGGCGAACCACCACATGAGCTAACATTAAAACCTACCTCCTGCATAAAAAGATGCAATCCGCAAGCGAGCTAGGCAATATGTCATCATAGGAGATAGTACCGTTTGTAGACACTCTTTTGATGAAATATTACTTACTTGCATTAACAAAGACCAAGCACAATGTATAATCAGTGAAGTTCACGAAGGACTGTGCGGAGGACACGTAGCCCCATAGGCCATGGTTGTTAAAATCCGTCGCTTAGGATATTATTGGCCGTATATGAAAAAAAACTATCTTACAAAGGTTAAAATGTGTGACACGTGTCAGTGTTACATGAACCTCATACATGTATCACCTACGAAATTACACATGACTCAGATTACATGGCCCTTTCAACGATGGGGATTAGACATTATAGGGTCTATCACACCAAAATCTTCCTCAGGACATAGCTTCATAATCACCACTACCGAGTATTTCACGAAGTGAGTTGAAGCCATCCCTTTGCGAAAGATCACATCTCAACAGATCTACCATTTCATTTTAGACAACATTGTAACTAGATTTGGCCTCCCGATGACTATCGTGACTGATAATGGGCCACAATTTAGCAGTGTGGAAACCAAATCTTTTTGTGATAGCCTTGGTATCAAACAATATTTTTCCTCGTCTTATTACCCGCAAGCGAATGGTTAAGCTGAAGCAACAAACAAAGTCATTATCAATTTGCTCAAGAAAATGCTCAACATTAACAAAAGACGATGGCATGAAAAGATCCTCTATGTGCTATGGGCATATCGTACCACATGTAGAATAGCTACAAACAGTACACACTATAGCCTAGTCTATGGATCTGAGGTGGTGCTGCCCCTCGAATTACAAGTTCCTTCTCTACGGATGGTCCTCTCCACAATTATAAATGACACTCAACACACTAAGTCTTAGATCATGGATTTGGACTCAGTAGAGGAGAAGTGAATACAGATGCTTAATACTATTGAAAAGTATCAAGATAAGCAGAGGCAGAAGCACCGTCATAATCTTCAACAACGACCGATCGAGAAAGGAGATTTGGTTCTCAAGGTTGTTCATGAATCAGTGGGCAAATTCTCTACAAACTGGGAGGGCCCTTTCTTAGTAGTCGACATGTATGGCAACGGTGCATTCAAGCTAGCAGATATCAATGGCAACGAGTTACCAAATCCCATGAATCACATATACTTAAAGTGGTACTACATCTAGTTGCATATCCAGTGTTAACATTAGGCACAACAATCGTCTGCTACAATGTAAAACTGACACTCTCCTTATGCGTCCACCACGACGCTAAACTGGTAGTGATCGTCTACTACAACGTAAAACTGGCACACTCTACACACGTCTGCCACAATGCTAAATTGGCACCGGTTGTCTACCATGACATAAAATTGGCACAAGTAAGCATCCGTCTGTTGAGACGTAAAATCAGCACAGATTTGTCCCTAGGTCACAACATGAAACTGACATCCACAGCACAGTTTGCTAAGACAATAAATTAGCTCTACTGTCATCCATTATGATGTAAAACTAGCATTTTTCAGTCCGCCCAAACTTTAAACTGGAACCATGGTCTGCTGGGACTTAAAACCAGTGACAACAATCTACCAAGACTTAAAACTGGGATTTACAGATCACCAGCATATGAATCAAGCAACTGTGAACGTCTCTGCATGACTGCAAAATGAAGGGGGTGGGATGTTGGGACAACCCTAGCATCACTACCTTGCGGGCATTCTGCTGATTCCTCGGATATTCTGAAAGGCATACTACTGATTCCTCGGAGATGTTGTCACTGCACCCATCTCAGCGGTGGCACATCTGAGAGGTCAGTTTCACTGTCTGGAGCCCCAAAGGAGTTCTCATCAACCACGGCCTTGGGGACCTCAGCTCATCATCACTATTAGACTCTGGCTTCACAGATTCACCTAGTTGCTTCTTTGCATAACCAGTTGGGTGTGATGAGTTTGATTTTCTTTGGCGGTAATATACTGGGCCGAGCATCAACATTGAGACCCTGGCCTCCTGCTATGGTCCCATGCCCATGGCCCATTCACTCTTCCTCGCCCTGGATGACACTTGTTTCAATAACTTCTATAGTGATTCGGTTGAGCAATGGTGTCCTCTTTTTTCTTCTTTGATTGTAGGTTACTTACTACAAGGACATCGTTCAAAAGTGTGTTCACTTGAGTAGTGAAGTACATACAACATTTTGAGATGGCTTCTTAGGTTAGCTTGTCTACTTAGAAGTGCAACCTTGTTTTCCTCATAATCCTACCTCTTGTTCCTATTCCCCTCCTTGGCCATTCCATCTATCTCCTTGTACAAAATGCGAACACGCAGCATACACTTTCCGCATCTACATTACAATCAAGTCCATGAACTGGTGTAACGCAACTCATCTAGTGGACACCAAAAAAAAAGTTGGCAAAATGGATGAAACACAACTCATCCAAGCTATGCAGATGTAACACAATTCGTCCATACAAGCCCTTTTATCTACAATATGATGGCATAACTCCATGCAAAAGCAATTGCAAGAGGAGGCCTTATCGCTTATGTGCGAAAAGACATACTCATACACGTGAGTCTTCCCCGAACCTCTCTCTTCTTACCTCTGTAATAATTCCCTCTCATACCATTTTATCTTCCATTTCTCTCACTTCTACATTTCTATATTGACAGGGCAACACCTGAGTAACTGTCGATAGACGCTGTTGGTACTTTTACCCATTTGGTGTTTCACTTTCTTTGTCGACGTATTTCGAGTAAGCCCTCTAAACAGCAACAAAGAGGAGCCATTAAAACACTGTGAAAATTACGAATCAGCCTAGGGTGAAAAGATTCATGATTCGGGAGAAAGTTTGCAACAAAAATCCAGAAGACAGAACAAGGCAAAGAGGCGCGTAGCATCAAGTCTCCAAGTTTCTTGCAAATTCTAACCTTATTTTGTTTTCTCTCTTTACGCTACGTTATGAAATATAGCGTAATGTTGCTCAGCGTAACTCTGTTTAATGTAGCCCAATATCCGAAGGTAACTTGCTTCGGTGAATTCGACAAAGTTTAAAGATCTAAGCAGTGAACTACGACTTGTCGCATATTCCGCTAAGTCTTTTATTTAGGGCTGAATTTACACTACATCACGTAGAGTAGCGTAATGAGCTTAGAGGAAGTCAAAGTTAGGATCCAAAGATTGACTTCTTCTTTTTTGTGCAGATTGGTCTCTTTACGCTTATTACGCTATGCAGCGTAAAAAAGCGTAACTTGTTGTGAAGTTGACCATTTTAGGCTCTATTACGCTTTGTGACGTAAATAAGCATAAAACAGCTTGAGTTAACTACCTTTATACTTTATTATGCTCTACCACACTATGCAGTGTAAACAAGTGTGATATAGTGTAAGGCCAGCTAAGGCAGTACCAAACACGCATCTGCTGTCTATACGCAGCAATGCGCTCATCAGTGTATCACAGCGTAATCATGAGGTGGCTTCAGCAGAAGTGGTTGATAGTGCACTTTTCTCCCCTCCCCCAAAACATGATGCGATGTGACCAATTTCAACATAAAATTTTCCAAATCAATGACACTTTGAAAGTTCGAGACACGTGTCATCAGGGCCATGGCTTCTCCATGTGATGCTGAACTTATAAATGCTCTAGTTGGTGGAGAAAAGGAAGAGAGGGGGTCCTTCCTTTAGAAATACAGAAGACATTGTTTGAGCATTGGCAGTAGAAGCGATTGGTCTCTTTTGGCGAAAACATTATCCTCTCCATTGGTGATCATTAGCAGTTCTGAGAAAAGACTACCGAAGGCAAAAAAAGAGCAGATCAGAGATCGAGAGATCATCTGGTGAAATTGGAAAAATTTATTGATCAGAAATAGTTGATTGAAAGACATCCAGGCCTGATTCCATTTTTTGGCTTACGAGGTAGATCAAGCTTCATTCTGTACTCTCTTTTGAACAGTTTCCTTATTGTTTTGTGTACGCTTCATGCAAAGATAAGTGAAGTCTGCCACTGGAAAGTTGTATGTAATATATTCAGCTTTCGAGTCAACACATAGATCTTGGAATTACACATCTTTTTTTTAAATCTGATCTTCCTTGTCATGTTGACGTTTCCACTATTTCAAGTTCTTTACATTATTTTCTACTCCTTCTATGATTCATTAAGTTGATTATATGAGACATATACTATCGCAATATTCGACAATTTACTAATTAAGTAAGTCCCTGTCTAATCGACAAGACCATTTAGGACACCGCGGATTCGTTTTCTCTAGCACAGTCCTCGCACATATCTGTGGTTAAGACTGTGTACACAGATCTTCGCTCGGTATTTCCAGCAACCGACATTTTCCATCATTACATATTGTATTGTTTAAACAAGAATGTGCACTAGTCAAAGTGTAGGATGGTAGGTCAAGCGCTAAGCCACAGGGTGATGTGATATGTTTCAAAAGTGCTCTAATGCTAGGAGTCAAGTGTCTCTGAGTGTCCTAAGCCTTCAACCTCCAAAATTTTCTGAAAGTCCAAATTTCCAACCCTTGTTTATGTGGATGGATGGGGTATTTATAGGGTTTGGCTGGGTTCGGGTGCGGAGCCCACTAGTGAGATCAACGATTGAGATTTAATAGAAAAATGGATCAAGCGATACATGTCTAGTAGATAGCTATGTATGAGCTGGTCATGTGTAGGTAGGCTACGTTTTTGACCAAGTGCATTGTATCTTACAACATGTGGATTACTTAAGCACATGAAAGTACATACAATTTAGACCGTGAGGGCTTGACAAGCCCACAAATGAATATTTACAATGAAATGATAATGTAGAATAAGACAATTTGATCCCAGCTTGCTTGACCATGGATCGATTGCTACGAGATCTCGAGATGTTAATTTGAGGCTATTTGAGACATGTCTATTCTGCCAAGGCTCCGAGCATGAGATTTCTAGGCTTTAGTGTGTCTTCAGCATGCATTTGGAGTGCCTTTGTGTGAGCGTGACCGGTAGTCACACTGCAGTCATGTTCGGTAGCCACGTTGGGCATGTGCTCAGCATGACCTCAGTGTGAGTCATGCTGGGCAGTCATGCTAGGCGTGACCTCTAGCATGACCTCAATGTGTGTGAGGTGAAATGCAATTTTTGACACCAAATTTTGAATTTTTGGAGCTTGTTTCTGAGTACAACTGCTACCTACCTGTGTGTGATCTAAAGTCTAAAATCTGAGCTTGTATGTGACTTGTTTGGATCCATTTTGAGTAGGTCATACTGCAATCACGTTGTAGCATGACACGCAGTGTGACATGTGAAAACTTGCAATTTTTGACTTGAAATTTGGGGATTCTGGAGGCTAGGACTAGTCGTTGTCAATCATGAAGCCTGGGATGAGATGCACCTTGGAATTCATATCATTTTGACTTAGTGTTGGGCTCCTGAGAGTCGGTTAGGCTGTGGTCACACTGCAACATGACGTCCAGCGTGAACACAATGTGACATGCCTTTTTTAATCTTGATTTTTGATGCTAAACTCTAGAATTTTGACACTGAACGCTGGGATTTTGATGCTAAACTATTAACCTCCAAGTTTGACTTGATTTTGACACTGTTTGGAGTTGCTCATGCTGAGGGTGAGAAATCTTCCTTGGGCAAGTTGGGTGTGAGCTTAATTCCTTAGTCAAATTTTGCCTCCTAGATGCTTGAAAGGGCTTGAGTCATTTTCAAAGTGCTAGGCCGAAATTAGTGGTGTTTTAGGATCGCTCTAAGTTTTATGGTGTCTTCACATTGGGAATTCTCCCCTCCATGATGCTTAGCATTGAAATTAAGCAGAGAATCATTTTGGATGAATAAAATACCTTAGAACAACATTAATTGAAATTGCATGCATTCTTGGACCTTATTGACATTGTTTGGAGCCTTCAAACTTCTAGAAACTGATGTCAAAAGGTCAAAAATGATTCCTCCTAGCTTTTCACATTAAGCATTCTAGTCCCAACATAGAAAAAATGGGGGAAGCCAAATAAATGCTTAGAAATACTCAAAATGACCAAAATTTGATACCAAACTGTAGTCCTTAACCCTGCTAACCCTCAAAATGACATTAAATGATCTTTCATGCAATTTAGAGCACTAGCAATAGCCATTGGAGCTCTTAAACTTTACAAGACTAATCCTAGATGGCTAAAAAGTGGCTTCACCTAAATTTCCACATCGTTCTTTCCATCTTTAATGTGTAAAAAGGTAAGAAGCTAAAAGAACACCTAAATATTCCTAAAACTGCAAAATTTTGGCATGGATCCATAACCTTTGATCCTAGCAACTCCAGGAGGTAACATGCATGATTGATTATGACTTGAATTAGCCTAGATCAAGGATTCTTACTTCTTTCTTGATGGAGTAACTTCCCCAGCATGGTAAGATAGCACTCTTAGAAGTGAAAGATCTACACTAGAGAATCCCAGGACCACATAGCCTTAAGATTTTTCTTTTCTAACCTTATTTTAACCTATAAAATCCATCCCCCAATTCTTCCATGCTGGAGAAACTCCCCCAACATGGAAACATGGGGGGATAGTTTAAGTGCCCTTAAATAGCCTTCAAATGAGCCTAAAATTAGGCCAAAACTTGCAGAATTAAATTCTACAGCACTATGGGCCTAGAAACCTGGTTAAAGTGTCTCTAAATTACTATAAATTCATAAAAAAGTGCTCCCCTATTTTTCCACACCAAGGATACTATGCTTAGTGGAAAAATAGGGATAAGCCATTTTGACATATCTTAACACTCAAAATTACCTCAGATTACCTCAAAATGAAGCTGAGAAATGCACAAGTTCCAGATTTAGACTCCAACTACCTATTTGACCTTAATTTTTATTTGATTTTCATTCTCCATGCTAAAACCCTTCTTTTCCATGTTGACCAGTGTGGAAACAAGGGGGAAAGGCTTTAGAACTTATGTTTTGACATTTATAGGCCTCTAAAGTATCCAATTTTGATAGATTTGACCCTACACTACCTTGGGAATGTTCTAGAACTTAAATTCTAGACCTTTGAATACTCCAAATCCTATTTTCCTTGGTTTCCATACTAAGGATCCCTATTTCCATGTTGAGCCTAGAGTGGAAGCCTTAAAACACTTGATTTTTAGGTCTAAACAGCCTAGAAATAACCCTGATTAATGCCTAAACTCACCTAATAGCCTTTTAGCATCAAAACATGGCCCTCTAAAGCCTAAAATTGGAAAAACCTTAATCATTTTTGGCCTATACTAAGCAAATTTTATCATATATACCTATTTTGCTTGATTTTTTTGCCTTATTACATAATGTTTAAGCTTGTTTTTGGACTTATGTTGCCTTGTTAACCTTGTTAACCTTCTATGGCCTATATATATTCTTATATGTTTGTTTTTTTCCTTATTATAGCTCTATTTACATTTTTTTTGAATTTAAATGATATTAAATAGTGAGGTTGGACCTTCTTTAACCATTGTTTAATACCATATGAAAATGGTTGCTAAGGCCTTAAATTGGCATCATAGTCCATCAAGACTATTTGTAGCCTTATACTTCCCCTTGCTTGACCTTTATGTGACCTTTTTTTGCCTCTACTGAACATTTTTGAGTTAACCTTATCTCATTGATGGCCTTAGATGGCCTTGATTACATTAGATTTGCATCTATTTTATGGTATTTTAAAATTATTTATTCACTTTTACCTAGGTGCCACTTAATATGCTTTTAGTTTACATGCAAGATCAAAGTATGAGTACATGGAAGCAAATTAGTTTGCCTTTGTATCTACATGGACCTCACAGTGATATTAAATGATGTATCAACCTTGATTACCTAGATCTTTAGCCTAAGAGTCTTGTAGACCACATAGCCTTAATAGAGAGACCTCTAGAATGGCCTAAAAACCTAGTCAAAACCATTGACTTAGAAGCAAGAGACATAACTAAATATTCTCTAGTTGAGGTTTTTCTCATAACACATAGTGGTGAGGAGAAAACCCATAAACTAAGTTCCTCATTGGAGCCTCAATGTGCTCAAGACATCACCAAGATCTTACAAAGTAACATTAAGGCATTTTCCTAGTCATATGAAGATGTGCTATGCCTAAACTCATGTCTAGTCGAAGACAACATCATACTAGATCCCAGCATTAGACCAGTTAACCAAAAGGTATGCAAGATTACACCTGAATTGGCCTTGGTAGTTCATGATGAAGTATCAAAGCTCTATCAAGTAGGTTTCATTAGGGCTGTTGAATAGGTGGAATGGGTATCCAACATAGCAATGGTTCCTATGAAAAATGGGAGTGTCCATATTTTCATTTATTTTTGAGACCTAAATAAGGCAACTATCAAGGATAAATTCTCTTTGCCTAGTATTGAGAAAATTATTGATACTATAGCTGAACATGATTTTTGTCCTTTATGGATGGATTCTTGGGATATAACCAAATTAGGATCAACCTAGAGTATCAAATTAGCATAAAATTTATGATTCCATGAGGTACATTTTGTTATAACATGATGTTGTTTATCCTTAAGAATAATGGAGCAACATACCAAAGACATTACATGTTAAGTTTGCTTAATGATTACATAGATGACATAGCTATGAAATCTAAGATAGTCAATGGCCATATTAATGACCTAGATCTTGTGCTTAAACAATCCCTCAAATACAACCTTAGGCTCAATACTAAGAAGTGTATCTTCAATGTCAAAACTAGTAAGATGTTGGGCTTTGTACTCTCTAAAACAAGAATATGCATAGATCCTGATAAGGTTAAGGCATTATCCAAATTAGTAGCACCTACCAACCTTAATGAGCTTTAAGGATTACAAGATAAATTATAGTTTATTCGTAGGTTTATCACTAGGCTTATGAATAAGTTACAACCCATGAAATACTTGCTTAACAAAGGAGTTCACTATGAGTGGACAGTTTAATGTCAAGGAGCCTTTGAAAACCTTAAGCAAGAGTTGATACAATTACTGACAAGAAGATAAACCATTTTATAGTTATCTCACCATCTTTGATACATCCATTGCCTATCTACTCTATTAGAAATGTGATGATGGAGTAGAAATGCTTGTATACTACCTTAGCCATACATTAGTTGCCCATGATACCTGATACACTAAAGTGGAGAAGTATTTTCTAGCACTAGTCTTCTCTTTCAAGAAATGAAGATACTACCTCTTAAGAAGCCAAGTAAACATAATTTATAAGGATAACATACTTAGAGCCATAATGACCAACATCTACGAAAGTAGCTATATAGCTTGATGAAACCCATAATCATGGAGTTCAACCTCCATTATGTCTCTCAATCCTCAAAAAAAGGTTAAGTTATAGTCATACAACTCATAGTTTCCCCTATTGATGACCAAGCAGCCATAAATGCTAAGTTCCCTAATGAACACATTAACATAGTTAGATAAGTACCTAAGTTTTATGAGGTGGTCATGAACTTTGATGGAGATTTAGCCATCCGTGGGGCTAGTACAGCTAAAATTAAACATTCCCATATGGTGATATCTAATCCTTTTCCAATCATTTTGGGTTTCCATGTATCAACAACATAGTAGAATATGAGGGTTTGATCAGAGGAATAATGGTAGCGTGTGACCTAGTAATTAGATTCCTAATCATCAAAGGTGATTCACAACTCATGGTTAACCAAGTAACCAAAGTCTATGCATGCAAAGCTAAGCACTTACAACCTTACTATGACCTAGGGAAGACATTATTACAACAATTCATAGATGTTGATATCCAACACATACCTTGAAATGAAAACACTATAGCTAATGCAATTGAGGAATGTGTTTGACAAGTTGACCACCTTAACTATTGATTGTGCTACTTCCATCACAAAAAATACTAAGGATAAATTTGTGGCCATCATTCATACTACTCCTCCCAAGGAGTGGTATGATGATATCAAATTTTACCTTATGCATGATGAAGCCTCGCACTACCTAACTACTACCTAGAAGGATGCCAAATGTAAGTGATTGAAGTACTATGTCATCATAGATGATAACACATTTGGTTAACAAGGTTTTTTGTGGGGGACATATAGGACCTAGATCCATGCTCACTAAGACTAGATGATTATGCTACTATTGGCCCCATATTGAAAATGATTGCTTGCAAAAGATTAAGTGATGTCACAAATGCCAAAAATATAACAACCTAATACATGTATCACCAACTGAGTTACATATGACCTAGATAACATGTTCATTTCAATGATGGGGGTTGGATATCATTGAACCTATAATTCCTAAGTCTTCCATAGGACATATCTTCATCATCACTACAACCAAATATCTTACCAAGTGGGTTAAGGCTATTCCCCTAAGGAAGACCACATCTTAACAAGTTTGTAAATTTATCCTAGATAATATTGTAGCTCATTTTTCGTTACCCATGACCATAGTTACTAAAACACCAAAAAAATTTGGGCTATCACTTCTTGACCACAACTTTATTTAAGTTTCATAACAATGACACTTTTCATAAGTGTAGAGACTATGCTCTCCACTACCAGGACTATGCTCCAATGTGTATTAAGTGTAGTCAACACACAAACACTAGTTTCATAGGATTTTTCTAAGTGTCAAAATGATGAAACTTGCTATAGAATTTTTCTAAGTGTTGAGACTATGCTCTCCACTACCAAGACTATGCTCTAGAGTGTAGTTAGCATGAAAACACTTGTTTTGGCATATTCTATTTGATTATCGAGACTACGCTCTACAATGTAGTCAAGTGTAGACAGTTTGGAACCTCAATTTTTGCAATATTTTTCTACATGTGAGGACTATGCTCTCCACTACCAATACTACACACTAAAGCATAACTAGCATAGTCATCATGGAAGCATAGCTTCTGCAAAAAGTTTTTAACTACTGGACTACGCTCTAGAGCATAGTTAGCATAGTCAACTTAGAAGCTAGATTTTGAAATATTTTCTCTAAGTGTTATGACTACACTCACCCCTAGTTCAAAGCATAGTCAACCTCCCCTAGAGTGTATTCAGCACTTAGCCACATTTTTTCAATTTTTGCCAGATTTTTTCTATGTCTAGGATTACGCTTTGATCCATTCTAGAGCATAGTCAAGTGTAGATGGCAAGAATAGCCTCCAAAGGCCTTCAAAACATAGCATTGGCATTTGCCTTATCTTTAGCACACCTTTAGTAGTAGCATTTATCTTCTTACACTCATCCTTTTCCTTGAAATTGTAACTATGCTCAACCCCACTCACCATAGTGGATAACATAGTCATAGAGCATAGTCTCCAAAAGTTGCATTTTTGGCATTTTTTAGGTACATTGCATTCTTCTTTGTGTGTTTGGGAAATTTATGGGTTGGTTGGCATTTCCGTCAGTTGGTATTTTCACTTCACAATTGGCATTTCCAATTGACACTTGGCATACTTTAGATGAATGAGATCCAAAGGCACTCTAGTAGCCCTTTGGATGAATAAAACATAAAGGCACACAATTGGCATACCACAAAGAGGCAAAGTAGACAATGGCCCATTGCAGCCCCACTACAACTCTATAGAACACCACATGATACACCAAAATGGCCAACCTAGTAGGCATGAACACTATGATGAGTACCACACTTCACGACCCAACACCACAAAGATTGTGATTACACTCTCCACTGCACTTGTTGTACACCATGTACATTCTAAATCCCTTTTGGAGCTAACAATGCTTAACCCCATTTGGGGTGATGTTTTGTTTCTCTCTCCCACCATCTTTCATGTTTTCATGCAGTTTTTGCATTTTTAACATGTGGTCATGTTACTACTATGCTAAAGCAATTATCTCCATGTGTCAACATCCTCTTTTTTACCAAAACCCTTAACTACGCTCATCTCCATCCATGACTAAACTCTACACTTAGCATTGTGAAACACTACTTTAACACTTAGCATCATTTTGCATTGTTCACATTTTCATTTCAGCTAACCATGCCACCCTTGGTTACATCCACCACCTTGGTTGCAATTGAAAAAGTCCCTGTTTGATCAACAAGATCATGTAGGGCACTCTACCTCTATTTCCAATAGGCCCTCATGTGAAGGTTTGGTTAGGTTGTGCATTCATTAATCCCTTGGTGACTCTAGCCACCAATTTTTTCTATCATTATCATTTTTGGCACTAGAAGAAGAGCTGATCCATTTCCTTCTATGAACTTTGTTGGTCATTATCTCGCATGCTCTCTACACCCATGTCTAAGTAGATTGGACCCCATTGTTGTCCCCCTAAGACCCTTCATGATAACTCAAATCATGCTACTCTCCAAAAGTTTTCTAAGTCTTCATTCTTTAAGTGTAGAGAGTGTAGTTGGTGGAGAGCATAGTTGGTGTCGAGAATAGTCTTCATACTTAACCATTTTTCTACAATTTCAATACTTAGTACTTTTTCTACATTTTGCATACTTGGCTAATTTCCTGCATTTTTAAAGTTAGCCTCTTTTTGCAAATAGCAACTCTTACAATCCAATCTATGAACATGAATCCAAATTAGCCTTTTGACACTGTCATCCATCTATAGTGTGCTATGCTCAACAATGAATAGTATCACTTCCTTTTCAAAAAGATCCAAGAAGGGTTACCCATGGATCATCTTAATACCAAATAAAAATAGGAATTCAAACAAATCCACTGGAATGGATAAGAGTACATCCCTTCCTTATTCAACATAATCCCACTCAGGGAGTCCTACTATTGGTTGTTGTTCCAACTCATTTGTGCAAATGAGCATAATGTAGGGACCAAATATGAGGAAGCCTCATAGGAGGAAGAAGAAAAATTTAATTCCCACTTCAAACACAAGGGCCCCTTTCACATCATCTTCCAATAGGCACTCCTTAGTATGGCCCTTGCTCCATTCCACTTGTCCTTCATGGCATCCTCTCAACCTACTCAGCTATCCTTGCTTGTAGCAAACATGCTTGCTCAACCCTATGCTCATGCAGGGGCCACCTCCAAGCCCTAAATGATTTAGGCATCGAACATCCCACCTATTTTGTTGATACCCTTAATGTCAATCTAAGCCACGTGTTTGTTGCTTGCCTTGGTCACTGCACCCATACCACAACCAATGCATCAACCATATCATGTGAATTTGCAACTAACAATCTAACCTTATGCCATACAACCAACACAAGCCCAACCAACATAACCAATTGTCACATCTTCAAGCTTCAATTAGGCTTTTCAGTTGATCCAAAGTGTGATGGAGGAGATCAAGCAACTTAAAGATGTTTCCTCCAAAAGTATCAACATGGTGGACTTTTACTAGGATGATCCAATAAGTCCTGTGGTCCCATCCCTAACTCTACCAACTCAGGTCCCACTACCTTAACTCATCAAGTATAACATTGAGGGAGATCCTAACATGCACTTAGTCACATTCAGGTCTCAGTGCTTACTCCTACAAGCTTGGTCACATGCCATCATGTGCATCTTCCCCATGTCACTAACTGGCAAAGCCCTAGATTAGTACCATGTGCTACCTCGAACCTCTATCTCCTCCATAGAATATCTTCTAAGCTAGTTCTTAACACACTTTTGGTACAACTTGAAGCTAGAAACAAACCTCGACTAGCTCGTGTAGGTTAAGCAAGGGCCCCTAGAGCTTGTACGACAGTTTCTCCAATTTTGTAGGGCTATAGTGAGTGAAATGCAGAATCCCCTAGTAGAGATGAATCTCTTGGCCATCTTCAAGGGTGTAGTCAATGACTTTATAAAGTCAAAACTATACTACTTGGCCCCTAAGTCTCTTAGCCAAGCCTTTGCTCAAACAAAAGACATAGAGGAGGTAGCACATGCAAGTAACAACCTAACCTACATGGTCTACAAAAACCAACATGTGAAAAAGCAAAATGCAATAGTGGAAATAGTAGTCACACACGCAAAAGTAACTAATTAGGGCATGATGGCTAAGAAACCTAAATCCCCATCACATAAAGCTATCAAATCTAGTACCTAGGCAACCAACCCACCTACAATGGTAGAGGCCACAACATAAGGTGCACCAAGGTCCTACTTTGTGTCCAAGGATCACTCAAAGTACATCCCATTACCATTGTGACCATCATAGCTACTGGATCAACTACTAAAAGTTGGAAAAATCCAACATAAGCAAGTGTTAGAGATTGCCTATCAATGACACACCAGGTACTATAAGATACTAAGGAATCCTACCTCAAGAGTACCAAAAGAGTTCTTGATCCCAAAAGACTTTTGAATGGACCAATTCTGTCATTACCACTAGACATTCAGTCATAGCATGGACTTTTGTTAGGCTTTGCAAGATGATTTGCAAAGAATGATAGATTGGGACCAACTAGTACTCGACATAGTGAGCCAATCCAACATAGATGATGTCTCCTATGTCATAAGGAGCATCAGCATGGATGGAAAGTCCAAATCAGTGTAGGAGCCTTTTGTGATCCAAGTGCCTCCTAGCAATGCAAGGGTTCCCTTGGCCTCAATGAACAAGAGGCATTCCTTCATGGTTAACGTGTCACATCAAGCACCCACAACATGCTTTGTGGTCAAGGTCCCACAACAATCATCTGCTACAACATTAAATTGGCAACCTTCATCTGCTATGACATTAAACTAGTAGCTAGTATCCGCTATGATGTTAAACTAGCATATTGTGACAACAACTGTCAAATAACCCTTTGTTGTTAAGGTGCCACAACAAGCTAGCCCTACAACAACAACTACCAAACAACCATCGTTTTTCATTAGGATGCCACAACAGGTTGGCCCCTCACCTACCCATAGCCTGATAGTAGGTAAGATATCAATCCCTTTCCCTCCAAGGGCCAACCTTACTAGCAACATAAGAAGGTCCATGCAATGGCAATCCAAGAGGCAAAATGAGCACCTTATAAATGAAATGGCTAGGCAACAATGAGACCAAAAAGCACTTGGTCCATTGAAGTTGGTCCCTTTCCTTGTAATTCCCATGGCCAAAGCAAAGGCCACAATAAGCAAACCACAATCAAGCATCGAGGTCCCCAAGCAAGCCAAGTAGCCCAAGCCTAACTCCCCTCCATGAGAGATCCATCTCTTGGGCCACATGAAGGAAGTCAAGGCCAAGATAAAAATTGATGAAAAGGACTTCAATAATGCACTAACCTAGGTGAAACAAACACTTAAGCAAATGAACACAATGTTGAGCTTATATGACCTAGTCATGACCTCATATACTCATAGGAAAGCACTGGCTCAGATGCTAGCCTCCATTCCTATTATAGAGGACATCCCTATAGATGAGAATGCCATCTATGTAGCATTGTCTTCTCCTATGCCATAGGACTTAGGTCCAACTTCCCTAGTGTTTCATGATGCAACAATCAAGATCAATCCCAAATGAGGGGAGGTCACTATAGTTCCAATATCTATTAGCATACATGTTGGGCAATACACAATCTACAAGGTTCATGTTGATGATGGAACTATACCAAACATTGTTCCATACTCCATCATTGACAAGTTAGGCTTGAAAAATGAGATGAGGCCAACAAAAATTATGTATCTAAAATCCTTTAATGGATCATGTGTTACTATCAAAGATACAATCAACATAGCCTTTGTGGTAGGGGAGTAGTTTCCCACCTCTGCAAAATTAATTGTTATAGAGGAAATGCCTAGCTCAAACCTAATATTTGGTAGGCCTTGGTTAGCTCAACTACAAGCCGTTTCCTCTCCTATCCATTAGGATATCCACCTTCAATACAAAGCTGGTGAAGTCATTATCAATGGTGATAGTGTAGCCCCTCTAGCTGTCAATAGCCTTAACATAGAATAAGGGTCATAGGTGGAAGGACAATACACCTAAATAAGTGGTTGGAGCCAATAGCCTCATGGTGCATCCTAAGCCCTATGTGCCCCCTGATCCATAGCAGATTAGGAAGCAACTACATGACCAAGGGATCCCCTTGGCCCAAAACATGGTAGGTGCCTACGTACCCTTTGCTACCATGCATTATGTGTTTTTAACTTTTACTTGCATTGCATTTGTTTATGCATTTACAGTTATCCTACTTGCTTAGCTTACTCATCGTTTCATTTTTTTATGCATTTATTTTCTTTGTTTATGCATTTGAGAAAAACATCAAAAACATAAAAATCAAAAAATGCTAAAATCACAAAAGCAACGATGTGTAGCCCACTATGACCTTAAACTAGAAATCCCATGGCCTAACATGGCCTTAAACTAGCAACACTTAAACTAGCATAGTAGTCTACTATGGCTACAAACTAGCATAGTGGTCCACTATGACTATAAACTAGCATAGCCCATCTGCCATGATGCTATAATTGGCACAACTCATCCTTGGGCCATGATGTTAAACTAGCATGATAGCTTATCTGCTATGATGTTAAACTAGCACACAACAGTCCACTAGGACTATAAACTAGAACATCATAATCTACCAAGACCTTAAATTGGTTTCATAGTTTTCCAAGACCTTAAACTAGCATTTTGCTAATTTTTGAAGCCCCTAACATCAATGTGGCCTTTGGAGCACTCACAACATCATCACCCCTAGCACTTTCACTACCTTCTTGAGCACTTACAACTAGTTCAGCCTTTGGCACACTTGCAGTAATCTTACATCTTGCATTTGATTTGTATTTCATGTTTTGTGGCTTTCTTGTCTTGTTGAAGTTATGTTTATAGGATGAAGCCTTGGAGGTAGTTATGCAAAGGTGCATCTCATTGCAACGGCAAGTCAACACATTGCTCCAATGTGGACAATTGGACTAGCTAAGCCACTCAACAGTGCACATCCCCCTTATCCCATTACAACCTATGCACAACCATCACTATGTCTCCATACTCTTATGTACCCTTGCATTCCCCGCATACTCAAGCTTGCAAACTTCCTTAATGCATATGTGCCATGAACAAATGGCACCCTTTTTCACATCAAACTATAGAACCCAAGGTAGATGTAATGCAATTCATCTTGTGGGGAGCCTCTATTGGCTAGTCAAAGCCAAATTGAATGTAATGTAGCTCATTTTAGGAAGGAAACACCTATCCTATAGATGTATCATAGTTACATCAAATCAAAGCCCAGCTTGTCATGTGTAGCCCACTCGATGGCCAACACCTTGTAGCTAACATTCAACAATGTGCAGAACTAAACGTAGGTTCACCTTGTAGTAGAAAAGTGAAAGAGAAAAAAAAAAGCACATCCCCAAGCACTCTAAGTGCGTTGCAATTTTGCAACTAGCCTAGCCTTGAATCCACACATTGATTCTCTCATGAGCACTTCAACACGAGGTCAATGTTTTTAGGGGTAAGCCACCCTATTTTCATGGTAATCATTAGTTGTGCTGACTCTACATCTTACATCATGACATCCTTTTTGCATTCCATCTCCCCTATTTGCATTTCACCTCACTATCATACTACCTACATCCTCTACCCTCTACATCCCCCCATTCATAACACTCTTGAGCACAACATAGCAACATTTGACCATGCATAGAAGAGTGATGTTGGTGCTATGTATACAATGGTGTTTTGTGATTCTTTGTTGACATCTCTCGAGCCACTTCTCTAGATGATAATGAGGAGGGGCCAATGAAACACAAAAAAAAATTGGGCTACCTCTTCTCGATTGCAAATCTAGTTAACTGTTAGAATAATGATACTTTTTGCAAATTTTTCTAAGTGCGGAGACTATGCTCTCTACTATTGGGACTATGCTACAGAGAGTAGTCAACATAGTCAACACACAAATGCCAATTTTGTAGGATTTTTCGAAGTGTTAAAATGATGACACCTAGTGCAAAATTTTTCCAAGTGCTGAGACTACGCTCACCACTATTGGGACTACACTCTAGAGTGTAGTTAGCATCGTTAGCATGAAAACACTAGTTTAGGCATATTTTTTCTAATTATTGAGACTACTATTTATAGCATAGTCAAGTGTAGATTGCTTGAAACCTTAGTTCTTGCAAGATTTTTCTAAGTTCTAGGACTATGCTCTCCACTGCCAGCACTATGCTTTAGAGTGTAGTTAGCATGGAAGCATAGGTTTTGTAAAAAATTTCTAACTACTGGGACTATGCTCCTAACTATGTTCTAGAGCATTGTCAATGTAGTTAGCTTAGAAGCTATATTTTGCAAGATTTTCTCTAAGTGTTGTGACTTTGCTCACCCCTATTTGGGAACATATTCAGCCTCCCTTGGAGTGTAGTTAACACTTAGCCATATTTTTCCAATTTTTAATAGCTTTTTCCTAAGTCTAGGACTATGCTCTCACCCAATCTAGAGTGTAGTCAAGCGTACATGGAAAGAATAGGCTCCAAAGGCCTCTACAACACAACATTAGCATTCGCCTTAGCTCCAAAACACCTCCAGTAGCAACATGGCACTACCATGTGGTGCTCAATCCACATTTTGGGCTAACCCTAGCTTTCTAAATACCCCTACATTCTGACATTTTAAGGGTTGGTTGGCATTTCCATTGGTCAGCATTTTCACTTCACAATTGACATTTCCAATTGGCATTTGGCATACTTTGGGTGAATGAGACCCAGAGGCACTACAACAACAGTTAGGGTGAACAAGACCCAAAGGTAGACAATTGGCACACCATAAAGAGGTAGAGCTGCATATCATGGCCCACTATAGCCCTACCATAACCCTATAGAACACCACACAGTACATCATAGTGGCCAACCCCATAGGCACAGACACTATAGTGAGTGCTATACTTCATAGCTTGACATCACTAAGATTGTGACTACGCTCTCCACTATACCTATTGTACACTGCGTACCTTCTAAACCTCTCTTGGAGAAAACTACACTCAACCCCATTTTGGTTGGTGTTTTGTTTCTATCTTCCATCATTTTTCACATTTTCTTGCATTTGTTTACATTTTTAATGCATGGTCATGTTACTACTACAGTTGAGTGACAATATCTACATGCTAGCACCCTAATTTTTATTGAAACCATTGACTACAGTCACCTCCATCCATGACTACACTGTACACTTAGCACCGTGAAACATCACTTTAACACTTAACACTATTTTGCATCATTTGCATTTGCATTTCAGATAATCACACCACCCCTATTTGCATCCACCACCTTAGCTACAATCAGCAAAGTCCCTGTTCGATTGACAAGACCATGCAAGGCACTCAACCTTCATTTCTAGTAGGCCCTCACACAAAGGTAGGGCTAGGCTATGCATTCACTGATAGTGATTCTAGCCATTAACATTTTTGATTGTTATAGTTATGGATAATGGACTTCAATTTAGTAGCCAAGAAACTAGGGATTTTTGTCATAACCTACGCATTAAGTATTCTTTCTTGTCACCTTACTAACCTCAAGAAAATGGACAAGCAGAAGCAAGCAACAAGGCCATCATCAACTTGCTTAAAAATATGCTCAACAAAAGCAAGTAGAAGTAGCATAAGTGGCTTTTCCATGCACTATGGGCATATAGAACAACCTATCACATGACAACCAACATGACCTCATATAGCCCTTTTTATGATTCTGAAGTTGTTTTACTTCTTGAATTTTAGGTGCCATTACTCCAAGTATCCTTAACTAACTTTATTAATGATGAGAAAAATAAGGAGTTGTGCATAGCAACCCTGGATTTGGTGGAGGAGTGACATATGCAACCACTTGCTCACATCAAGCATTATGAAGAGAGGAAAAAGTCGTAGCATCATCATGACATGACCATGCGCAAGATCAAGGAGGGTAACATAGTCCTCAAGGTCATTTGTAAGCATGTGGAAAACTTCTCAGCCAATTCAAAAGGGTCCTTTCTTATCATTAGAGCCTATGGAAATGAAGAGTTTAGAATAGCCAACATGGATGGGAGCGAGCTAGCCAAAATGGTCAATTAACAAGTGATCCTACTTTCAATGATATGCTACAACCTTAAACTAGCAAAATAGCCTACTAGGGCCTTAAACTAGTACCATGGCCTACCATGACCTTAAACTAGCCATTGGTGACCTAGATAGCCTAATTCTCATATGAATTGTATGAATTGTAGCATTATAATATGCAGTGATATTTTGTATTCTTTGTCAGTGCCTCTTGGATCAATCCTCTAAGCACAAACAAAGAGGAACCATTGAAATACCAAAAAAAATTTCATGTTATAGCCAATCTTATTCATGTATCTTTCACCCCATGAAACCTAGGATAAAACTTCATTGTGAATGTAAAAATTGTAACCCACAATGGGAAATTTCACATACTTGATATTTTTGGGGCTGAAAAATGCTTCAGAACTAGTCAAAGGCTCATTCCCCAAGTAAAAAATGTTACCTAGTATCTGTATTTGGGCTTTGGGGGTTTAAAAATGCATTTTAGAATGCCAAAAAAGGTAATTTGATGAGTTTTATATGTAGGTATATATTTTTCTATGCTGGAAACACATGCAATAGGTAGATCTCACCTACACCCAACATGGAAGGATGGGAGCTTTGGAAACTTTCCTCCCTCAATGTGGAGACCACATGCACAACGTAGAAACTTTTCCCCTTAGCATGGAGTCTTCATCCTGAGCATGGAAAATTCAATCCCCCAACATAAAAATGGAAAAAGCCAAAATTCATCACTTTATGCACTTCAACATTGACTAGCCACTTCAACAAACATGGTGGAGAGATTAGTGTAGAAGATTCATCTGTAGCATGGAAAGTGTAACTTGGTTACTCTTTATAGTAATTAGAATGGCTGTTGGGGAAAGCACTTACAATGTATGGTAACCCCTCAAATTTGGACACCCATCTCACCTAAATTTGGCATCCAATTTGTAACCATGTTTTAGCTAATTTACAATATATTTATAGCCATTTTTATAGGAAAATCATAGCAATTTTGTAGCCCCATTCATGGACCAAAAGAACCTATAAAATCCAACCTCAAACACCATTTATAGGTTTAGAATTTTTTAACAAGATTTAGTACTTTACACCATTAAAAAAATTCTTATCAAATTTTAGCCATTTCTTTTACAATTCCACACTTGGGAAATTCTCATGCACTCAAGAGCTCTTTCAAGTTTTCATACTTGCAGTCTCTTGAACCCCAGTGTGAAAGCATTATAGCCTTGATATTTGTGAATTTTTGGTGTCAACGCTACAATTCTAGGATTCCCAAATCCTAGCATGGAGCAATCTAGCATCCAAAATTTTCACTTTTCTCACATCCCCAGCAGTGACCCACCTTGCAAATTTGAGGTTGTAGTAGTGAAGGAGATTCAATAGCATCAACAGTGGCTTAGCACCTAGTTCATGGAGTAGATCACATTAGTTTCAACAGGCTTTAAACTCTTGCATAAGTGAACCCCCTTTCTACTCATCCAAGCACCATTTGTACACACCCAAAAAAATTTGAAGTCATTCTCGCTTCACCAGGCTTTGTAATTCGTGCAGTGCCACGATAGTTCTTTAGGGGGAGAACGCTTTGAATTCAGGCTGGCCAATTCAGCAAATTTTCTACTTTAGGCATGAACAAGCTCTACGGATCATCCTTCCTGTCCACCCAAGTAGCCTGCCCAACTAACAGCCTGCTCAGAAACAGTGTGCAGAGTTGGTAGCACTGCTCAGGGTGTGTGAAACAGTTTAGCAAGTTTTTTAGGTCATGAAGTCTGCTACGCTACGCTACACCTCGCTATGTAGCGTAGAAAATTTCAAAAAACAATCATGGAATGAAGCACCATGCTACGCTACGTAGCATAGCATAGCATGGCAATATCTATACAACTAATTACCTTGCTCAACTGCAAGTCCTTTAGCAATGTCCCTTTCCATCGGGAAGCGATGGACCATGTCTACTGCTATGCTACGCTAAGCTACATGGTGCAGTGAAGCATAGCAATCCTACAAAAGAGATAGAAGGAAACTCAAATGGTAGAATCAACAAAGTTCTCAAGTCTTGCAATGCAAGAAGCAAAGTTTGCAAATCAACAAAGTTTTCGTGACTAAGGCCTATCGCTATGTGATGCAACTCTACGTAGCGTAGCATAGCATAGTAAGCATGCAACACATGTGTAGCGAAATGCACTATAAAGTGCTATGCTATGCCAAGCATGCTATGCTACAAAACACAATAAAGCATGCAGGTGGTTGTGTGACATCAATGAGCTTCACCTAATTACGGTATGGTAGGCTCATAGTTACGGTATGGTAGGCTCATAGTTACAACATGGCAAGCTTGTATTATAATAGTCATGTAGGTCTAATGGTCATGCATGGCACGTGCCACACCAGCACGTCAACGTGGGCCCAAGGCACGTGGTGTCCAAATCGCCCCCTTCGCATGCCTTTGGTCCTATAAATACCCAAACGGTCCACATTCAAAGGGTTTGGAGTTTTCTTAAAGCTTCGAATCTTCCTCTCTCTGGCAATCTAACATTGAGCATTGTAAGCTTTCTTTTTGATGCTGCAAATAGCTAGCATTTCTAGATGGAATTTTGTTCTCTCCCCCTTCTACCACCTTGGTAGAACCCCACATCGTCAGCACCTAAGTCCATGCCTAAGCACACAACCTATTTTACTCTACAGATCCTGGTTACCCTTAGGATCTCTGCACTTTGTCATGCTGTGCAACCAATTGTATTCACCTTGATAGAGAAAACTTGTAGCTTTGGAGTGGTGCATTCTTCTAACTGCATTTTACTTTGTTTCCTACTTATTATTGTGTGTCACATTATTTTCTACTTTATTTACTTTCAAACATTACTTTGCATTTTCATTTCAATTTTCAACTTATATGTTACAAAAGGTTATATAGATGCTGATTAAGTCATTGTTTGATTGACTAGACCATTCAGGGTGCCCCGTATCCACACACACCTAGCATGGCCCTCTCATGGATATGGGGTCGAAACTATTGTGCCTGCCAACCCCTTAGTGTTTTCTAGCTGTCGACATTTTTGATCGCTATAGTTTTCTAGTGCTAGAAGGAGGACCTTTTGGTGCCTTTTCCACGTGTTACGGTAGTTCTGTGAGCCTTCTGTACCCTGATATGCATAAGTATAAATGTCACACCCTTTTGTGGTTGTTTACACTTTGTGTGGTGTAGATCGGTCACCTCAATGGTCCCCTGGGAGCCCTACAGAACACAAGACCTCCGATCATCGGTTGACTACCTTGTCTTATGGTAGTCTTGCATGGGTTCTGTACCCCATCACATGTGGTACAGATCAGTTGCCTTGACGGTTCCTTTGGGAACCTGCGAGACACAAATCCTTTGATTGCTAGTTAGCTTGCCCATCTTATGGTAGTCTTGCATGTGCTCTGTACCTCATCGTGCACTAGCATAAACATGACACCCTTTCGTAGTTGTTTACACTTTGTGTGATGAAGATCGATCACCTCGATGGTTCCTCAGGTATCTGGCAAGATGTAAAGCCTTCCTTTTGTTGCCTTTCAGTCTCTTTGTTCTTTTTGCACTTGTTGCACTCTTCCACAAAACTACTACTTACAATGGCTTTTTCAACTACAGCTACCAATGCCTTCAACATGAAAGTTCCCTTCAATGTTGAAGACCCCATCATGGTTCAAGGCACTACTAGTGCCGAAAAACCACTAAACTCGATGCCGGAAACATTCCAATCTCTTAGAATCCAAAACTGAGGACCCAAGGGATTGACCCAACAACACAAGTGTTACAGCTTCCTCTATGCAAAGGTGCAGGTCAATCTACCCTTGGATGTACACGAACTCGAGGAAAAATGTAGCCTTGAGTTCGCTTACTACAATGGGAAGGAATTTGTTCCTACTCCCAACCTTTCATTACCTTTAACATAAGCATACCAAAGGCTTCTAGACCAACTAATCTAGTTGACTAGGCTTAGGAAGCAATAGCACATACCATCCAACCAAGATGACACCTTTCAGGATGGACAGGAGGAACTCGATTCCCAATCAGATGAGGGAGGTCCAACCGGCCCCACTCCTATCCCTCGTACCTAGTCCTTCTTGGCCAAGCCATCGTCTCTTACTACTCCCTTTGTGATTATGCCTACAGTTCCACAACCCATGATTACAACTGCTATGGGTAGCCACACTAATCCTGTGGTGTTTCGATGCCCACCCTCACCTGTTTCACCTATTTCATTTGCAGCTACTATTCCTTTGCAGGCTATTCAATAGTCTATTCCTATGGCACGTAACACACCAACCATGGCTACCTTGCCACATGTTCATACCATACCGACTTCAAAAACATACGTGACTTCTGTCTCTATTCCTACATTCACATCTATTCCAGCCATTGTGGCAGGCCCTAGCCTATCCACATGGTGGGTCCCATTTTCTTCTTTGCCTACCCCACAACCATCAGAAGTGTCTAACTACATGCACTCTCAAATACACCAAGCCTTGCAGTCGGCACAACCTAACACAGGGCTATGGTCTACGCTGCCAATGACACAAGTAGTCTATCTGGCAGCCCAACTTGCGGTCATCTCCTAAACAACACCACTTGTTGGATGGTGGAAAGCACAGGCAGCACCACTTGTAGGGGTCATCCCAATGGTACTGCCAATGGGTCACACTGCCACCCCTGCCATACCATAGGTGGGAGCTGCCTCTGCACTTCCCCAACCATCCACAATGTCGTCGTGTCTAGACCAAGCATTTGAGCTCATCCAGACCCTCACTGAGGAAATAAAATGCCTCAAGGTTGCTGGGTCTAACATGGTACAAGTCATGGACTTCTACTAGGATGATCCTATCAGCCCTACAATCCCTTCTTTGACACTGCCCCCAGGGATGTCTCTCCCACACTTCATAAAGTATGATGGGGAGGGAGATCCCAATGCACATCTTATTACTTTTAGGTTCAAATCTTTGTTATTGCAAAAATGGCCACACAAAATTATTCATGTCTTCACCATGTCCCTAGTTGGGAAAGCCGTAGATTAGTACCACACGTTGTCAGGCTCATCCATTTCAACTCTAGAAGAGTTAATGACCTAGTTCGTAACGTGCTTCAAGTACAACTTGAAGCCAGAAACCACATTGGATTAGTTGATGAGCATGAAGCAAGATTCTCTAGAGCTAGTCTAGAAGTTCATTCAACATTAGAGTGCAACCCTTAACAAAATTCATGAGCCCATCGTGGAGGCTCATCTACTGGCCATCTTTAAGAGCACAGTGAACAACTTTATCAAGTCTAAACTGTACTACCTTGCTCCTCACTCTCTCAGTCAGGCTTTCACTTAGGCTAAGTGCATACAAGGTACAGCTGAGGCAAGCAAAGACCTAGCCTATATCACTAACAAAAACACCTTCACGAAGAAGGAAAGGGGTAAAGCCCCAACAACCACAATGGCCACTGTGGCAATGGAGGCCAAGCCCAAACCTAGCAACAATAGTAGCAAGAACAACAAGAAATCAGCCATACTAGTGGCTAACCCCATGCCCAAATAGGGCCATGTGCCACAACCTGATATACCTACACTTGAGACATCTACACAAACCAAGCCCAACTTGGAGTGCAAAGACCACTCAAAGTACACCCCACTACCTCTCAAGCCTTCAAAACTTTTGAAGCAACTACTGGAAGTAGGATACATCCAACATAAGCAGATGTCAGAAGAAGCAATTGCAAGGTAGCAATGTTATTGTGAGCTCCTTAGGAACCCTTCTTTGGCCTTGCCCAATGAGCCTCTAGTTCCTAGGGGTTTTAGGCTAGATAGGTTTTGTGACTACCACCAATAGTGTGTTCACGACACGGATTACTATCTGGTGTTGTAGGACAATATCCAAAGATTAATTGATCAAGGGAAACTAGTGCTAGATGAAAGCAACCTAGTATGTCCTAAAAACCAATCTATGCTAATAATTCTAGTTATGTAATCAATGCCATCATCATTGATAGTGATCCTAGACCACCTCAGCAGCCATTCATGGTCCATATGCCTCATCGTAGTGCACTAGCACCATGAGCAGCTAATTGAAGCTTGCAACAACCGTTCATCCTAAAAGTCCCACCACAGGCATCTACTTTTGCACCACCTATCAGTAGGGTAATGTGGCCCCACACCCTAACACTTCTAGCTCCATTCGTCATTAGGGGGCCGACGTCTTTGATGGCCCCCATCTCACATAGAACAGTTGAATAGACTTCTTGCCTCGCAAAGCAAGAAGTTCACTTAATGGGTGAGATGTTGAAGGGAAGTACCATCAAAGGTACTCTCGATCCTATATCTTCACTCCCTATGTGTGTGCCTTCACAACCTATGACAAAGATCAACACGAGCATGTAGCCTGCACCACTCTACCAACAAGAATTTGAACCAGGATTTGAAGTCTCCTCTCCTCAAGAACTTCGTCTCCCAGGATGAATAGAAGGGGAGGAAAGCATCAAACCAGGGGGTAGCCAAGACCTCTTAGACATCCTCACATAGGTCAAACTATCTCTAAAACAAAATAAAGCTACATTGAGCTTGTACGACCTAATCATGACATACATTTCGCATCACGAGGCTCTGATTCGTATGTTGACAATGATTCCGGTCAATAAAGACATGCCAATGGAAGAAGAAGTGATCCACTTGATCATGCTTCCTCCTACACCTATAGGGTCAGAATAGCCTCAAATAACCTTTTTCAATGATGCTATTAGGGAATATTTTGAAGGGGGTCAAGTGACCACAACACCCCTTTTCATCACAATTCGGGTTGGCCAAAACCAGATCCGAAGGGTACACGTTGATGATGGGGCTACCACGAATATCATCCCCTTCCCCATTATAGACAAGTTGGGATTAGTTGACTAGATTAAACCCACAATGACATCATGCCTGAGGTCATTCAATGGGATGCGAGTCGTGGTAAAGGGCATAGTCCATATAAACTTTGTAGTAGGGGACCAATTCGCCACAAACGCAATGTTCACCATGGTTGAGGAAATGCCCGACTTTAATCTAATCTTGGGGAGATTGTGGTTAGCATAACTTAGGGTTCTCTCCTCACCCATACACCAAGAAATCCACTTGCCTTACTCAAGTAGGGAAGTGGTGATCCATGGTGACGAAGTAGTAATGAAAGAGATCCACAACATAGCTGTGGAAGAAGGCTTAGAGGTCATAACTTCCGAGAATGAAGCATCTGTCATAACTTATACTAACTACCTAGCATGGGGGTCAGCTTAGTAGGTCAATCCCAAAAAATGAAAATGCATGGACTGAGTTACCCTTCCAAGTGGGAGGTGACAACGTCGACGAAGGCCTTGGTGGAGCGCCTTGGCCTTACGTCTCACTCAACCCACGTTGGGTCAAGAAGCACCTTCACCTAGGATAGCAACCCTATTGGTTCTGGCCCACACACTACTTATATGTTTCTACACTATGGCCCAAAATGGCCTAAAACTAGCAATGTGCATTTACGTGATGGCTCGAAATGGCCTAAAACCTTCAATACTACACTATGGCCCGAAATGAACTAAAACTAGCAATGGCTCAAAACGGCCTAAAACTAGCAATGGCCCGAAATGGCCTAAACCTAGTAATGGCCTAAAATGGCCTAAAACTAGCATAAGTTACTAGTTAGCCTTTATTTAAGTGGTTGATGCCATCATTCCTTTGGCATGTTACGTAATGGCCCAAAATGGCCTAAAACTAACACATGAAAGCATGAACATTTTATACAAGACGCATGTATGCAATACATAAGTTAGTGCAAAATCCTCTTGCTTTATTCAAAATAGTTATCTTTCAATGTTTGCAAAATTCATTACACCAAAAATTCAAAAAAAATCCCATATGGTCATGGGCTATCTATGTTCGCATCGTTTTCACCTTCTGCTTCTGCATCATCTCTCTTCGCATGGCTTTCCCCTGCTTTGTTCCTCACCAACTCTTCATTTCCTTCCTCCATGAGTGCTGCATCCTTGTCTAGGGCCTGTATCATGGAAATAAAGTGATTAGCTAGGACAACGAATGAAAAAAACAACAAAGCATAAACATTATCATAGTAAACATTGATTAACCCGAGAAGGGCCTACATCCATCTCAAAGGGTATTTGGTCTAAACCGAGCCCGAGGAGATGCCAAACCTCTTGTACCATGATTTCATGCCAACATCTTCTATCTAGTGTAGCATCTACTATAGTAGCTCTCTCCCTTTTGGTGGGTGTCCACCTTGGTAGCCCCAGAGAAAAGGAGATGGTTGTGGTCTCTCTTGTGGGAAGGGTCACCTTCGGGCTAGGAGATTTTGTGATCTTGAACAGATCTTTAAACCTGGTATAGGCCTTAGAAGTGTCAATGGCATTTATGAATGCTTTATACGTAAATGCCTCAATAGCAGCATCTTCTTATAACCTCTAATGGACAAAATTTTCCTTTTTATACATATATTTTTGGTTTCTTTCAGTCTGCCCCCATTCAAAAATCTTGGAGCTGATGTCTTTTAGATCTTGACACTTCTAGTCTATCAGGTCCATCTGCATCTGCTACTCTATTAGTTTGCAGGTAGTCTTGACATTCTAATGTGCAACTATCCAAAACCTGGCATGGTCCACCATAGCTGTGCTCCAGTCCTCATTGTTAGTGCTGCGAGCCATGAGGAACTCATCCCTCAACTTGAGGTCGTCCACCTCAACCCTCAGGTCAGCTTCTCTTTGCTCAGCCTTCTAGGCTCATTTCCATAGCTCTTCATTGGTACGCTTGCACTCCCACAGGGAGCACGCCGAGTGCAAAGTGCATTTGCAGACCTCGTTATATGCATGATAAGATACCTCGATCACGTCTGGTGGGAATGTGGAGACAACACCAATTTTCGAAGGTTGTGTCAGGTCCCACTTGAGTTGAGAGGCTACCATGACACAAAAAAACATACTAGTCGCATTACCATAGCACAAGTAGCAAATGCAAGAAATTTTAGCATAACAACATGAGAGCGAATGAAATTATTACTTACCTACTTGAGGGTCCACCTTCTAAAGGCGATTGATCATGTCGTCAACAATCCCCTACATATACACGAATTTGCTAGGGATTTCAGCCCAAGATCTCATGTGAACTGAAGGGGGCCCTGTGGCATCAACCGTAGAATCTGTCGCATAACTAAACATGTTAGCAATGACCAAAATGAACTATGAAAAGGTAAACATGTTGCCAAAATCACCAATGTCTGATTGTAGTCTCTCTTCTGGATAATGCAAGATGATGGTAGAAGCATGGCCAGAAGTTCCTCCTAGGTCCCTATGAACCTCCTCTTCATGTGTTGGTGCCTTTCCTATAAGGAGACCAGCATCTTGTTTATTCAAGAGTGACTTCTCTCTATGGGTAGGAGGGTTCTCCCTAATAATAAGGGCCCCTACCTTAATGGTAGGAGCTCTCCACCTTTTGATTAGGGCCCTTCTCTCTAAGACTAGGGCCCCAGTGCCTTTATTTGTCATCCCTGTCCTAAGGGCCGACACCTCTTCGTCGCCTACTTCTTCTTCTCCTTTTTCTTTTGGTGGTCAAAAATGCATTTAGCTCAAAGAAAGTTAGCCTAAGACAAATGCTACGCTACGCTATGCCATCTAGTTGTATCCTCTGTAGTTTAAGCTGTAGTCTTCGCCCCTCCTCTTCCTCCATGCAAATGGTTTCCTTAGCTGGGGAGGCCTCTTCTACCGCAACTTGCTGGCCATAGTCTCAGCTATGAGATGTTCATCTCATGATACGCTACCATCCATGGTGGTGGGTGTCTCACCTATGCTATCCTAGGCATGAATGTTGTGGACGACCCAATCCTTTGTCATTATAGAAAATGACTTCCCGATTACTTCTGGGAAATCATGGGCTCAAATGGTCTGAAAAATCTAGTGAATCAAAGGTTTGGAAATCTGGTCGCGATTTCACACGACCCAAGATCCTCTCTCCTAGACCACCAAGAATTCTACAAAGTGCTTTAAGAAACCTATGTAAAAGGTGTAATGGATGTTTGAATGAGACTTCATTTTTGTATGGTGCCCCAAGATTTTAGCTCGTAAGCCTTTACATAGGGACTCGACCCAATTCTAGTGGGTCCCGTCCTCCATAACCTCACGCATTATCTAGGCCTGCTCAAGCCCTAGGACCTTTCCCTAGGTGTGTAGCTGGGGGAATGCACAAGCCTAAAAGACTGGGTAAAACTACTTGGTGGATCTGTCCTTGAGTTTCTCCATAGGGAGCCCGTTATTCTCCTTGGTGAGCCTTAACCACTCCTTAATGTCCTTCTTCTAGAGGATCAGCTTCAACTTGGACTTCAACCCTATCAAAATGCCTTCGGTAGGGACACTGAACAGATCCATGAACAACTATTCATTGATTTCAATGACCACTTGCACACCATGCACACGTAGGAGAAAGTAGCCCACCTTGTCAGAAAAGCATTTGACCAAGGTGAGCATCTTGGCTACAAGAACGCCCAGATTTGGGGCTAGGAATAGGTCCAGAGGCCCTGCCTTTTTGAGGTTCTAGACCAGGGCATCTAAGGCCCCACCATTTAACCAGCATTGGCTCTTCTCTACTTCTCCATACTTGAAGTAGACATTCACCCCCTATGCCATGGTGGTTACCATCGTCACCTCCTAAGGCTTCTTTGCCCCTGCAATAGTTCCACGAAAATGTTTAGCAAGAAATACAAAAAATTCAAAATCGCAAAGACACTTACACATGTGGCACTTACCACTTAACCTACTAGGTCAGTATGGCAATGCGAACTATGGAATTTCAACTAGAATTTCTTCAACCATGACCGGTTTAAAAGGTTTTGCCAACTCCCCATCCAACCAGCCCTACCTCCTACACTGATCATATAGGGGAGAATATACATATGGGAAGGTGTGGTATTCACCCTTGCATTGATCGATCACACCCATCCACAAGTTCTCAGCAAGAGAGAACTCATGCAGGGCTAGTTGTGTTGTAGCCAGTAAACTCAGTAGGTCATGAACCCCATCCTCGTCAATGAAGAACCTGGTAGCAAAAGCATACTGTAATATGAAATTAGAGGAATGTGAAATCATGAATATGGAGAGTATGAGAGGATATTGGGATGAAGAAATGGATGTGCATAGGCTATAATAGGGATGAGGGGGATGTGCACTCTTGAGTGGTTCAATTAGTTTAGTTATGCACATCAAAGCAACGTTATGACTTGCTGCTGTGATGAAATGCACCTTTGCACGACTATCTCCAATGCTTCGTCCTACAAACACAACTCAGGGAGGACAAGAAAACCACAAAATCTGAAATGAAAGTGCAAATGATAAATATGAAGATGTTGCAAGTGAAAAATTTTGAAGATGTTGTGAAAGTGTCAAATGCTATGCTAATTGCAAGTGTTCAGAAAGTCAGTGAAAGTGCCAGGGCAATGATGCTGTAAGTGTTCTGAATGTCACACTAATGGCAAGTGCTCCAAAAGAATCACTAGGATGGTGGGAGGCGATGATGCTATGAGTGCTCCCAGGGCAATGGCAAGTGTTTGGATCAGATCATCCACATGCTAGTTTAAGATCCTGGTAGACCGTGATGTGCTAGTTTATAGTCCTAGTAGACTGTTGGATGCTAGTTTAATGTCGTAGCAGATAGTGGATGTTGTGCCAGTTTAACATCATGACCCAAGGACGAGCTATGCCAGTTTATAGTCATAGTAGACTATCTGTGCTAGTCATAGTGGACTATCTATGCCAGTTTATAGTCATAGCGGATTGGTGCTTACCTTGCTTATGTAAGGTGTGATGTTGCATGCGTAGTCATGTTGTGTGTCTGCAAAATCCTACAAAAGTCAACTAAAAGAGAATATCAAGCAACATCTACTGTAAATGAATTTTAAACATATGAATGAAAGGAATCAATGCAAAAAGTGATAGTTTAAGGCCGTTCTTGGTCATAAGCTACTTTAAGGCCTTTTCGGGCCATGCATTTTTGTAGTTCTATGTTTTCAGATGTAATGTGTAAGTTAAATGAATGGATGCATAAAAAAAAGTAAAACAAATAGGTGAACAAAATGAAATTCTTGATCTAAGTAAGTAGGTAGCATGTAAATGCGTAGGCTAGTGCAATGTAAATGAAATTCAAAAATGCATGGAAAGTGGAGGAAAACGGTAGGCGAGCATTTAGCGCATTTTTGGCCAAGGGAAGGTCTTGGTCATGTAGTTGCTTCCTAACTAGGAATGGATTAGGGAATGTGCAAGGCTTAGGATCCTATGGGAGGTTGTTGGCTTCAACCACTCATTCAGGTGTTTTAGCCTTAGGCACTGCATTCGTTGTTATAGGTGTACCACCAACGAACTCTTCTTCTAAAACTTGTGCCATGTCTATGTCATGGATAGCCGAAGAGGAAGCGTTATCACCATGGATGATAACTTGACCACCTTCATATGGAAGGTGGATTTCTTGGTGGATGGGAGAGGAGATGTCACGTAGTTGGGCTAGCCAAGGCCTACCTAGAATCATGTTGAAACTTGGCATCTCCTTTATGACAGTGAAATCTACGCTAGTGGGGAATTTCTCTCCTACTACAAAGGCTAAGTTGATTGTACCCTTGAATATGACACATGATCAATTGAAGGATTTTAAACACGTGGTTTTGGTTGGTCTGATTTCATCTACCAGGCCTAGCTTTTCAATGACATAGTGCAATACTACATTTGTTGATGCACCATGATCAACATGTACCCTGCGGATGGTACATTGCCCAACACGAATGCTAATGGATAGTGGAGCTGTAGTAACCTCCCCTTGTTTAGGGTTGACTTTGACTGTATTATTGTGGAACACTAAAGATGTTGCATTTGGTTCTTGTGGTGCAGGGGGCAGCATTGTTGCACGGATGCATGCCTCATTTGCAGGGATGTCCTCCATAACAAGAATGGAGGCCAAGACTTGGGCCAATGCTTGGTAGTGAGGAGATGAGGTCATGACTAGGTCATACAAACTCAATGTTGTGTTCTTTTTCTTGAGCATTTGTTTCACCTGGGTTAGTGCAGCTACAAAATCCTTGTCATTAGTCGTTGTGTTGGCTTTGACTTCCTCCATGTGGCTTGAGAGATAGATCTCTCATGAGGGGGACTTGGGCTTTGTTTGCTTGAATTTCTTGGGGGTAGTGGCCCCATAATTCAATTGTTGTTTACTGGTTATGGCCTTTGCTTTAGCCATGGGAGTTGCAAGGTGCTCATTTGTCCTCTTCCGTTACCATTTGGTGGGTCTACCCGGGTTGCTAGTGGAGTCAACCCTTGACGAAGGAGGGATCGAGATGTTGCCTATTATTTTGTTTTGGATATGTGAGGGGCTATCACATTGTGGCACCCTTATGATAAAGGGTGGCTTAGGTGGAGTTGTTGTGTGGTCAACCCATTGTGGCACCTTGATAACAAAAGGTTGCCTAGCGGTTGTTGTTGCATGATGCTAGTTTAACATCTTAGCAGATGGTTGCTGTGGGAATTTGACCACAAAGGGTGCTATGGGTGCTCAAGATGGAACTTTGACAAAAAAGGGAAGCCTCTTGCTTGTGGAGGCAGAGGGAACCTTTGCCTTGCTGGGAGGCACATGGATCATAAGAGGTTGTTGTGTAGGTTTGGACTTACCACCTATACTAACAGAATTTATGACATAGGAGGCATCATCTGTGTTGAATTGACTCACTATGTTAGGCACTAGTTGGCCACATTCTATCATTCTCTACAAGTCATCCTACAAAGCACGACCGTTTTCTGTACTATGACTAGCCAATTGGTGGTAATGATAGTATTGGTTCAGCTTGAAGTGTTGTGGAAATGGGGACTCATCTAGCACTACTAAATCAGGGTTCCTTAGTAGTTCACAGTACCTATCATGTTCTTGGTGAGAAATTTTTGATACATGTTTGTGTTGGATTTGCCCAGCTTTCAAGATTTTCCCTAGTAGTTCAGAGGGTTGCACTGGTAGTGGTGTATACTTTGAGCAGTCCTTGTGTTGAAAGTTGGGTCTTGGGGTAGCCCTTGTCAGTGTAGGTGAGTTGGTGCTAGAATTGGCCAGTTTGTTAGTTGGGCCTTTAGGCTGCTTAGCTGTTAGGCCCCAGTTGGTTGTTTTTGTGCTTGTGGCTACATGTTTGCAAGCATGTTGGTTTCTGTAGGCCACATAGGTTGGATCATTGCTAGCTTGTGCTACGTCCTCTATCCTTTTTTCTTTTGGGCAAAGGCTTGGCTAAGAGACTTTGGGGCTAGATAATATAGTTTGGACTTGATGAAGTCATTCACTACACCTTTGAAGATTACGAGTAGATGTGCTTCTACCAGGGGCTCATGCATTTCACTCAATGCAGTATTCCAACATTGGAAGAATTTTTGCATGGGCTATAGAGGCCCCTATTTAACCTACATCAGTTGGTCAAGGGTTTCTTTAGGCTTTAGGTTGTACCTGAAGCATGTCACAAACTTGGTTATGAGATCTTCCAAAGAGGAGATTGAGGCCTTGGGTAGTGCACGATACCAGTCCAAGGCCTTGCCAGTGAGTGACATGGGAAACACGTGCATGATAGTATGTACCTTAACATAGCATGCTTTAGTTGGATCATGGCATTGAATGTGTTAGACACCAATGTGGAAGGTTGACCTAGATTCATATTCACAGATCAGGTTGTGAGAATTGCTATTTGCAGAAAATGGCTAACTCTAAAAATGACAGAAAATGGCTAACTTTGAAGACAGCAAAAAATGGCAGGAAAATAACTAAATCTAAAAGTAGTAGAAAAATGACTAAGTTTGCCAATAGTAGGAAAACACTAGAAAAAATGAGTAAATTTCCCAGTAGCAGAAAAATAGTAGAAAATTGATTAAATCTATTGATAGCAAAAAAAATAGTAGAAAAATGATTAAATATATCGGTAGTAGGAAAACAACAAAAAAAATGAGTAAATGTGCCTGTAGTAGAAAAAAATAGAAAAATGATTAAATTTTCTGGTAGCAGAAAAAGGGCTAAATGTAAAAGTACAGAGAAAATGCTAGGTATGAAAATGCAAAAAATTCAGGCCCTCCTTCTAGCAACAAAAATTGTAGAGAAAAAAAACATTGGTGGCTAGAAACAACCAGAGGTCTTGGGGTGCACAGCCTAGCCCCGAATCCACACGAGGGCAGTGCTGGAGAAAATGGACAAGATGCAAAATGGGAGCAGAGAACAACATAAGACACAAAATGAAAAGGTGAAGGAAACATAGTGACCTACTGGGTCAATGGTGTGCTCCTCTACACTGCAACACATGATTGCATCGCATTCCCTAGGGTCTTCTTTGCATCCTCGACCTTTGCAAGCATCCAATGAGTCTTAGGAGCCATTGCCCTGCCTGTAGATTCACCCTCTTCGCTACAAAGAACTCACCTTGCTAGTCGTTAACACAATTGCTTCACTCTCTGAAATTGCCTTATGCTCCGATGTGTGCACTGCGCTCTTACGATGGAAAATGGAAAAATTACTAGGGTTTAACCCCTACTTATGACCATGATGGCAAGATGGTGAAACTTGCTGCCCTCTCTNCAATCCTAGCGTAGTTGCACCTCTAACAGTCTGAAAAGATCCTAAACTAGTAGTTTCAACCTGTTACGTTTCAAGTCCGCAATGACGTTAAACTAACAATACCATATTCTTACGTAGGTAGTCTTTCTTGTCTTCTTCCACATTGGTAGTGTCGCAACTTCTAGTAGTTTCATGATTTCATGTCAGCAGTTCGCATTTTTGCATTGGTTGGGCTTGGGTTGGTTACATAGCATAGGGTAGAATTGTTGGTTGTGGAGTTTTCCAGTTTAGCGTTGTAGCGGATGGGTGTTGGCAGTTTAACATCATAGTGGATGATTGATAATGTAATGGCTGAGAGATGGGTGCAGTGATTTGAGTGGGCCACACATGGATGGGTTGGACGGATACCACGGACACTGATGAGACAGGTGGGATATAGGATGCCTGAATTGTTTAGGGTTGGGAGGTGGCCACTGCATGAGCATAGTGCTAGGAAAATGCATTAGTTGCTTGTGAGGAAGGCTGGATTGGCATGGTCACTATCTTGGAGGGGATGGATGGACCAAATTGAGGAGGGGTTGTACTAGGGAGTGGTTGTTGTAAGATGGTGTGGACATGGCTCTCATGTTCAGAGTGGGCCTCAAACTCATCTTCATCATTCTGTGAGGCTTCCCTATAGGTTGTTCTTGCATCATGCTTATTTGCACGGATGAGTTGGAACAACAACTGGTGGTAGGACTCCGTGAGTGGGATTATGTCAAACAAGGAGGGGTTATATTCCCACCCATTTCTGTGGACTTGTTTGTAATCCTGTTGTTCTTGGATTTTGTTTGTGTCAAAAATTGTAGCGACAGAAAACATTGGTGGCTAGAAACACCAAGAGGTCTTTGAGCGCACAACCTAACCCCAAATTCACATGAGGGCACTGTTGGAGAAAATAGATTCAGGGTGCCCTGAATGGTCTGGTCGATCAGACAAGGACTTAATCAGTATACAATAATCCTTTTTGCAAATAATAAAAGAAAATGCAATGTGCACAATAGTAGAAATGTGCTAAAGTGCGTAATAGGCCAATAAACATGATTTAATGCTTAACAATGCCAAACAAATGTTATAATCAGCCAAAAAGATAGTTTTAAAAAAAAGATACACCACCCTGAAAAAGGGTATAGATAAACAAAGTGTACAATAGGCACAGTAAGAGCAAAATCATAGCCTCGGTGGTGTCGAGCTATGAAATCTGGTGCTCACTGTGATAAACTGTGCCTCTTGAGTCGGTGGTCATAGTATACCATGTAATGTGCCTCTCTGCCAGTGTCGTGTGCTCTAGGTCTCGTTCACCCATGGAGCTAAGTGCCAAAATGCTAAAATGCCAAAATGCTTTTTCTAATAAAGAAAAATATCTTTGCCCCCCTTTTCTTCCATTCCTTCTTCTCGAAAAAGAGGGCATAGAGGTATTTATAGTGGTAAGATTAGCCTAAAATGCAGATCTGATGCCATGTTGTAGTGCAGTAGGTAACAACATGTAACAACACGTAACAGTGCGTAACAACATGTACGATCATGTAACAGTGCATAACAGCGTAGCGTAAGTGTAACAGTGCGTAACATCATGTAATAGTGCATAACAATGTAGCATAACAGGGTGTTACGCTACACTATGCAATGTAATAGTGAGTAAAATCATGTAACAGTGCATAACAACATAGAGTAACAGGGTGTTACGCTATGCTATGCAGCGTAATAGCGCGTAATAGGGTGTTACGCTATGCTATGGAGTGTAACAGCACTAACATCATGTAACAGCGTAGCATAACACCCTGTTACACTATGCTATGTAGCGTAATAGAGCGTAACATCATGTAATAGTGCGTAAAAGTGTAGTGTTACAAGGTGTTAAAAGTGTCATTGTTCTGACACTTCGAAAAATCTGCAGTCAAGATGCTGACATCTGAAATTTTGTGGTGTTTGAAGCTTGCCCCAAGAAAAATAGCTTCTGTTATGCCAGCCACCTCCTCCCCCTCCAACGAGGACCAAAAGATCATGCTAAAGTGATCAAGGAGGAATTTTAGGAAGTCTTGTTCCCCTGGCCTGAACTAGACCCCTCACTCTCCCATACGTATCTAGGGAGGAGGAGCATTAGCCATAGGTCTGCCCACATGACACAGGACCCCTCTAACTTCCAAAACAATAAGCTTGGGTCTCAACCCAGCCTTGCACAACACAATCAACAAATGTTGGCATCACATCTAAAGGCAATACACACACAACATAGTAGCAGCATAGCATAATCCTCTTCCTCTGCATAGCATAGCAAGGGCATGAAAGCCTAGCATAGCAAGAACATGCAAAAACCCTAGCGTAGCAATAGAACAATTGACAATATGGCATAACAAAATACATGTCACATTGTCACATTGCACATGGCCTAGCCCTCCTAAGGGTTCTACATTATGACATTCAAAAGTCAAGAAACTTAAATTGCCCCAGCCCCCACGATTATGGCAACTGCGGCAATGGCAGCTTAAGCAGCCTTGCATGCAACCATGACGTAGCATTTATACATCTGCCATGACCAAAACAGTGACAGTGGCAATGCAAAGGCCAAAATGATATGACCATAGAAAAAATAGACAGCCAAAAATGAACGCAAAAGAAACAAGATACAAAACGAGAGTAGAGAACAACATAAGACACAAAATGAAAAGGTGAAGGAAACATAGTAACCTACTAGGTCAATGGTGTGCTCCTCTACGCTACAACGCATGATTGTGTTGCATGCCCTAGGGTCTTCTTCACCTCCTTGACCTTTGCAAGTGCCCAATGAGTCTTAGAAGGCATTACCCTGCCTGCGAATTCACCCTCTTCGCTGCAAAGAACTCACCTTGCTAGTCATTAACACAATTGCTTTTCTCTCCAAAATCACCTTGTGCTCCAATGTGGGCTCTACGCTCTTACGGAAAAAAATGGTAAAATTACTAGGGTTTAACCCCTACTTATGGCCATGATGGAAACATGGAAAAACTTGTTGCCCTCTCTCTCTAATTAATGCTGATCAAGGCATACAATGTAGCATGCTCGCCACGACATCATAGCACTATTAGCATTAAAGCCTTGACATGCTTCAAGCCAACTTTCTGCTTTCCCAAAAACAATATATATNGTTTAAGGTCTTTTCAGACTTGTAACGAATATATATATATATATATTGTTTTTGGGAAAGCAGAAAGTTGGCTTGAAGCATGTCAAGGCTTTAATGCTAATNATATATATATATATATATTCGTTACAAGTCTGAAAAGACCTTAAACTAGAAATCCTAGCGTAGTTGCACCTCTAACGGTCCAAAAAGACACTAAACTAGTAGTTTCAACCTGTTACGTTTGTAGTCCGTAATGATGTTAAACTAATAATACCATATTATTATGTAGGTAGTCTTTCATGTCTTCTTCCACATTGGTAGTATCACAACTTCTAGTAGTTTTGTGCTTTCATGTCAGCAATTCGCATTTTTGCATCAACGGCTTGGCACTTCTCATACCTTCAATTCCCTGTTTTGCATACTGTCATTTCCTGCATGTTAAGATTCTGTATGTTACAATTTGACATTCCAAAATGACACTAAACTAGTTGTTTGGAATTTTCATATTAAAGGTTCCATAGCTTTACACTTTGCATCAGTAGTTTTATATCTTTAGTAGTTATGCACTCTTATGCCTTGGTAGTCCGCCATGACCTTAAACTGGAAACCTTCAATCTTACATCGTTACATTTTGCAAGTTGTAGCCCTTCACTGCTTTACAAGTTTTCGCTATACACAATCTCTACCAATAGATGCCTCTTAACCAGGCTTTTATCTTAGGTTGGTAGGTCGAGCAAGAGATGAAAGTCCATCACGACCTCTCGATGCCCCTAACGCTAGTAGGACCACATGGCAAATTCGTGAGACAGTTGAACGCCAACCTGATTGACTGGGGGTCAACCACAACTTGTATTATAGCAGCCTTAGAGACATCCCTAGACTAGCCCGAGCATCTAATCCAAGTCCTAAATTTAGAGGCCGGGGATGTAATCGAGGACCCTATCATCGAGATGCCTATGACCACATCAAAAGGGGAGGTGAGGATGTTGAAACTCACCTCCCTCCTAGACACACAAACGTATTAAAATGTAGCCAAGATTCTGCAAGAAAACATTGATATCTTCACATGGTCGTACAACGACATGCGGTGTTTGGATCTACAGTTGATTCAGCACAACATAGTCCTAGATCCACACATGAAGGCAGTCAACCAGAAGGCTTGCAAAGTTAGGCCAGAAATTGCACTAGCCATGAGGGATGAAATCACCAAGCTATATCCTGCTAGTTTTATCTGCACAGTTGACTACTCAGAGTGGGTGTCCAACATCATTGTAGTTTCAAAGAAAATGGAAAGAATATGGATCTGTATAGACTTCCGGGATCTGAACAAGGTAACGATCAAGAATAACTTTTCACTTCCAAGTATCGATTAGCTCATCAACACCAGAACTAATCATGCTATGCTATCCTTCATGGATGGTTTCTCTAGATACAACCAAATTTGCATTAACCCATAGCATCAATTTTCAACAACCTTCATGACACTGTGGGGTACTTTCTGTTACACCATGATGCCCTTCAGGTTCAAGAATGCTGGAGGAACCTACCGGCAGGCCATGACCCACATTTTCAATGACTATATCCTAGAAACATTGAACAACTAAGTGGATGATATAGCAGTCAAGTCCAAAGAAGCAACTGATCACCCATGTGATCTAGGAATAGTCCTCAAACATTGCAAAATGCATGACTTATGCCTCAATCCTAAGAAGTGCATCTTCGGGGTGAAAACTGGATGCATGTTAGGGTTCATAGTATCGAAGGCTGGAATACGGGTGGACCTTGACAAAGTCAAGGCCATCATCAACCTATCACCTCCCAAATATATCAAGGAGCTACATGGTTTGCAAGGTAGAGTATAGTTTATTCAAAGGTTCATAGCAAGGTTGAACGACAAGTTACACCCCATGCAACATCTTCTAAAGAAGGGGGTTAACTTTGAGTGGACAACCTAGTGTTAATAGGCCTTCGACAACTTGAAGAAGGATCTTTCACACCTCCCAACCATGCATCCACCACAAGGGGACAAACCCTTCTTTATCTACCTCACCACCTCCAACACATCTGTTGTGGCACTGCTATGTCAGAAACAAGATGATGGTTCTGAGATACTAGTGTATTACCTAAGCCACACACTAATAGCACAAGAGACGAAATACAACGAAGTGGAGAGGAATTGCCTTGCCTTAGTGTTTGCACTAAAGAAGCGGAGGCATTACCTGTTCTGTAGTACGACCAATGTCATTTGCAAAAGCAATATACTCCAGGCTATCACTAACAACCTATACAAAAGTAGCAGGATAGCCTGTTGGAAGGAAATAATCATGGATTTCAATTTACACTATGTAAGCCAATCATCGACGAAGGGTCAAGCCATAGCAATCCAACTCACAGCCTCGCCTGTCGACGACCAGGGCATCATAGACCCTGAATTCCCTGATGATCACGTTAGCAATATAAACATTATCTCATCGCATCTTGAAGCCACTTTACACTTCAATGGTGCCTCAATTGCATGAGGGGGTAGCACCACTGCCTTCATCACACTCCCCTCTGGGGAAATGCATTTATCCGCATATCGTTTTATGTTCCCTTGCACCAACAATGTGGTAGAATATGAGGGGTTACTTAGAGGCCTCTTAACTGCCAAAGCACTGCACATACAACACCTGGCAATCTAGGGAGATTCACAACTAGTCATGAATCAAATCACTAAGGTCTATGCCTGCAAGGCTATGCATCTATAAACCTACTGTGACCTAGCAAAAACCCTGCTTAAGCAATTTGCAACCACAAATGTGCAACACGTGCCATGCAACAAGAACACTATGGTAGACACCGTAGCTACTCTAGTGTTAAACATTCCATCACATTCCTTTGCAAACCTACCAAATTCGATTATTGAATGTCCAAAGCCTATCACTCAGGTGGAACACATGGCCTCTATCAGTGTCGTGGATACCTAGGAGTGGTATTGCCACATTAAAGCTTACCTGGAGCATGACGAGCCCCCAGGTGGATTGACAGTTGCCTAGAGAGATGCAATTTGTAGGCATGCCTGACAATACTTGGTCGTGGGAAATGATGCCCTGTGCCGACATTCCTATGACAGGATATTGCTAGCATGCATGGGTAGGGAGCAGGCTGGTACTAGAAAAAATGAGTAAATGTGCCGGTAGTAGAAAAAAAATAGAAAAATGATTAAATTTTCTGGTAGCAGAAAAAGGGCTAAATGTAAAAATATAGAGAAAATGCTAGGTATGAAAATGCAAAAAAATCAGGCCCTCCTTCTAGCACTAAAAATTGTAGCGACAGAAAACATCGGTGGCTAGAAAAACCAAGAGGTCTTCGAGCACATAACCTAACCCCGAATTCACACAAGGGCATTGCTGGAGAAAATAGATTCAAGGTGCCCTGAATGGTCTGGTCGATCAGACAAGGACTTAATCGGTATACAATAATCCTTTTTGCAAATAATAAAATAAAATGCAATGTGCACAATAGTAGAAATGTGCTAAAGTGTGTAATAGGCCAATGAACACGATTGAATGCTTAACAATGCTGAACAAATGCTATAATTAGCCAAAAAGATAGTTTTAAAAAAAAGATACACCACCCTGAAAAAGGGTATAGGTAAACAAAGTGTACAATAGCCACAGTAAGAGCAAAATCATAGCCTCGGTGGTGTCGAGCTATGAAATCTGGTGCTCACTGTGATAAACTGTGCCTCTTGAGTCGGTGGTCATAGTATACCATGTAATGTGCCTCTCTGCCAGTGTGGTGTGCTCTAGGTCTCGTTCACCCATGGAGCTAAGGGCCAAAATGCTAAAATGCCAAAATGCTTTTTCTAATAAAGAAAAATATATTTGCCCCCCTTTTCTTCCGTTCCTTCTTCTCGAAAAAGAGGGTACAGAGGTATTTATAAGGGTAAGATTAGCCTAAAATGCAGATCTGATGCCATGTCCTAGTGCGGTAGGTAACAACATGTAACAACACGTAACATCATGTAACAACATGTACGATCATGTAACAGTGCATAACAGCGTAGCGTAAGTGTAACAGTGCGTAACATCATGTAACAGGGTATAACAATGTAGCATAACAGGGTGTTACGCTACACTATGCAATGTAATAGTGAGTAACATCATGTAACAGTGCATAACAACATAGCGTAATAGGGTGTTACGCTATGCTATGTAGCGTAACAGCGCATAACAGGGTGTTACGTTATGCTATGGAGCGTAACATCATGTAACAGCGTAGCGTAACACCCTGTTACACTATGCTATGTAGCGTAATAGTGCGTAACATCATGTAACAATGCGTAAAAGTGTAGTATTACAAGGTGTTAAAAGTGTCATTGTTCTGACACTTAGAAAAATCTGCAGTCGAGATGCTAACACTTGAAATTTTGTGGTGTTTCAAGCTTGCCATAAGAAAAATAGCTTCAATTATGCCAGCTACCTCCTCCCCCTCCAAGGAGGACCAAATGATCATGCTAAAGTGGTAAAGGAGGAATTTCAGGAAGTCTTGTTCGCCTGGCCTGAACTAGACCCCTCACTCTCCCATACGTATCTAGGGAGGAGGAGCATTAGCCATAGGTCTGCCCACATGACACAGGACCCCTCTAACTTCCAAAACAATAAGCTTGGGTCTCAACCCAGCCCTGCACAACATAATCATCAAATGTTGGCATCACATCTAAAGGCAATACACATGCAACACAGTAGCAGCATAGCATAATCCTCTTCCTCTGCGTAGCGTAGCAAGGGCGTGAAAGCCTAGCATAGCAAGAACAGGCAAAAAACCTAGCGTAGCAATAGAACAATTGATAATATGGCATAACAAAATACATGTCACACTGTCACGTCGCACATGGCCTAGCCCTCCTAAGGGTTCTACATTATGACATTCAAAAGTCAAGAAACTTAAATTGCCCCAGCCCCCACGATTATGGCAACTGCGGCGGCGGTAGTTTAAGCAGCCTTACATGCAACTATGACGTAGCGTTTATGCATCTGCCATGACCAAAATAGTGACAGTGGAAATGCAAAGGCCAAAATGATGTGACCATAGAAAAAATAGACAGCCAAAAATGAATGCAAAACAAACAAGATGCAAAACGAGAGTAGAGAACAACATAAGACACAAAATGAAAAGGTGAAGGAAACATAGTAACCTACTAAGTCAATGGTGTGCTTCTCTACGTTACAACGCACGATTGTGTTGCATGCCCTAGGGTCTTCTTCACCTCCTAAAACTTTGCAAGTGCCTAATGAGTCTTAGGAGCCATTACCCTACCTACAAATTCACCCTCTTCGCTGCAAAGAACTCACCTTGCTAGTCGTTAACACAATTGCTTTTCTCTCCAAAATCACCTTGTGATCCAATGTGGGCTCTACGCTCTTATTGAAAAAAATGGTAAAATTACTAGGGCTTAACCCCTACTTATGGCCATGATGGCAAGATGGAAAAACTTGTCGCCCTCTCTCTCTAATTAATGCATATCGAGCCAAACAGTGTAGCATGCTCACCATGACATCGTAGCACTGTTAGCATTAAAGCCTTGACACGCTTCAAGCCAACTTTCTGCTTTCCCAAAAACAAAATATATATATATATATTTATTTTCGTTACAAGTTTGAAATGACCTTAAACTAGCAATCCTAGCATAGTTGCACCTCTAACGGTCTGAAAAGACACTAAACTAGCAGTTTCGACCTGTTAGGTTTGCAGTCCATAATGATGTTAAACTAATAATACCATATTCTTATGTAGATAGTCTTTCATGTCTTCTTCCACATTGGTAGTGTCGCAAATTCTAGTAGTTTTGTGCTTTCATGTCAGCAATTCGCATTTTTGCATCAACGGCTTGGCACTTCTCATACCTGTAATTCCCTATTTTGCATACTGTCATTTCCTGCATGTTAAGATTCTATATGTTACAATTTGGCATTCCAAAATGACACTAAACTAGTAGTTTGGAATTTTCATATTAATGGTTCCATAGCTTTACACTTTGCATCAGTAGTTTTACATCTTTAGCAGTTCTATACTCTTATGCCTTGGCAGTCCGCCATGACCTTAAACTAGAAACCTTCAATCTTACATCGTTACATTTTGCAAGTTGCAGCCCTTCATTGCTTTACAAGTTTTCGCTATACACAATCTCTGCCAATAGACGCCTCTTAACTAGGCTTTTATCTTAGGTTGGTAGGTCGAGCAAAAGATGAAAGTCCATCACGACCTCTCCATGCCCCTAATGCTAGTAGGACCACATGGCCGGGTACTATGAACTAATGCTCCGAGATTCTTGCCTGCTTCATAAGGGCCTTTTTGTAGCATTGATAGAGGCCACATGTCCCACCTGAGTGATAGGATCAGTACATTCGACAATTGAAGTCGGCAAACTTGCAAATGAGTGTGGTGGAATTCTTAATGCAAGGGTGGCTAAGGCATCTGCCATGGTGTTCTCATTGCATGGCACGTGTTGAACATCTATGGTTGCAAATTGCTTAAGCATGATTTTTGCTAGGTTGTAGTCGGGTCGTAGGTATGTAGCTTTGTAGGCATAGACCTCAGTGATTTGATTCACAACTAGTTGCAAATCATCGTAAATTGCCAAGTGTTGTAAATGCAGTGCTTAGGCAACTGAGAGGCCTTTGAGTAGCCTCTCATACTCTACCATATTTTTGGTGCAAGGGAACATGAAATGATATGCAAATAGATAAATTTCCACAGAGGGAAATGTAATGACAACACCTATGCTACCTCCTTGTGCGGTTGAGGCACAGTCAAAGTGTAGAGTAGCTTCTAGGTGCGATGGAATGATGTTGATATTTCCAACATGCTCATCTAGGAATTTCGGATCTATGGTTGCATGGTCGTCGATGCGTGAGGCTGTAAGTTGCGTTGCTATGGCTTGAGCCTTGGTCAACAACTGGCTTACATAGTGTAGGTCAAACTCTGCGGTTATTGCTTTCCATCGGGCTATCTTGCTACTTTCATAGAGGTTGTTAGTGATAGCTTGGAGTATGTTGCTTTTGCAAATGATGTTGACTACACTAAGAAATAGATAGTGCCTCCACATTTTTAGTACAAACACTAAGGAAAGGCAATGCCTCTCTACTTCATTGTATTTCACCTTAGATGCTATTAATGCATGACTCAGGTAGTACATTGGTATCTCAAATCCGTCGTCTCATTTCTGACATAGCAGTGTTGTGATAGATGTGTCAGAGGTGGAAAGGTAAATGAAGAAAGGCTTATCCCTTTTTTGTGGATGCACAATTGGGAGGTGTGAAAGCTCTTCCTTCAAGTTATCGAAGGCTCGTTGACATTGGGTTGTCCATTCAAAGTTAACCCCTTTCTTTAGAAGATGTTGTATGGGGTGTAACTTGTCAGTCAACTTTGCTATAAACCTTCAGATGAATTGTACTCTACCTTGCCAGCCACGTAACTCCTTAAGGTTTGTGGGAGGTGCCAGGTTGATGATGGCCTTGACTTTGTTAGGGTCCACCCTTATTCCAGCCTTCGATACTATGAACCCTTACATGCATCCGATTTTCACACCGAAGACACACTTCTTAGGATTAATGCATAGATCATGCATTTGAAAAAATTTAAGGACTACACCTAGATCACGTGGGTGATCAGTTGACTCCTTGGACTTGACTACTATATCATCCATGTATTCATTTAATGTTTCTAGGATGTAGTCACTGAAGATGTAGTTCATGGCTTGCTAGTAGGTTGCTCCAGTGTTCTTGAGCCCAAAAGGCATCATGGTGTAACAAAAGGTCCTCCATGGAGTCATGAAGGTCATTTTTAGTTGATTCTTTAGGTTGATGTGAGTTTGTTTGTAGCCAAAAAAGCCATCCATGAAGGATAATAGAGTATGACCAACCATAGTTTCAATGAGTTGATCGATGCTTGGAAGTGGGAAATCATTTTTGATCGTCACCTTGTTTAGGTCCCATAAGTTTATTAATATTTTTATTCCTCCTATTTTCTTAGAAACCACAATGATGTTGGACACCCATGCCGAATAATCAATTGCACGGATGAAACTAGCTTGTTATAGCTTGGTGATTTCATCCCTTACAGCTAGTGCGATTTCTAGCTTGACTTTATGAGCCTTCTTCTTGACTACCTTCATGCACGGGTCTAGAATGATGTTGTGTTGTATCAGCCTTAGATCTAAACTTGGCATGTCGCTATACGACCATGCAAAGACTTTGATGTTGTCTTGCAGAATCTTGGCTAGATTTTCATGTGTTTGTGCATCTAGGAGGGAGCTAAGCTTTAACATTCTTACTTCTACCTTGGATGTGGTCATAGGAGTCTCAACGAGAGGGTCCTTAGTTACATCCCTAGCCTCTAAATCTAGGTTTTGGACTAGATTCTAGGGCTAGTCTGGGAATGTTTCTAAGGATGCTATGGTGGTAGCTGCGGTTGAACCCCAGTCGATCAGGTCTAGGTTTAGTAGTCTCACAAGCTTGCCATGTGGAATTTCTGAGATCATGATGGATTTCCATTTTCTGCTTAACCTATCAAAATGAGACGAAAGCTTGTTTAAGAGGCACCTGTTGGTAGCAATCGTGTATAATGAAAACTTGCAAAGCAATGATGAGATGTAACTAGCGAAGTATGATGTAGTGATTGAAATTTTGCTAGTTTAAAGTCATGGCAGACCATTATGGCATGGAGATGCAGAGCTACTAAAATAGGAAATGTAAATTTGTCAATGCAAAAATGTGATGCTGCTAAGGAGAAAATGTAAAACTTCCAACACAAAAACATGAGATTTCTAGTCTAGTGTCATGGTAGACTACAAACGTATGACAGATCAAAACATGATAGTTTAAGATCTTTTGGACTGGGATAATCAAAAATATATATATATTTTCATTTTTCTGAAAAGTAAGTAGTTATCTTGGAGCGTGTCAAGGTTTTAATGCTAATAGTGCTACGATGTCATGGAAAGCATGCTACATTTTACGGTGCACTCTGTATTAAACAGAGAGAGAGAGTGAAAAGTTTCACCTTTTTACCATTATGATCATAAATAAGGATTAAACCTTGGTAAGCTTGTCATTCTCACTGTACAAGCGCAGAGCCCATATTCAGAGCACAAGGTGATTTTAGAGCGATTGTGCTAATAGCGAGCAAGGCGATTTTCTGCACAGCGATGAGGAAAAGAAATCTGTGAGCAAGATGATGGCTTCGAAGAAGGGACGCATGCATTTGACACTTGCAAAGGTTAAGGAGGTGAAGAAAACCCTAGGGCACATGACACAAGCATGTGTCGTAGTGCGGAAGGACATGCCATTGACTTGATAGGCTACCATGCTTCCTCTATTTTTCCACAATTCTATTATCATTTTTTTTACTTCTGTTGTTCTCTAATTTTATTTTGCATCCTATTTTTAGCCACCTTTGTGTTCTATCATCACATTGTTTTGGCCTTTTCTTCATTGTTGTTGCCATTTTGGCCATGGCGAGCGCATAAACATTACACCATTGTTGCATGCAAGGTGGCTTAAACCACCACTATTGCAGTTGTCATAACCGTGGGGGTTCAAGTAGTTTAAGTTACTTGGATTTCGAATGGCATAACATGGGACCTAGGGGAGGGTTGAGCCATGCGCAATGTGATAGTGTGACACATGTTCTGTTAGGGCGTATTGTTAATCACCGTGTTAGGGTTAATTGCTCTATTGCTATGCTAGGTTATTTTTGCTAGCTAGCATTTTCATGTTCTCGCTACGCTTTGCACAAGAAGAGGGTTATCCTATGCTATATGCATGAACTACTAAGTGTTGTTATGTTGCGTGTGTATTGTACTTAGACATGATGCTAACACTTGCTTGTTGTGTTGTGCAGGATGGGGCTAAGGCCAATCCTGATTATTTTAGAAATTAGAGGGGTCCTGTGTCATGTGAACAAACCTGTGGCCAATGATCCTCCTTCCCAGATACATGTGGGAGAGTAGGGGATATCTTTTAGGAAAGGGGCATAGGACTTCTTACAATTTCTCCTTGACCACTTCAGTGTGATCATTTGGTCATCCCTAGACGAGGAGGAGGCGGCTGGCATAACAGAAGTCATTTTTCCTAGTGCAAGTCAGGGCATTCTGAGGTTTTTGATCGATGGGGCAATCATGAGCAGGTAGGGAGAAGGATCTAGTCAATGCCCCATAGGGCTAAGGCATCTGGCTTGGATCTAGGAAATTCCTAAGTACAGCTGCTACCACCGTTACAACACATTATTCATCACACGTTATATAGTGACATGTTTCCAAAACCCATAGGGAATTATCTACTATGTTGGCGTGTGAGTTTTGCAACCTTGTTCCACTGTGTTTGTGTGACGTTGGTGATATTGGCCTAATGCTAACAGTATGTGTTTGTTACCAAGTTCCTCATCAACAAGGATGGGGTTCACAACCTACCGGTTTTGCTGGCTACACCACAGATAGCCCTACAAGAGTTCTCTTTTGCTAAAAACCTGTGGCTGGGTGTGATCTGTCAATGTGGGGGTGAATACCACACCTACCCAGGCATGTATTCTATTTCCTACAGTTAGTGCAAGGGTTAGGGTTGGTTGGATGAGGAGTGGGCAGAACCTTACAAATTGATCATGGTTGAACAAGTTTTGGTTGACCTTCCACCATTTCTGTTATCATACAGGCCTGGTAGGTCAAATAGTAAGTGTCGCATGCTTATGTGCCTTTGCAATCTTTGTATTTTTTGCATTTTTATGCTAAATGTTTTTATGAAACTATTGCAGGGATGAAGAAGACCAAGGAGGTGATGGTGGTAACCGCTGAGACACAGGGGGCAAACATCTACTTCAAATACAGTGAAGTAGAAATGAGCCAACGCTGGATAAACCATGCGGCTTTAGACTGCTTGGTCTAGAACATCCAAAAGGCTAGGCTTATGCATCTATTCCTAGCCCCAAATCTGAGCATTCCTGCCATCAAGATGCTTTCCCTTTCTAAAAAGGCAGGATGCTTCCGTACATGCATACAAGGAGTATAGGTGGTCATTGAAATCAATGATCAGCTGTTCGTGGACCTGTTCGATGTTCCTGCTGAAGGTGTTCTCATAGATTCAAAGGGCAAGAGGGAGCTAACCCTTCAGAAGAAGGACATTCAGGAGTGGCTGGGGATTGCTAAGAAGTGAAAAGGGCTCCCCATGGAAAAGCTTAAAAATGGGCCCACAAATGGGATCTACCCTATCTTCCATGCTCGTGCATTCCCCAAACTACTTACCCAGGGGAAGGTCCTAGGGATTGAATAGGACTAGATAATGCATGAGGTCATAGAATAGGGGGCCCATTACAACTGGGCTAGCTTTCTATGTAAAGTCTTGTAGGCTAAAATCTTGGGACTCCATCAAAAATTGCAGTCCCTTTCTAACATACATTATTCCTTCTACATAGCCTCTCTAAAGAGCTTCATGGAGTTCTTGGTGGTTCATGAGAATGGAGCCTGGGTCATGCGAAATCTCCACTAGATTTACAAACCTTGGATTCACTAGATCCTCTAGACCACCCGAGCCCAAGATCCCCCAGAAATGATTAGGGAGTCATTCTCTATGACAACTAAGGATCGGGTGGCTCGCAATGTTCATGGCCAGGACAGCATAGGAGAGATGCCCCCTACTGTAGCTGGTAGTGTGTCGTGGGGGGAACGTCTCATAGTTGAGACTATGCCCAAAAAGTTGTAGTGGAAGAGGCCTCCCCCAGTTGAGGAAACCTTTTGTGTGGAGGAAGAGGAGGGGTGGAGACTGTAGCTTAAACATTAGAGGATTCAAACCCCCATTGGTAAATGCTTTTTTCTAATGCTTACCTTATTATTGTTTGCTACACTCTGCTATGCTAGGTGGCATGGAGTAGTGTAGTACCTATTTTAATCTAACTTGTTTTGGACTAATGCAAACATGTTTCTTTGCTGGTAGAGGAAGAAGAAGAAGAAGAAGAAGATGACAAAGAGGTGTTGGCCCCTAAGACGGGGATGATGGATAAAGACACGGAGGCCCCAGTCTCGGAAGAAAGGGCCCCAGTCAAGAAGGGAAGAACCATTGTCGCTAAGGTAGGAGCTCTTCTTGTTACGGAGAATCCTCCTACTAATGAAGAGGAGTCTTTCTTGAATAAAAAAGACATTGATTTCCTAAAAGGAAAGGCACCAACACATGAGGAAGAGGTCTGTACAAACTTGGTAGGGATCTCTACCAAGGTTACCACCATCATCTTGCATCAGCAAGAAGGGAGATCACAATCAGATGTTGGTGAGTTTGGTAATTTGTTTGCCTTATCTTAGTCCATTTCAGCCATTGCTAATATGTTTAGTTATGTAAGAAGTTCTACTTATGATGCTGCAGGACCCTCTCCCATTCGCATGGAGTTGTGAGCCAAGATCCTTGATAAGATTACATTTGTGCAGGGAATCATTGACGACATGATCAACCACCTCCAACAGGTAGACCTTGACATGGGTAAGTAGTAGTATTAGGTGCTCTCATGTTATTATGCTAGAATTCCTTGAGTTTTTTGATCTTGCTATGCTAACATGATTGCTACGCTCTTTGTGTCATGGTAGCCTCTCAACTCAAATGGGACCTGGCACAGCCTTTGAAAGTCAGTGTCGTGCCTACATTCCCACCTGAAGTGATCGAGGTGTCTCGTTGTGCATACGATGAGGCTTGCAAATGCATTTTGCACTTGGCATGCTCCTTGTGGGAGTATAAGCACATTAACAAGGATGTGTGGAAATAGGTCTAAAGGGCTGAGCAAAGGGAGGTTGATTTGATCACCGAGGTGGAGGATCTCAAGTCAAGGAACAAGTTCCTCATAGCCTACGACACTAATAATGAGGACTAGTGCACAGCTATAATAGACTACGCTAGGTTTTGGACAGTCACGTGTTAGAATGTTGAAGCCACTCGTGAAATAATAGAGCAATAGATGCAAATGGACTTGCTAGCCCAGAAGTGTCAAGATTTGAAAGACTTCAATGCCAAGGTTTATGAATGGGTGTAGTCCCAGAGAAATCATAAACACATGTATAAATGACAAAATGCCACCCATCGTAAAATGTACAAGGACGCTTCTATGGAGGCATTTACATATGAAGCATTCGTAAATGCCATTGATGCTTCTGAGGCCTATGCCAAGTTCAAGGAGTAGATAAAGGTTATGGAATCTCCTGACCTGGAAGTGGACCTTTCCATAGGAGAGACTGCAATCGTCTCCTTTTCCTCAGAACCACCAAGGTGGAAAACTGTCGAAAGGGAGAGAGCTACTGTGGACGTTGAACCAAGCAACAGGCGTTGGGTGGACATCATGGTAGAGGAGGTTTGGTGTCACCATGGGCCCAGTTTAGACTAGATACCCTTTGAGATGGACATAGGCCCTTCTCAGGTTAGTTGCTTTCTACCATGTTAATGCTTATGCTCTATTGTAGTTTGCATTTGTTGCCCTTGCTGACCGCTTCACCCTTACGATGTAGGCTCTAGATGAGGGCACAAGGCCTATAGAGGGAAGGAATGAAGAATCAGTAGAGGACAATGTAGGGGAAGGTGATGTGAAAAGAAATGATGTAGAAATGAAAGGAAAAGATGATGTGAATAGAGACAACCCATGACAGCATGGGATTTTTTTTGGAATTTTGGATTTTTGTGTAACAAATTTTGCAAACATTGTTTAAAAGACAATAGTTTTGAATAAAGTAAAGAGGATTTTCTAAAATAGAAATTGGTTCTACGTTACCTTGTACATTGTATACATGCTATGTTTCGAGTAAAATGTCCATGCTTTCATGTGCTAGTTTTAGACCATTTCGGGCCATTGCTAGCTTTAGGCCATTTCAGGCCTTTGCATAACATGTCAAAGAGATGATATGTTAACAACTTAAACAATGGATAACTGGAAACTTATGATAGTTTTAGGCCATTTCAGGCCATTGCTAGTTTTAGGCCATTTCGAGCCATTGCTAGTTTTAGCCCATTTTGGACCATTGTGTAACATAGTTTTAGGCCATTTTGGGCCATAGCATAGCATACCAAAAGGATGGTATGTTAACAAAGAAAAAAGCAGTGAACGTACAAGGGACGGAAACTGGGCAAGAAGCAATGGGGTTGCTATGTTATGTGTAGCTACTTCTTGACCCATCATGGGTTGAGTGGAATGTAAGGCCGAGGTGTTTTGTCAGGGCCCTCATTTGCATCTTTGTCCCCCGCTTGTTGGTTACCCACGTGCTTTCGTTTAGGTAACCAGCTTCTTGAGTTGATTCTCTCATTGGATGGTTAACGTGTACTTAAGAAAGTGTTTCATTCTTAGAGGTTACGACCTCTAAACCCTTATCCATGTCTACGTTACTAATAGCTTGTGCTACTACTTCATCACCATGGATCACCACCTCCTTACCTATGTATGGTAGGTGGATTTCCTGATGTATGGGTGAGGAGACAACTCTAAGTTGTGATAACCATGATCTCCCCAAGATCAGGTTAAACTAGGCATTTCCTCAACCATGATGAATGTTGCATTTGTGGAAAATTGGTCCCCTACTATGAAGTCTATGTAGACTATGCATTTCACTAGGATGTGTGCCCTGTTGAATGACCTTAGGCACGACATAGTTGTGGGTTTGATCTAGTCGACCAAGCCCAGCTTGTCCACAATAGGGAAGGGGATGACATTCATGGCAGCCCCATCATCAATGTGTACCCTTTGAATCTGGTGTTGGCCAACTTGAATTATGATAAAAAGGAATGCTATGGTCACCTGACCACTTTTAAGATCTTCCCTAATGGCATCGTCACTGAAAGTCAATTGGGATGGCTCAGGCTCGATGGCTGTAGAGGAAAGCATGATCGAGTGGATCACTTCCTCTTGCACTGGCATGTATTTGTTGACTGAAATTACTATCAACATGTGGATCAGAGCCTCGTGGTGGGGAACAGACGTCATGATTAGGTCATACAGGCTCAATGTAGTGTTTTTCTATTTTAGAGCCTACTTGCCCTAAGTGAGGGCATCAAAAATGTCTTATCCACCCCACTGTTTGGTGCTTTCCTCCTCTTCAATTCGTCCTAGAAGATGAATTTCCTGAGGAGGGGCAACTTTGGATCTAGGTTTAGACCCTTTTTGGCAGGGTGGCACAAACTGCATGGTTATAACAATGTTCGTCTTTGGTGATGAGGGTTTAGACATAGAGGGAAAGGATGTAGGCTTCAGAATGCCATGGGTGGTATTCCCCATCAACACCTCACCTGCGAAATGCACTTCTCATTTTTTAGGACAAGAAGGTTTTTCAGCTATCTTTTGTGGGCTTGGGATTTTCAAAAGAGTTAGCCTGCTAATGATGAAAGGAGCTAACGGTGTTAGCAGGTGAAGTAGCGTAGTTTCACTAATAGGTGACACAGAGATGGATGCCTGTGGAGGGACTCTCAGGATGAATGGATGTTATGAGCTTTGATTAGCTGCTTGTGTTGCTGGTGCACTATGTTGAGGCACACGGACCATGAATGACTACTGGGGTGGCCTAGGATTGCTATCAATGCCGATGGTATTGATGATGTAACCAACATTGTTGGCATTGAGGGGGTCTATCAAGATATGCATAGATTGGTTTTCAGGGTGTACTGGGTTGCATTCATCCAACACCATTTTTCCCTAGTTGATCAACCTCTGGATGTCATCCTACAACACCATATAGTAATCTGTGTTGTGAACACACTATTGGTGGTAGTCAGAAAACCTATCCAGCTCGAAACCCTTAGAAACTGGGGGCTCATTAGGTAGGGGAAAGGAGCGGTTCCTAAGGAGCTCGCAATAATGTTGATGTCTCCTACTTTATTCTTCCAACATCTGCTTGTGTTGAATGTGCCCTACTGCCAGTAGTTTCTTCAGAAGTTCCAAAGGCTTGAGAGGCAGTGCAGTGTACTTTGAGTGATCTTTACGCTCAAAGTTTGATTTTGGTTGCGTAGATGTCTCAAGAATGGGTACTAGAGGTTGTGACATGTTGCCCTGCTTTGGCATGGGGTTAGCTATGCATACAACCAGTTTCTTGTTGTCCTTGTTATCATTATTACTAGGTTTGTGCTTGGCCTTGGTTGCCACAACAGCCACTGTGGTCGTTGGGGCCTTACCCTTGTCTTTCTTTGTGAAGGTATTTTTGTAAGCAATGTAGGCCAGGTCTTTGCTCGCCTCAACCACATCTTGTATACTCTTAGTCTAAGAAAAGGCTTGACTAAGAGTGCGAGGGGCAAGGTAGTACAATTTAGACTTGATAAATTCATTCACTACACCTTTAATGATGGCCAACAAGTGGGCCTCCATGATGGACTCATAGATTTCATTAAGGGTCACGCTCCATCACTAGATGAACTTCTGGACTGGTTCCAAAGGCCCCTACATTACACTCCAGTCTGATTTTTGGCTTCAAGTTATACTTGAAGCACATCACGAACTGGGTTAGAAGATCTTCTAGAGTTGAAATTGATGAGTGTGGATGCATGAAGTAATAATCCAAGGCTCTCCTGGCTAGGGACATGGCAAAGACATGAATAATCATGTGTGGACATTCTTGCAACAGGAGAGACTCCAACCTAAAGGTAACTAGATGCCTGTTGGGGTCTCCCTCCCCATTATACTTCATGAACTATGGGAGAGACATCCCTGGGGGTAACATCAGAGCAGGGATTACAAGGCTGATGGGGTCATCCTGGTAAAAGTCCATGACTTGTACCGTGTTCGACCTAATAGCCTTGAGGCATTTGATTTCCTCAGTGAGGGTCTGGATGAGCTGGAACGCTTGATCCAAACCCTGCGATGGTGTAGGTGGTTGGGGAACTACCGAGGTAGCCCCCACCTATGGAATGGTAGGGGTGATGGTGTGACCCATCGGCAGTACCATTGGGGTAGCCCCCGCGAAAGGTGCTGCTTGCATTGTCCACCACCTAGCAAGTGGTGCTATTGGAGAAGCAACTACAGTTTGAGCCATTGAATAGATTGCTTGTGTCACTGGCGGAATAGACCATAACCCTGTGTTAGGTTGTACCATTTGCAGGGTTTGGTAGGTCTAAGGGTGAACATAATGAGACATCTATGAAGGTTTTGGAATAGGCAAAGAAGTGAATGGAGTCCACCACATGGACGGGCCCAGGCTCGTCGTGGTGGGTGGAACATATGTGAACATAGGAATTGAAATAGAAGTTTCATATGATTGTGAAGAAGGAAGAACATGCATATGTGGTAGGGTAGCCATGATTGGTGTGTGATGCACTATAGGAATGGGCTACTGAATAGTTTGTGAAGGCATAGTTGCTACAAATGGAACATGGGAATAAGGGCATTGATACACCAGGAAGGTAACATGACTATCCATTGTGGTTGTAGTTGTAGGCTACGGAAGTGTAGGCATGATGAAAATGTGAGCGGTGAAAAAAAATGGGTTGGCCCATAAGGATTGGGTAGGAGGGATAGGAACAAGGTTGGTTGGACCTCCCTCTTTATATTGGGAATCAAGTTCCTCCTGTCCATCCTGAAAGGTGTCATCCTAGTTAGACGTTGTGTCCTGTTGCTCCCTAAGCCTAGAAAACTGGATTTGTTGGTCTAGAAGCCTTTGATTAGTCTGTGTCAAAGGTATGGAAGCATTGAGAGTGGAAACAAACTCCTTCCTGTCATAATAAGTGAACTAGAAGCTACGTTTGCCCTCAGATTCGTGTACATCCAAAGGTAGGTTTGCCTAAACCTTTGCACAGAGGAAGTTATAGCACTCATGTTGCTAGGCCAAGCCCTCAACTCCCTGATTTTGAATCTTGAGGGATCATCGTGTTTCCAACATTGTGTTCAATGGTTGTTCGGCACCAGTGGTGCCTTGAACCATGATGAAAACCTCCATGTTGAAGGTGTTAGTATTAGTAGTTCCGAAAGTCATTGTTACTAAGCTAGATAGTTTTGAAAACGTGAAGAAAAAGTAAACAAATTAGGAAAGCTAAATAGTTTTATGAACGAGAAGAGAAAAAAAGTTGGTAAGCAATCAAAAAGAGGCTTTATGTATTGCAAGGCTCCCGAGGAGCTGTTGAGGTGACCGACCTGTACCACACGATGCATAAACAACTGCAAAAGGGTATCACATTTATGCTAGTATGCGATAGGGTACAGAACACATGCAAAAATACTGTAAGATAGGCAAGTTAGCTAGCAACTGGAGGCTTTATGTCTTGTAGGATTCTGGAGGAACCATCGAGGTGATTGATCTACATTGAACAACACATAAACAACCGCAAAAGGATGTCAAATTTATGCTAATGCATATAAGGGTGTAGAAGGCTTACAAGACTACCGTGACATGTGGAAAGGGCACCAAAAGCCCCTCCTTCTAGCACCAGAGAAACTATAGAGATTGAAAACGTCGGTAGCTGGAAAAAATGCCAAGGGGCTTTTGGCCGCTGAAAATCTTGACCTCGTTTCCGCATGAGGGCCGTGCTAGATGGGATGGAAACGAGGTGCCCTAAATAGTCTGGTCGATCAGATAGGGACTTATTCGGTGTCTATATAATCTTTTGCAACATGTGATTTAAAAGAAAATGAAAAATGATAGCGTGAAATAATGCTTAAATGGAAAAGAAGCAGAAAATAGTGTAAAATGCAATAATAAGTAGGAGACAAAGTAAAATGTAGTTAGAAAAATGCACCGCTTTAGAGCTACAACTTCACTCTATTAAGATGGATACAATTGGTTGCATAGCGCTAGGAAGTACAGAGATCCTGAGGGTAACCAAGATGTGTAGAGCAAGACAGTTGTGTGCTTTAATGTGGACTCAGGCATTAACAATGTGAAGTGCTACCAATGTGGTAGGAAAGATTAGAACAAAATGCCAATTGAGAATGCTAACTATTTACAATGTTGAAACAGGAAGCTTACATTTCTCGAGGTTACGATGCTATCTTACTTGCTCGTCAGCTAACAAAATCCTTAGCCGACTGGACTACTCAGAGGACTGGAACTAAAAGTACAAAAAGACAGTTTGAGTGCCAAAAAATTTAAAATTCAGAGTGTCCCAGTGCCTGAATGAACTAGCTAGAGTTTAAGGATTTCTCATTGGTGTATTTATAGGACCAAGGACATGCTAGAGAAGTGGTTTGGATGCCATGTGGCTTGGGCCTATGCTAACTTATCTATGGTACACGTGCTTGCATGACCGTTGGGCAAGCCTACCATGCTGTAATTACAAACCTGTTGCATCATAATTACGCTGTTAGAGAAACAAGGCAATTAGGTGAGGTGCATTAATGTCACATAACTGCTCACCATGTCTTTCCATGCTTTGTAGCATAGCATGTTTGGCGTGGCGTAGCATTTTGTTATGTTGTGCTACGCTACGTAGCGTAGCGTAGCGTAGTCGCCAGTTTGAAGCGAGAAACTTCCATTGTGTCCTGTTTCATGCGTTAGAAACCTTTGGAGTGTGCTAACTATTTTTCACATTTTTTACTATGCTATGATATGCTATGTATCATATCTTAGCATAGCAACTGGCCTTAGTCGCAAAAAACATTACCCATCTGCAAACTTCATCTTTTGCACTGCAAAACTTGTAAACTTGTTGATCCTGCCCTTTGAGTTGCCTTCTGTTACTTTTACATAATTGGTATGCCTCACTTAGCATAGTAGCAAACATAACTTGATTTTTCCAAGTTCACTACTTTCTGGTGGAAGGAGACCTTGCAGAAGGACTTGAAGTTGGACGAGGGGACTAGTTGTCCAGCTTTTACTACGCTGTGCTATGCTACGTAGCACACCATAGTCTAGCATTGTGCTTCTGCAAATGTCTTCTAGAGGTTGCTACACTACATGGCCTAGTGTAGCATAGCAAGACTCCTTGACTTAGAAAACTTACTAAAGTAGACAGGTTGAAAATTAGAGCATCCATCTCCTAAAGAACTACCGTAACACTGCGCAAATTGTAAAGACCTGGTGAAGCAAGGATGTCTTTAAATTTTGTTGTGTTTCATAGAGGGCATGATTTCTTTGGAGAAATGGGACTCTTATAGAGTGTTTATGGGGCCTGTTGTAAATAGCCAAAGCGACACAATAATGTGTAACATGATCTCTTTGAGACATGAGTGTAACTATTTTTTCAAGACAATTGCCTTCTTACATGGGGCTTGTATGAGAATAGCCAATAGTCTTTGGTTTATGATGTCAATGGGGTCATGAAGACCTTTTTCATGCATTTTTCTCTGACCATTTTGTTATTATTTTTTTTACTTTTGTGTTTTTTTTTTGGTCTTTTGAAAGAGCTTGCTTTCAGTGGTGTGCTTGTTTTCAAGCGTTTGCATTTTGTATCATGCATTGTGTATTGTGTTTCATGTTATCACTACTTATCAAGAGTTTTGAACTGAGTGGAATGTATCTAAGGATGTAATTAAATAGGATAATTGGGACATGATGGGGAAATAGGGGATGCATCGGGAGTCAGGAATGTACTTATGAATGGATTGATTAACCGAGTTACGTGCATCAGGAAGAATGTGATACCTTGTTGTCATGATGAAGTGCATCTATGTACGAACACCTCAGGCATGTCATCCTGAAAACACAATCCCAAGAAGACAAGAAAGCCACAAATGAAATGCCAAATGTAAATGTCAAATGTAAAGATGTTGTAAGTGTTGGATGCGAAGATGCTACAAATGTGTCAAATGTTACACCAGTTGCAAATCCTCAGGAAGCTAGTGAAGGTGCTAAGGAGATGATGCTATGAGTCCTCTGAAAGGTACACTAATAGTGAGTGCTCCAAAAGATCATCAAAATGATGGGAGATGATGATGTTGTGAGTGCTCCCAAGGGTTTCACCAATAACGGGTGCTTGAATTAGATCAGCAACATGCCAGTATAACGTCTTGGGACACCATGAACCTAGTTTAAAGTCTTGGTAGACTATGATGTGATAGTTTATAGTCCTAGTAGACTATGATGTGCTAGTTTAACATCATGACCCAAGGATGATGCTAGTGTAGCATCATAGCAGATGGTGTGCTGCTAGTTTATAGTCATAGCGAACTGTAAAGAGGAACACTATTTTATAGTCTTGGTGGACTCTAGATGCTAGTTTCATGTCATGGTAGACAGATGTCGTAGTTTAGTGTCATACTAGATAGAGCTCTGTGGTGTCAATTTATTTTCATGATCCTAGGATTTTCAGTGATATCAATTTTAAGTCATGATGCTAGGACTGTTCTATGGTATCATTTTTAAGTCATGATGCCAAGACTTGGTGCTTACCTTTCTTGTGTAAGGTGTGATATTGCATGCATGGTCATGCTGTGTGCCTACGAGATCCTATAAAAATTGATTAGAAGGAAAAGAAAATTAGGCAACACTTGTTGTACATAGAGTTGAAATGCATGAATGAAAGAAAAGCAATGTGAAAAGTGATAGTTTTAGGCCATTCCAGGCCGTAAGTTAGTTTAAGGCCTTTTCAGGCCATGTGTTTTTGTAGTTTTATGTTTTAGGGGGCATGCAAGGCTCAAGATCCTCTAGGAGACTATTGGCTTCAACCATTCATTCGGGTGTGTTAGCCTTAAGTGTTGTGTTGGTTACTGTAGGTGTATCACTAAGAAACTCTTCTTCCAAGACTTGCACAATGTCTATGTCATGGATAGTTGAAGAGGAAGCGTTATCACTATGGATGATAATTTGACCACATTCATATGGAAGGTGGATTTCTTGGTGGATGGGAGAGGAGATGGCCCTAAGCTAGGCTAGCTATGGCCTGCCGAGAATCATGTTGAAACTTGGCATCTCCTCTATGACCATGAAATCCACAGTAGTGGGGAATTTCTCTTCCACCACAAAGGCTAGGTTGATTGTACCTTTGACTGTGACACGTGATCGACATAACGATGAAAAATTTTGGTCACTCGAAATACCAAACAAAAGTCTGTGTACACAGTTGTAACCTTGGATTTGTGTGAGGACCATGCTGGAGAAAAAAAAATTCGAGGTGCCCTAAACGGTCTTGTCAATCATACAGGGACTTACTTGATCAGTAAAAATTTTGTGATATTTGGATGACAAAATGATGATTCTTTATGAGAAGATATAATATTGTTAACTTCAAAGGTAATTGAAAATGATGTAATCAATTTAAAAAGATTTGCAAGATTCATATAGATAGGGCATAAGAGATCGGATTTAGAACACCAGCAGTCCCAGGATCTAGGATTCAACTCATGAACAAAATATATTAAATACAATGATTACAGGCAGACTTCGATTTAGGTGAAGCACATGCCAAGAATAAGAAAGCTATTTAAAGACAAAGAAAGAAAAGCTTGATCTACCTTGTTCTAACCAATTTGGGTACAAGGAGGTCAGACCCAAAGTAAAATATCCGTTAATTACCTGTTTCTAATCAAGGATTATTGCCAATCACCTTTGATGTTCTTACGATCACTGATCCTTCTTTTGTTCTTTGTTAATCTTCACCAAAAGTTGACAACAATTGCCAATGGAAAGAAAATCTCTCACAAAGAAAATTTTTCAATCTTAGGAGAATTTTTTCCAACCCTTTGATCTTTGTCAACTAGAATATTTATAAGGTTAGGGTCAGGAGAAGAACGTGGTTTAGATGACATGTGTCCTAAACCTACAAGATGCTGTTGACTTGGTGTGCTTGTTTTTGAAGCTTGCGATGCCATACTGTATTGCGCTCTGAAGTGTAATGCATCGTATACCACTTTTGTAGGAGCTTTGGCAACAAACTGTTCTTTGATTATGTTGCAATATGCTAGAGAGCATATTGTGATGTATGAACTGCTAATGTTTGAATTGTGCTCTATCATTGCTTGCATTATGCTACGTTATACTAAATTACATTGCATAGCATAATTCAGTGTAAAATAGCGAAACTACAAAAAATTGAAGTGTTGTCACCATGCTTCCTTTGCTTCTGATCAACAATTTCAAGGTTTATTATGTTACACTATGTAATATAGCCTAATAGACCTTTAGCCAAAAAAGAAAACTTGTTGAAATGTGCAGCATGCTCTAGATCATTGCTTAAGCCTTGAGATTTTGCTGGGCCATCGAAGTCTCAAATCTTGCCATTTCTGTTGCTACGATGAACTGCCTTTTGACATTACGCTGCGTAATGCAATGTTATGCTATGTTGCGTAATGCAGCATAATATGCCAAAAGTTAATATTTTCATAACATAACAGAAAAAGCTTGCAAAGTTGAAAGCTTTTCATTATCCATCCCTGATCTTGCTTTGTCCTTTGGAATTCATTACATTGTGCTGTGTATCATGGTAGAGTAGACCCTTAACTAAAAAGGGAACTTGCCGGGCCATATCTTATTGCAAATATTCACTAGAGTCATGAGATTTTGCTGAACTGTTGAGGCCCCAAAATTTTCACAGTGTTTCAATCCATTGAAGGACTTTAGACATGTGGTTTCGGTTAGCCTAGTTTCATCAACCAGGGCTAGCTTATCGATGACGGAGTGCAGAACTACGTTTTTCACTACACCATCTTCTACGTGCACTCTACAGATGGTGCACTTCTCGACACAAATGCTAATGGATAGTGGAGCTGTAGTGACCTCCCCTCGCGTGAGGTTGACTTTGATTGCATCATTGCAAAGGCTAAGGTTGCTGAACCTAATTCTGGTTGTGTAGGGGGTAACATTATTGCACGGATGGATGCCTCATTTGTAGGGATATCCTTCGTAACAAGAATGGAGGCTAAGATCTCAACCACCACTTGGCAGCGAACAGATGAAGTTGTGACTAGGTCGTACAAGCTAAACGTTGTGTTCTCTATCTTTAGCATTTTTTTACTTGGGTTAATGTAGCTACGAAGTCCTTGTCGTTAGCCATTGTGTTGGCTTTGACTTCCTCCATGTGGCTTGGGAGATGGATCTCTTACTAAGGGAACTTGGGCTTGGTTTGCTTAGCTTGTTTGGGGGTAGGGGCCCCAGTTTTCAATTATTTTTTGCTAGTTATAGCCTTTGCTTTAGCCATAAGGTTGCAAGGTACTTGTTTTTTCTCTTGCATTGCCATTTGGTGGGCCTACCTAGGTTGCTAGTGGGGTCGACCCTTGAGGGAGGATGGATTGAGATGTTGCCCACTATTTGACATTGGGTAAGTGATAGATCATCATGTTGTATCATCCTTATGACAAAGGGTGGCTTAGGAGTTGTTGTTATGTGGCCAGCTCATTGTGGCACCTTGATGAAGAAAGGTTGTTTAACGGTTTTTGCTGCTGCATCATGTAAGTTTAACGTCTTAGTGGATGATTGGTTTCTTGCTTGTGGAGGCTACAGGGAGCTTTGCCTTGTTAAGAGGCACATGGATTATGAAATGTTGTTGTACAAGTTTAAGCTTGCTACCTATGCTAATTGAGTTTATGACATAGGAGTCATCTTTTGCGTTGGACTGACTTGCCGTGTCAATCACTAGTTGGCCTTGTTCTATCATTCTTTGTAGGTCATCCTGAAAAGCATGATAGTTGTCTATACTGTGACCAACCATTTGATGGTCATCGTAGTATTGGTCCAGTTTAAAATGTTGTGGGACCAGGGGCTCATTTGGGACTACTAAGGTAGGGTTCCTTAGTAACTTGCAGTACCTGTCATGTTTTGGCAGGTAATCTCTAACACGTATTTGTGTTGGATTTTCCCACCTTTGAGGATTTTCTCCAATAGTTGAGAGGGTTACATCAACAATGGTATATATTTTGAGTGGTCCTTGTGCTAAAAATTGGGCTTTGGGTGGCCCTTGCCAATGTAGGTGAGTTGGCACGAAAGTTGGCAACTTTGTCAGGTGGGGCTTTGGGTTGCTTAGCTGTTGGGCCCAAATTGGTTGCTTTGGTGCTTTCGGTCACCATTGCTACTATTGTGTTTTTCTTGTGAGCATGTTGGTTTCTATAGGCCACATAAGCCAATTCATTTCTTGATTGTGCCACCTCTTCTGTGTCTTTGATCTGTGCAAATGCTTGGCTCAATGTGTGGGCTTTCAAATAGTAAAGCTTTGATTTAATAAAGTCATTCACAGCTACCTTAAGGATGGTAAGTAGATATGTTTCAGGGATGGGCTCATGAAGTTCATTCAAGGTTGCACTCCACCTTTGGATAAATTTTTGTGCTGGCTCTAATGGTGCCTGTTTAATCTGAATCAAGCTATCCAACGTGGCTTCAGGCTTTAGATTGTATTTAAAGTGGGTGACAAACTAATGCAACAAATCCTCTAGAGAGAATATGGAGTTACAGGGTAAGGCACGATACCAGTCTAAGGATTTTTCCATTAAGGACATAGTAAATACTCATAGAATTGCATGAGGCTAGGCCTGAAGTAGTAAACATTCTAGTCGAAAGGTCACTAGATGGGTGTTCATATCTCCCTCTCTATTGTACTTGATCAGTTGAGATAATGAGATTTCCCTTGGCAGGGTTAATGGTGGAACTGAAGGGTGGATTGGATCATCTTGGTAGAAATCTAGCACCTGGATTTCCTTAGTGTTCTTGGTTTTAAGGTGTTGTAACTCTTTAGGCAACAATTGCATCATTTTCTTCATGTCTACCCACTCTTGGGCGGTAGGTAGACTAGTTGGTTGAGTGAATTGCAGTTGATAATGATTTGATTGTTGTATTTTTTGTGGCAATGGATATTGTTGGATTGCCAGTTGTGGCGATGGAGAAATATTCAAGGATGGGATTGCAGGGTGTGGTATACTCTAGTAAGTTGATTGATCCTGCTGAACAGCTGGTGAGACCCAATACCCAACCACAGTTTGTGAGGTAACACCCTGAACATGTTATGTTGAAGTAGTTAGAGGTATCCCATAGGTTTGTACTTGTGGTATGTAGTGGGTGGATGTGGAAGTTGGTATGACTGATGAAATCCAAATAAAAGGTTGGAATGATGGATTTGTATGGGTGTGGGGACTGATGGTATGGTACAAATCCTCGTGTTCAGATTAGGCTGCAAATTCATCTTCCTCACCTTCACTCTGAGGCTCTATTAGAGGTGACTATAAAGCTTGACTCCTTGCCACGAGGAGTTGAGATATGAGTCGATGATGAGACTCAGAAAGGGGGATTATGTCAAATGTTGAGGGAATGAAGTCATGACCTTCTTTGTATATGAGTTCATAATTTTGTTTTACTTCTATTTCTACATGATCGATAGGCAACTTGGCTTGAATCTTCACAGAAATGAAGTTGTACTATTATAATTTGAGGATGATGCAAGTAGGGTTGTTCTAGGAAGATTCCATTATAATGTGCTGCATGAGCAAGATGTTAGTGTGTGCAACGTTACTAGCCTGAGTGTATGCAGGGTGTGCAACGTGACTAGCCTACAACATGTGCAGCATGACACAGACATCATGACAACTACAACATGAAAATTTCAGCATGAAAATAGTAGCAGGGAGACTCATAGAGACAAGATGAAAAAGTTTTGTACCATGATCGAAGTTTTAACAAGTTCAGGCCCTCCTTCTAGCACCAATTTACTATACTGATCTAAATCATTAGTGTACGGCTAGAAGGGAAAACAAACACTGAGAGATCGTCAGGCAAGCACAGCTGACCCTACCTTCTCTTTAGGGCAAGCTAGAAAAGGGTATGAAGNTCAAAGCGTAGTTGCACGTGTGGATGGTAGGTCAAGCACTAAGCCCCGAGGTGATGTGATGTATTTTAGAAGTGCTCAAATGCTAGGAGTCAAGTGTGTCTAAGCATCCTAAGCCGTCCACCTCCAAAATTGTCCAAAAAGTCCAAATTTCTGACCCTTGTTTAAAATTTTACATGCATTTTTGTCCTTGACCTTTTTGTTATTATTTATTTTTTGTTTTTGTGTTTTCTTTCTTTTTTGGTGTTTTTGAAAGAGCTTGCTTTCAGTGCTGTGCTTGTTTTCCAGCATTTGCATTTTGTATCATGCATTGTGTATTGTGTTTCATGTTACCAATGCTTATCAAGAGTTTTGAACTGAGTGGAATCTATCTAAGGGTGTAATTGAATAGGATAATTGGGACATGATGGGGAAATAGGGGATGCATCAAGAGTTGGGAATGTACTTATGAATGGATTGATTAACCGAGTTACGTGCATTAGGAAGAATGTGATACCTTGTTTTCATGATGAAGTGCATCTATGTATGAACATCTTAGGCATGTCATCCTGAAAACACAACTCCAAGAAGACAAGAAAGCCACAAATGAAATGCCAAATGTAAATGTCAAATGTAAAGATGTTGTAGGTGTTGGATGCAAAGATGCTGCAAACATGTCAAATGTTGCACCGGTTGCAAATGCTTAGGAAGCCAGTGAAGGTGCCAAGGAGATGATGTTGTGAGTCCTCTAAAAGCTACACTACCAGTGAGTGCTCCAAAAGATCATCAAAATGATGGGAGGCGATGATGCTGTGAGTGCTCCCAAGGGTTTCACTAATGGTGGGTGCTCGAATCAGATTAGCAACATGCTAGTTTAAAGTCTTGGTAGATTGTGAACCCAGTTTAAAGTCTTGGCAAACTATGATGTGATAGTTTATAGTCCTAGTAGACTATGATGTGCTAGTTTAACATCATGACCCAAGGATGATGCTAGTGTAGCATCATAGCAGATGGTGTGCTGCTAGTTTATAGTCATAGCGAACTGTAAAGAGGAGCACTATTTTATAGTCTTGGTGGACTCTAGATGCTAGTTTCATGTCATGGAAGACAGATGCCGTAGTTTAGTGTCATACTAGATAGAGCTCTGTGGTGTCGATTTATTTTCATGATCCCAGGATTTTCAGTGATATCAATTTTATGTCATGATGCTAGGACTGTTCTATGGTATCATTTTTAAGTCAGGATGCCAGGACTTGGTGCTTACCTTTCTTGTGTAAGGTGTGATGTTGCATGCATGTTCATGTTGTGTGCCTGCGAGATCCTATAAAAATTGATTAGAAGGAAAAGAAAATTAGGCAACACTTGTTGTACATAGAGTTAAAATGCATGAATGAAAGAAAAGCAATGTGAAAAGTGACAGTTTTAGGCCATTCCAGGCCGTAAGTTAGTTTGAGGCCTTTTCAAGCCATGTGTTTTTGTAGTTTTATGTTTTAGGGGGCATGCAAGGCTCAAGATCCTCTAGGAGACTATTGGCTTCAACCATTTGTTCGGGTGTGTTAGCCTTAAGTGTTGTGTTGGTTATCGTAGGTGTATCACTAAGAAACTCTTCTTCCAAGACTTGCGCAATGTCTATGTCATGGATAGTTGAAGAGGAAGCGTTATCACTATGGATGATAATTTGACCACATTCATATGGAAGGTGGATTTCTTGGTGGATGGGAGAGGAGATGGCCCTAAGCTAGGCTAGCTATGGCCTACCGAGAATCATGTTCAAACATGGCATCTCCTCTATGACCATGAAATCCATAGTAGTGGGGAATTTCTCTTCCACCACAAAGGCTAGGTTGATTGTACCTTTGACTTTGACACGTGATCCACATAACGATGAAACATTTTGGTCACTCGAAATACCAAACAAAAGTCTGTGTACAGAGTTGTAACCTTGGATTTGTGTGAGGACCGTGCTGGAGGAAAAAAAATTCGAGGTGTCCTAAACGGTCTTGTTAATCATACAGGGACTTACTTGATCAGTAAAAATTTTGTGATATTTGGATGACAAAATGATGATTCTTTATGAGAAGATATAATATTGTTAACTTCAAAGGTAATTGAAAATGATGTAATCAATTTAAAAATATTTGCAAGATTCATATAGATAGGGCATAAGAGATCGGATTTAGAACATGAGCAGTCCCAGGATCTAGGATTCAACTCATGAACAAAATATATTAAATACAATGATTACAGGCAGACTTCGATTTAGGTGAAGCACATGCCAAGAATAAGAAAGCTATTTAAAGACAAAGAAAGAAAATCTTGATCTACCTTCTTCTAACCAATTTGGCTACAAGGAGGTCAGACCCAAAGTAAAATATCCATTAATCAGCTGTTTCTAATCAAGGATTATTGCCAATCACCTTTGATGTTCTTACAATCACTGATCCTTCTTTTGTTCTTTGTTAATCTTCACCAAAAGTTGACAACAATTGCCAATGGAAAGAAAATCTCTCACAAAGAAAATTTTTCAATCTTAGGAGAATTTTTTCCAACCCTTTGATCTTTGTCAACTAGAATATTTATAAGGTTAGGGTCAGGAGAAGAATGTGGTTTAGATGACATGTGTCCTAAACCTACAAGATGCCGTTGACTTGGTGTGCTTGTTTTCGAAGCTTGCGATGCCATACTGTATTGCGCTCTGAAGTGTAATGCATCGTAAACCACTTTTGTAGGAGCTTTGGCAACAAACTATTCTTTGATTATGTTGCAATACGCTAGAGAGCATATTGTGATGTATGAACTGCTAATGTTTGAATTGTGCTCTATCGTTGCTTGGATTATGCTACGTTATACTAAATTACACTGCATAGCATAATTCAGTGTAAAATAGCGAAACTACAAAAAATTGAAGTGTTGTCACCATGCTTCCTTTGCTTCTGATCAACAATTTCAAGGTTTATTATGTTACACTATGTAATATAGCCTAATAGACCTTTAGCCAAAAAAGAAAACTTTTTGAAATGTGCAGCATGCTCTAGATCATTGCTTAAGCCTTGAGATTTTGCTGGGCCATCGAAGTCTCAAATCTTGCCATTGCTGTTGCTACGATGAACTGCCTTCTGACATTACGCTGCGTAACGCAATGTTATGCTATGTTGCGTAATGTAGCGTAATATGCCAAAAGTTAATATTTTCGTAACATAACAGAAAAAGCTTGCAAAGTTGAAAGCTTGCATTGTCCACCCTTGATCTTGCTTTGTCCTTTGGAATTCATTACATTGTGCTGTGTATCATGGCAGAGTAGACCCTTAACTAAAAAGGGAACTTGCCGGGCCACATCTTATTGCAAATATTCACCAGAGTCATGAGATTTTGCTGAACTGTTGAGGCCCCAAAATTTTCACAGTGTTTCAATCCATTGAAGGACTTTAGACATGTGGTTTTGGTTAGCCTGATTTCATCAACCAGGGCTAGCTTGTCGATGACGGAGTGCAGAAATACGTTTGTCACTACACCATCTTCTACGTGCACTCTACAGATGGTGCACTTCTCGACACGAATGCTAATGGATAGTGGAGCTGTAGTGACCTCCCCTCATGTGAGGTTGACTTTGATTTCATCATTGCAAAGGCTAAGGTTGCTGAACCTAATTCTGGTGGTGTAGGGGGTAACATTATTGCACGGATGGATGTCTCATTTGTAGGGATATCCGCCATAACAAGAATGGAGGCTAAGATCTTAGCCACTACTTGGTAGCGAACAGATGAAGTTGTGACTAGGTCGTACAAGCTAAACGTTGTGTTCTCTATCTTTAGCATTTTTTTACTTGGGTTAATGTAGCTACGAAGTCCTTGTCGTTAGCCATTGTGTTGGCTTTGACTTCCTCCATGTGGCTTGGGAGATGGATCTCTTACTAAGGGAACTTGGGCTTGGTTTGCTTAGCTTGTTTGGGGGTAGGGGCCCCAGTTTTCAGTTTTTTTTTGCTAGTTATAGCCTTTGCTTTAGCCATAAGGTTGCAAGGTACTTGTTTGTTCTCTTGCATTGCCATTTGGTGGGCCTACCTAGGTTGCTAGTGGGGTCGACCCTTAAGGGAGGATGGATTGAGATGTTGCCCACTATTTGGCATTGGGTAAGTGATAGATCATCATGTTGTGTCATCCTTATGACAAAGGGTGGCTTAGGAGTTGTTGTTATGTGGCCAGCTCATTGTGGCACCTTGATGAAGAAAGGTTGTTTAACAGTTTTTGCTGCTGCATCATGTAAGTTTAACGTCTTAGTGGATGATTGGTTTCTTGCTTGTGGAGGCTATGGGGACCTTTGCCTTGTTAAGAGGCACATGGATTATGAAATTTTGTTGTACAAATTTCAGCTTGCTACCTATGCTAATTGAGTTTATGACATAGGAGTCATCTTTTGTGTTGGACTGACTTGCCGTGTCAATCACTAGTTGGCCTTGTTCTATCATTCTTTGTAGGTCATCCTG
>MNCI01010030.1:31406-59715 GCA_015680685.1 Gnetum montanum | reverse complement strand
AGGCTTTAGATTGTATTTAAAGTGGGTGACAAACTAATGCAACAAATCCTCTAGAGAGAATATGGAGTTACAGGGTAAGGCACGATACCAGTCTAAGGCTTTTTCCATTAAGGACATAGTAAATACTCATAGAATTGCATGAGGCTAGGCCTGAAGTAGTAAACATTCTAGTCGAAAGGTCACTAGATGGGTGTTCATATCTCCCTCTCTATTGTACTTGATCAGTTGAGATAATGAGATTTCCTTTGGCAGGGTTAATGGTGGAACTGAAGGGTGGATTGGGTCATCTTGGTAGAAATCTAGCACCTGGATTTCCTTAGTGTTCTTGGTTTTAAGGTGTTGTAACTCTTCAGGCAACAATTGCATCATTTTCTTCATGTCTACCCACTCTTGGGCAGTAGGTAGACTAGTTGGTTGAGTGAATTGCAGTTGATAATGATTTGATTGTTGTATTTTTTGTGGCAATGGATATTGTTGGATTGCCAGTTGTGGTGATGGAGAAATATTCAAGGATGGGATTGCAGGGTGTGGTATACTCTAGTAAGTTGATTGATCCTGCTGAACAGCTAGCGAGACCCAATACCCAACCACAGTTTATGAGGTAACACCCTGAACATGTTATGTTGAAGTAGTTAGAGGTATCCCATAGGTTTGTACTTGTGGTATGTAGTGGGTGGATGTGGAAGTTGGTATGACTGATGAAATCCAAATAAAAGGTTGGAATGATGGATTTGTATGGGTGTGGGGACTGATGGTATGGTACAAATCCTCATGTTCAGATTAGGCTGCAAATTCATCTTCCTCACCTTCACTCTGAGGCTCTATTAGAGGTGACTATAAAGCTTGACTCCTTGCCATGAGGAGTTGAGATATGAGTCGATGATGAGACTCGGAAAGGGGGATTATGTCAAATGTTAAGGGAATGAAGTCATGACCTTCCTTGTATATGAGTTCATAATTTTGTTTTACTTCTATTTCTACATGATCGATAGGCAACTTGGCTTGAATCTTCACAGAAATGAAGTTGTACTATTCTAATTTGAGGATGACGCAAGTAGGGTCGTTCTAGGAAGATTCCATTATAATGTGCTGCATGAGCAAGATGTCAGCGTGTGCAACGTTACTAGCCTGAGTGTATGCAGGGTGTGCAACGTGACTAGCCTACAACATGTGCAGCGTGACACAGACATAATGACAACTACAACATGAAAATTTCAGCATGAAAATAGTAGCAGGGAGACTCATAGGGACAAGATGAAAAAGTTTTGTACCATGATCAAAGTTTTAACAAGTTCAGGCCCTCCTTCTAGCACCAATTTACTATACTGACCTAAATCATTAGGGTACGGCTAGAAGGGAAAACAAACACTGAGAGATCGTCAGGCAAGCACAACTGACCCTACCTTCGCTTGAGGGCAAGCTAGAAAAGGGTATGAAGGCAGAGTGCCTTGGATGGTCTACACGCAAATAAACCAAGGACTTCCTCAAACGTAAGCTATGGATTGTACTGGGATTATTGTAACTGAATGTAAATGGCGATGCACAAAATGTAAACAGAGCATAGAGCATATACAGAAATGTATTGTAAATAAAGCTTAAACTAAATTTTAAAATAGAATAAAGAATGTAATGGCTGGCAAAGTGAACTGTATTGTATTGTTTAAATAAGAATGTGCACCGTTCAAAGCGTAGTTGCACATGTGGATGGTAGGTCAAGCACTAAGCCCCGAGGTGATGTGATGTATTTTAGAAGTGCTCAAATGCTAGGAGTCAAGTGTGTCTAAGCATCCTAAGCCGTCCACCTCCAAAATTATCCAAAAAGTCCAAATTTCTGACCCTTGTTTAAAATTTTACATTCATTTTTGTCCTTGACCTTTTTGTTATTATTTTTTTTTGTTTTTGTGTTTTCTTTCTTTTTTGGTGTTTTTGAAAGAGCTTGCTTTCAGTGGTGTGCTTGTTTTCAAGAATTTGCATTTTGTATCATGCATTGTATATTGTGTTTTATGTTACCAATGCTTATCAAGAGTTTTGAACTGAGTGGAATCTATCTAAGGGTGTAATTGAATAGGATAATTGGGACATGATGGGGAAATAGGGGATGCATCAAGAGTCGGGAATGTACTTATGAATGGATTGACTAACCGAGTTACGTGCATTAGGAAGAATGTGATACCTTGTTGTCATGATGAAGTGCATCTATGTATGAACATCTTAGGCATGTCATCCTGAAAACACAACTCCAAGAATACAAGAAAGCCACAAATGAAATGCCAAATGTAAATGTCAAATGTAAAGATGTTGCAGGTGTTGGATGCAAAGATGCTGCAAACATGTCAAATGTTGCACCGATTGCAAATGCTCAGGAAGCCAGTGAAGGTGCCAAGGAGATGATGTTGTGAGTCCTCTAAAAGCTACACTACTAGTGAGTGCTCCAAAAGATCATCAAAATGATGGGAGGCGATGATGCTGTGAGTGCTCCCACGGGTTTCACCAATGGTGGGTGCTCGAATCAGATCAGCAACATGCTAGTTTAAAGTCTTGGTAGATCGTGAACCCAGTTTAAAGTCTTGGCAAACTATGATGTGATAGTTTATAGTCCTAGTAGACTATGATGTTCTAGTTTAACATCATGACCAAAGGACGATGCTAGTATAGCATCGTAGCAGATGATGCGTTGCTAGTTTATAGTCGTAGCAAACTATAAAGAGGCAAACTATTTTATAGTCTTGGTGGACTCTAGATGCTAGTTTCATGTCATGGCAGATAGATGTCGTAGTTTAGTGTCATACTAGATAGGGCTCTATGGTGTTGGTTTATTTTCATGACCGCAACACTGTTCTGTGATATTATTTTTAAGTCATGATGCCAGGACTGTTCTATGGTATCATTTTTAAGTCATGATGCCAAGACTTGGTTCTTACCTTGCTTGTGTAAGGTGTGATGTTGCATGCATGGTCATGTTGTGTGCCTGCGAGATCCTGTAAAAATTGATTAGAAAGAAAAGAAAATTAAGCAACATTGGTAGTACATAGAGTTGAAATGCGTGAATGATAGTTTGAGGTTGCTCCAGGCCGTAAGTTAGTTTAAGGCCTTTTCAGGCCATGTGCTTTTGTAGTTTTATGTTTTAGGGGACATGCAAGGCTCAAGATCCTCTGGGAGACTATTGGCTTCAACCATTCATTCGGGTGTGTTAGCCTTAAGTGTTGTGTTGGTTACCATAGGTGTATCACTAAGAAACTCTTCTTCCAAGACTTTTGCCATGTCTATGTCATGGATAGTCGAAGAGGAAGCGTTATCACCATGGATGATAATTTGACTACATTCATATGGAAGGTGGATTTCTTGGTCGATAGGAGAGGAGATGGCCCTTAGCTGGGCTAGCCATGGCCTACCCAAAATCATGTTGAAACTTGGCATTTGCTCTATGACCATGAAATCCACACTAGTGGGGAATTTCTCTCCCACCACAAAGGCTAGGTTGATTGTACCTTTGACTGTGACATATGATCCATGTATCGACAGAAAATATTGGTCACTGGAAATACCAAACAAAATTCTGTGTACATAGTTCTAACCCCGGATCTGTGCGAGGACCATGTTCGAGAAAAAATGAATCCGAGGTGCCCTGGATGGTCTTGTTAATCAAACAGGGACTTACTTGATCAGTAAAATTTTTTTGATATTTGGATGACAAAATGATGATTCTTTATCAGAAGATATAATATTATTAACTTAGAAGGTAAATGAAAACAATGTAATTGATTTAAAATGATTTGCAAGATTCATATAGATAGGGCACAAGAGATCAAATTTAGAACATGGGCAATCCCAAGATCTGGGATTCAACTCACGAACAAAATATATTGAATACAATGATTACAGGCAGACTTCGATTTAGGTGAAGCACGTGCCAAGAATAAGAAAGCTATTTAAAGACAAAGAAAGAAAAGGTCGATCTACCTTGTTCTAGCCAATCTGGGTACAAGGAGGTCAGACCCAAAGTAGAATATCCATTAATCGGCTATTTCTGATCAAGGATTCTTGCCAATCACCTCCAATGTTCTTACGATCACTGATCCTCCTTTTGTTCTTTGTCAATCTTCACCAAAAGTTATCAACAATTTCCAATGGAAAGAAAATCTCTCACAGAGAAAATTTGTCAATCTTAGGAGAATTTTTGCCAACCCTTTGATCTTTATCAATTAGAATATTTATAAGGTTAGGGTCAGGAGAAGAACGCGGTTTAGATGAAGTGTGTCCTTAACCTACAAGATGTCGTTGACTTGGTGTGCTTCTTTTTAAAGCTTGCGATGCCATACTGTATTGTGCTCTAAACCGTAATGTATCGTAAATCACTTTTGTAGGAGCCTTGGCAACAAACTGTTCTTTGATTACGCTACAATACGCTAGAAAGCATATTGTGACATATGAACTACTGATGTCTAAATTGTGCTCTGTCGTTGCTTGCATTACGCTGCGTTATACTAAATTACATTGCATAGCATAATTCAGCATAAAACAGTGAAATTGAAAAACATTGAAGTGTTTTCACCATGCTTCCTTTGCTTCTGATCAACCCTTTTGGGGTTTATTACGTTACACTACGTAATATAGCCTAATAGACCTTTATCCAAAAAAGAAAACTTGCTGAAATGTGCAGCATGCTCCAGATCATTACTTAAGCCTTTAGATTTTGCTAGGCCATCGAAGTCTCGAATCTTGCCATTTCTATTGTTGTGTTGAACTACCTTCTGACATTACACTGCGTAACGCGACGTTATGCTATGTTACGTAACGCAGCATAATATGCCAAAAGTTAATATTTTCGTAACATAACATAGAAAGCTTGCAAAGTTGAAAGCTTGCCATTGTGCACCCCTGATCTTTCTTTGTCCTTTGGAATTCATTACATTGTGCTATGTATCATGGCAGAGTAGACCCTTAGCTAAAAAGGAAACTTGCCAAGCTGCATCTTGTCACAAATCTTCACCTGAGTCACAAGATTTTGCTAAATCGTTGAGGCCCCAAAATTTTCACAGTGTTTCAATCCATTGAAGGACTTTAGAAATGTGGTTTTGGTTGGCCTGATTTCATCAACCAAGGCTAGCTTGTCGATGACGGAGTGCAGGACTACATTTGTCACTACACCATCATCTACGTGCACTCTACAGATGGTGCACTATTCGACACGAATGCTAATGGATAGTGGAGCTGTAGTGGCCTCCCCTCGTGTGGGGTTAACTTTGATTGCATCATTGCAAAGGCTAAGGTTGCTAAACCCAATTTTGGTGGTGTAGGGGGTAACATTGTTACACGGATGGATGCCTCATCTATAGGGATATCCTCCGTAACATGAATGGAGGCTAAGTTCTCAACCAGTACTTGGTAGTGAGGAGATGAAGTCGTGACCAGGTCATACAAGCTGAACATTGTGTTCATTTGCTTGAGAATTTTTTTACTTTGGTTAATGTAGCTACAAAGTCCTTGCTATTAGCCATTGTGTTGGCTTTGACTTCCTCCATGTGGCTTGGGAGATGGATCTCTTACAAAGGGGACTTGGGATTGGTTTGCTTAGCTTGTTTGGCAATACGGGCCCTAGTTTTCAGTTGTTGTTTTCTAGTTATAGCCTTTTCTTTAGCCATAAGGGTTGCGAGGTACTCGTTTGGCCTCTTGCATTGCCATTTGGTGGGCCTACCTAGGTTGCTAGTGGGGTTGACCCTTGAGGAAGGATGGATTGAGATGTTGCCCACTGTTGGGCTTTGGGTAAGTGATAGATCATCACATTGTGGCACCCTTATGATAAAGGGTGGCTTAGGAGTTGTCGTTCTACAGCCAACTTATTATGGCACGTTGATAAAGAAAGGTTGTTTAGTGGTTTCTGCTGCTGCATCATGCAAGTTTAACATCTTAGCAGATGATTGGTAGTTTAACATCTTTCTGGATGCAAAGGGTGTGGTAGGTGCATGAGGTGGCACCTTGATAAAAAAGGAATGTTTCTTGCTTATGGAGGCTAAGGGGACCTTGGCCTTCTTAGGAGGCACATGAATTACGAAAGGTTGTTACATAGGTTTGAGCTTGCTACCTATGCTAATTGAGTTTATGACATAGGAGTCATCTTCTGTGTTGGACTGACTTGCCGTGTCAATCACTAGTTGGCCTTGTTCTATCATTCTTTGTAGGTCATCTTGGAAAGCATGATAGTTGTTTGTACTGTGACTAGCCATTTGATGGTAATGGCAGTATTGGTCCAGTTTAAAATTTTGTGGGACCGAGGGCTCACTTGGTACTACTAAGGTGGGGTTCCTTAGTAACTTGCAGTACCTATCATGTTTTGGCAGGTAATCTCCGACAAGTGTTTGTGTTGGATTTGCCTAGCTTTGAGGAGTTTCTCCAATAGTTGAGAGTGTTGAATCGAGAATGGTATATATTTATAGTGGTCCTTGCACTGAAAGTTTGGCTTTGGGGTGGCCCTTGCCAATGTATCTGAGTTAGCACCAAAGTTGGCAGCTTTGTCAGTTGGGGCTTTGGGTTGCTTAGCTGTTGGGCCCCAATTGGTTGTGTACCGCCCGAAATCATCAACCTCCGGTTCAAAGAAAACAGAGACCATGGGATTGCAGGATGCACATAGAAGACCCTACCTTCACCTGAGGGCGAGCTGGAATGAATGAAGGTAGAGCACCTTGGATGGTCCACACACGGATCAGACAAGAATTTCCCTGAATGTACACCACAGTGCTATACGTCGGGTTATACGTAAATGATGTAAACAGAGCGTAAATAATGTAATGAATGCCAACAGAGCGTAAACGTAAACAGGAGTAAATAGAATACGTACAATGATTAATGCAAATTTTAAACGATTATGGGAAGAAAATGTAACAATGGAATTACAGAATGAAAGTACAATGCACCGGTCTAACGCAATTGTGAGTGGAACACAAGGCGGATGAAAGCCTCGGTGGGTGCAAGAATGATTGCGGCTGGTTCACACTGTAAGCACAGCGTAGAGGCTATATGCTCAGCGTACAGGGTTGTCTAGCATAAGAGGTTTTGTGCCCTGGTTCGCAGCGTCTCTGCTTTCTGGTATGCTCTAGGAATTTTTTGCCAATCGACCTAGATTTCATGAAAAATTTGGGGTTTTATACAGGTTTTGACGGCTGATTTGGGTGGGGCGACATGTGGTGCATTGACCGGGTGCGAGGGTGTAAAATTTACAAGCGTACAATATGTTACATTTTCTGGGCGTATACGCTATCTGTAGCGAGCGTAGACGGTAGGCATATACGTTGGAGGTGCTGGGTATATGCGAACTTGGGCGTAGATGTCGTGGGCGCGAGCGTATACGCTGGTGGATGTTGGGCATATATGCTGGGGCGTATACGCTGGGCATAGACACTAGTCGACATTGGGCATATACGCTGGGGCGTATACGCTAAAGGTTGTTGCCTTGTGCCAAATCTCGCTCTGTAGTGCTGTTTTCATGCCGTCTTTGAAGGTTTCATGCTGGACATTTGCATCTGTTGTACTTGCTAAGTGTACATGTGATGCGTGTACACTGGTCATCTATGCCAGGTGTATATGCTGGGCGTTTATGCTTTGACTTTGAGTGTACACACTGGGCGTATACGCTGAGAGTTTATGTCGGGCATATACGCTGGGAATGTACACTTGGGCGTATACACTGGGCATATACGCTCGAACTGCATACTTAGTGAAAATTAAGCATATGATCTCTGAAGTTGCCATGTTTAACATGAAATGTAGCTGTGGTCGTTTGGGGGTCCCAGGGATTTGCTTGGTGTTGGACAAGTGCTAAGCTCCAAATTTTGTGGTGTTTCATTGGCCCCTCTTTGTTGACGTTTGGAGGAATCGACCCAAGAAGCGTCGACAAAGAAGTACAAAACACCACAAGCAGCTTGATAGAGACTTTGTCCATTGCCACTTGACTAGACGTCATCGTACCATGTTTAGTAGTACATGGGATTGGGAAGGTTGGATTTTGTAGCTGGTAGGAGAATGGGGATGTGGGGACCAGCAACTGCCCAAGGGATTGTGCTTGATAAAAAAGGGATGCTCTGGTGTGTGTGTCATGTTGATCCTTGTTAATAGGCATTATTTAGCAGACTTGGAATCCAGACATGCAATGTGCATCCTTTGGCGGAACAAGCCTCTTGGGTAATGTTCAAAAGAACTTGCTGGCAAGACCAAAGTTATGGGAGGATGTGTTACATTCTTTGGAAGAATAGGGCCCTTGTTTAGTTTTTAGGGGAAGCCTATTGACGGAGAGCCAAAGCTATGCAACTAGATATTTTTTGATTGTTTTTTACATGAGTACTTAGTTCCAAGATAGCTGCCTTCCTACCTAGGCTTGTATGGGAAGTGCCAAGGGTCTTGCGTTTTTTTTGGAAGAAACTTTGCATTGATTCTGTACTCATGTGCAAGTACTATGTCATGTGTTATAACTGCTTCAAAGTGTGACAGTATGCAATAGCGTGCTCAGACTTTTGGATGTACTGGGTGTATCAAAGGTGTGACTGATAGAGTGTGTTGAGAGATGGGGATGTACTAGTGAATGGTTTGATTTAGTCTTGACATGTGTGTTGTAAACATTGTCCCATCTTGCATCTTATGACGAAATGCATTCTTCTGCGACAACCTCTGGGTGTCATCCTGCAAACATAACTCCAAGGAAATAAGAAAACCATGAGTGAATAAGCGAGCTTAGACTTACATAGTTACAGATGGAACAGAGACATCGGAGGTAATTTCAAGCACTGTATATTAATGGCAACAATGTTGGTGAGTTTTTCTGATGGCAGGCGATGCGATGATTCTAATGACTGAATGTGGTCGTAAGTTGTGGAACTGGAGGTGAACTTGCTAGTTTATAGTCTTAGCAGACTATCATGGGTTAGTTTTATGTCATAACCCATTGGACATTGCCCATTTAGCATCATGGCGGATGTTATGTTGCCAGTTTCTAGTCTTAGCAAACAATGAAGAGGCAAACCAGATTATAGTCTTAGCAGACTCTGGCGAATGTGACTGTGGCTGTTCACTTGTCATGCCAGACGGATGCTAGTTTATCGTCATTGTAGACACTGTGTGGTATCGGTTTAGCGTCATGATGCTAGGACGAACTGTGGTATTAGTTTTAAGTCATAATCCAAGACTATTCTATGGTGTCAGTTTATAGTCGTGATCCCAGGACTCGCACGTACCTGAGCTTGTACTCAAATGTAGAATGGCTTTAGGAAGAAGTGATTGGTTGGATTGGCAAGCTCGTTTCCTTCCATATCAACGAGCTTGAATGCTCCATTGTCAAATTCTTTAGTGACCAAGTAAGGCCCTTCCTAGTTGGCTAAGAATTTATCCGGGTGTTCCCAAAAAACTTTAAGCACAAGGTCACCTTCTTTGATAGGGCTCTTGTTGATGCCATGTTAATGTCATTGCCGTTGTTGTTTTTGATACCATTCGATCTGATCGAGGGCGTGTATGCGTTCTTCCTCCACCGAGTCGAGTTCAATGATGCGCAGATCATTATTTTGCCTCTCGTCGAGGAGTTCGGAAAGTGTGATCCTTAAAGATGGCACCTGTAATTCCAAAGGTAAAATAGCTTCTGAACCATAAACAAGACTATATGGTGTTTTACGTGTTGAAGTTCGATGTGTAGTACGGTATGCCCACAATGCGTACATCAATTATTCGTGTCATTTTCACTTGCTTTGGGTGAGCATCTTTTTGAGTATTGTAATAATCATTTTTTTCATCGCCTCTGCTTGCCCGTTGCTCTAAGGATAGGAAGGGAATGAAAATGAGTGTTTGATCCCTAGACTTTCACAAAAGGTTTTGGTCCCAATTTTGGGTCAAGGATAATGTTGTGCTAGACAATTCAAGGGTCTAACCTGGGCATGTCCATGTAAGACCAGGTGAATGCTTTCATGTTTTCCCTAAGCATGTTCTCAATGTCTTTGGCTAGTTACGGTTGTAATAATGTACTTAACTTTAATATTTTAATTTCCCCATCGAGCATGGTGATGGGGGTTTCATTCAACGGGACTTCGGTGATATTTTTGGCTTCTATGTTGAGCGATTTTTTCCTACCTTTGTAGTTGTCTACTGTTTGCTATGTTGAGGCTATGACTGCATTGTCCATTGATGAAGTTAAGTGGATGAGGTTTATGTTGATGTCCCTTGCAATTTTGTCGTATGGTCCATCGATAATTAATGGTTCGGTTAAGTGTTGGCAATCCATCAGGCTTGCTCCTACCAATAAATAGAGAGCTGAATGAGCTAATGGGTATCATTCTATTTGCTTTGGTAATTTTAGATTATGTGTACATGCATGATGGTGGATTATCGTCACACCGGGATGCATGGTAGTTTAAGGCCATACCGGGCTGTAATGGCAGTTTAAGCCCATACCGGGCCATAATGGCAGTTTAAGCTGGAATATTTGGTGTAAATGCCTGGAATGAGGTTCACAGGGGAACTAGGATGTAGTAATTTCTATTTTTTTATTATTTTTGAGTGAAGTTTTGGCAAAAAATGAGAAAAAAGGCAAAAAGTGGCAAACTGGGAGGCGGCGGCGTAAATGGCGGCGTCAGCGTCGACGGAGCACTATAAAAAGGGGGGAGGAAAGCTTCATTTGTTACTTTGCATTCTGAGTGTAAGCGATTGAGCAAGCGTAAGCGTAAATGGTGAAACAAAGCATAAGCGTAAACCCAAACCCTAGCGTAGACGCCGACAATCAAACTCCAGCGTAGACGTCGAGCGTAGAAGGTCGAGCATAGGCGTACAGAGTTTCAACCTTTAGCATACACTATCAATCCCATCGTAGATGCTGAGATGGGCAAAGGCAAGGAGCTGGAAGGGTAGGGGAGAAAGAGTCCTGACTTGACCTTCACAGAGGAGAGCGAAGCCATGCTGCAGTGCCTGCCCCAGCCAAGGATTCCATCATGGCCTGGAACATCACATAGGTAGGCTCTGATCCTGTCTCTTTTAGTTATCTTTGCTTATGCATGTTTCGTAGCGTAGACAGTCTCGTGGAGGGTTTTGGCATATACGCCGAGCTTAGGGTTTAGCGTAGAGACTTCGTCGTATACGCCGAGTGTAAATTCGCAGCGTAAGGTCAGATTAGCATAGACTGTTATAGCGTAATGTGTTTTCAGCTGCATGCTTGTGTCAGTGTAAACCATGGAGTAATAAGTTTTCTATTTCATCGGTGTAGAAGATTTAAGCTGTGACGACATATATGCTGAGGGTTGCTTCAGCATATACGTTGAGCATGCACAGTTTGTCTTTTCAAATATAGCGTAGACTTGTTTTTTATGTTTCCGACGTAAACTGTTTGTTCAGTGTCTAGCGTAAAATATTTATGCTGGCCACTTCCGTGGCATATATGTTGGGGGTTTCTTCAACGTATACGCTAAGCGTAAGGAGTTCGGGCGTTAGCATAAACAGTTAGTTTGTCAGCATACATGCTGGGTCAGGCAACATATACGCCGGGTGTAAACAAATTTTGACAGCGTCTACGCTAGGTTTAGCAGCGTATACGCCGAGCGTTAACAGTTAGAAAATTTTTCTAAGTGTCAATCTATGATGTTAACCTTTGGTTTTCACGTTCTTTTGATGCATGGCTGATTTTACGTTGGTACTCTAGTTGTTGGCAGGGACACCAAGCATTTCCTCCTCATGGTTGAGCTTGTCGGGGTGCTAACATGGTTTGGCCCCATGGAGGTGAATGAACCTACCCTGGACCTACCATGGAACACAACGGGGTTTGGTTCAGAGAAGGTGCGTCTGAATTCCTATCCTTCATACTGGACAACTTTGAAGTAGTTATCTGGTCGCACCTAAATGAATTGGTGGCATGGAGCATAGTTGAGGAAATGCTGCCAGGAGCCACGGAGGGTGTCGTTATCTTCATGGAAGACATTGATGAGGGGTAGTTTACGAATGAGGACGGTTCATCCCGTAGGCCTAGGTCTACACGCCCGTTAGTGCACGTGTGGCCCCGATTACCACGAGGGCAGGACTACCTCGACAACACCTTATTTTTAGCCGCGCACGCACACACATTGTTCCAGAACCCTCCCGACATAGTGTACCGAGTGGGCAGGTATGACCATTCAAGTTTGTTACTTCCTTTCGTCAATTTGCATTTGCCTCAGTTTTGACATCCTTTCATTTGTAGGCCTAAAGCTAATGCAGATGAAATATGTGTCGAAGATGATGGGCTTGCCTTAACTCATACCACTCTAGAGGCATTTATGGCAGGTCCCACCCTTCGTAAAACTGTATTAGGTCTAATGAAGGGGGATATCATCTATTTTCATCAACGATTCTCTAGAGCGTTTGCGATGTGCCAAGCTCGTGGATGGCTGGATAAAGATTGGTCAGACTGGGGGCCAGTTTTCCCTTGTGACTCTAGTTTAGGCAGCATATCCAAGTCTACTATGGGAGGTAAATGAAAATGTCCTTTGGATGTGCTAACATGTTTTAACTGTCGAGAGTTATACTGATATGACAATCTTACATTGCGTTTCCAGTTGATGCACCTCCTGGCAGGGATCCTATGACAACTGGGCAAACTGAGACAACACTATCAATGAAGGTTAGGGAGGTGACAAAGGCCCAAAAATGGTTACGCAACCATGCTTCGTCATCTATTGTTTGCTACTTGGACAATGCTGGCCTTATGGATCTCTTCATGACCCCAAGTCCAGATGTATCAATAGGGGAAATGATTGGGATCATGGATTCTTTTAATGAGTCTATCTCCTACTATAGCACCCGGATTAAGGGTGTTAAGGTAGTTTTCCATCTATTGCCAGAATTCTTTTCAAACTTATTTGGGGTATCGGCAGATGGAATAAGCATAGTTTTAGGCAGAGCTCATAAAGAGCTCCATACGGTGCGTGAGTTGGAGGACTGGTTGGGTCTGGCCAAGGGTGCCAGGGGGTTCCCGATGCAGGGGAAAGCAAAGGTGGAGGAGGTAAATGAGCTGTATCCCCTGTTTAGGGCATGGGTATTTCCAAAAACCCTTTCTCAGGTGCGGAGCCTTGGGGTTAAGGTTGTGGATGTTATGCAAACTATTTTGGAAACTAGAGCGCGCTATAACTGGGCTGAATTTCTATTGTCGGACATGCACAAGGAGATAGTGTGATTGCGCTCGAATGTCGAGGCACAATTCCACTTCACCTTTGCGTTCTTTGTTGGTTACCTTCATCACTTTGCCGAGTTTTTGGTAGTCCACGTGGGTAACAAGTTTGTTCTACGGGACCGGGGTCAATTATCCCGCCCATCNGGTAACAAGTTTGTTCTACGGGACCGGGGTCAATTATCCCGCCCATGGATCAATCACTTGTTCGAGACAGCCAAGTCCCAGTATGCGCCTGAAGGCATCAACGAGTCTGTGTCTATTACGACCGGGGGTCATCAGGTACCTCCATTCATACTCATGATAGTCTAGGATTAGAGCCAGATAATATGCCCCTCACTGCAAGAAGGGCTGAGCAGGTTATCAAAGAAACCATGGGCCAGGCCAAATTGAAACTGAAGAGACTCGAACGCGCAACCAAGGAGGCTTCTAATGTGAGGGAGCCACGAGTAAAGCGTATAAGATTCAAGATGCCCGGTATGTAGACTTTGCCAACTTATTGTTTTATCGTTTTCATTTTGTTCATAATTCTTTCTTCAATCGCTTACACGTCACTGATGTCTTTGGCTTGGTTTGAGAAGTGAGAAGGCAGGCACTAGAAACCATTACGGAGGAGGAGGAGACCGACACAGACTGGAATAATGAAGAGGAAAATGTGGATAAGGATCAGGGAGGAGGAACGGAGGAATTAAAGTAGAACACCACGGAAACTGAGCCATTGGATGATCAGGGGAGTGTCAAACAAATGTTCCGCAGCTTTCTTCAGGGAGATATGGATTTAGGCGATCCCCCAGAAGGTGACGAGGAGCATGGTATGTTTTCTTTTTATCTTATTTCAACTTGTCGTGTTAGTTGTCACTTCTATGGTACTCTATTTTCATACTTTCATTTTTCTCAGACGAAGGGAGTGAAACTAGGATGGTGTGCTTAGATGTACCAATGAAGACGGTTCCTCCTAAGAGGACCGCTAAGGTTAGTTCCCGCACTTGTGAGCCATTTACTTGGACAAAAATGCCAAGTAAGATGGATTTTGTGGCTGGGATCATGGAAGTGGTTGTCAAACGAATTCAGGAGGCCCACCTCGAAATAGGTATAATTTTTTTGAATGGTTTGCCTTTTTAGAGTGTCACACCCTATGTCTGTGGTCTTAACGTTTGATCTCTTCGTACGCATAGGTGCCAAGTTGAGGTGGGATCCTTCCAAGGTGATTAGCATCGACAGTTTGCCTACACTACCCCTAGAAGTGGAACAGGTACCAAGGCTAGTTTATGATTAGGTGGTGGAAAGCCTTGTCCATAACACCAAGTCAGTGTGGACCTGTAGGCAATCCATCGAACAACTATGGTTGCAGATCCAGACAAAGGAGAAGGAGGTCTCCAAGTTATCAGCCAAACGCGACGACCTCAAAGCTCATTATGAATTCGCTTTGGCCTGATTAGCAGGTGATAGTCCTTGGTGAACGTCCGAGATTACGTACAATAGATATTGGAACTTATTAAATTACCATGCATCACTAACTCGAAGGTTCGCGGAACGTAAAGCCTAGATAGACCTATTGAATTTGAACTGCCAGGATTGGAAGGCATTTGCCTCCAAGGTGCACAAGTGGGGCCAAGATGAGGAGAATCATAAGCACCACTATAAGAAATCATTGAAATAATTTTCTATAGAGAAACGACAAATTGAAATGTTTGTAGAGGGTTTGGGATTACGTTCTGCATTAGATACTTTTGTGGAAAACACCATAGTTGAGATGGAATCTCCTAAGAGGGTTATTACCACTGCTTCTGGGGAAGTTACTGTGGGTGAATTTCCTATGAAATGTCCTGTCCGATTAGCTATTGACAAGGGAAAGGCCTTGGAAAATGTCGACTTAGGCCTTGGTGAGACAAATTGGGCTAGTGTTTCGGAGGAGGAAATCCTTCGTCGATTGGAGTTTGGCTTGGGGAGATCTCCTATGGTAAGTATTTTGTCATTGTGAAATTGATTTGCTAAAGACTGTTTGAAATTTTGACACTCTCTTGTTCTTATATTGGTTATCTCCTTTTGTATTTTTAGGATGAAGGTGGTGACGATGCTCAAGAGGCTGGCCCCAGCAAAGCAGGGGCCCCTGACGCTAGTGGATCAAAAGGGGACGATCCTCCCATCCCTGACGCTTAGTTTTTTTTAGTTTTGTCTTTAGAGCTATGCTGACTCAAATTGATATGGGAATTGTAACTTGAAAACTTTGAGATAAACGGAAACAATTGACACTGATAATTTTATAGCATTGCACGTATAAATATTTTTTTGTTGATTTTTTGAATTTGATTGCACACACAACATGACAATGTAAAAAAAAAAAATTTAGTTTATCATATTTTTGTTTATATATATTTTTTTGTTTTGTACTAAGTGTAATACGTGGATATAATCATAAGAGGGAAAACAGAGAACAAGTGTCCATGTGTAGTTTAAGGCCATTTCGGGCATCATTGTAAACAAGTGACATTTTGGATAACGTGGATGAGTCTCTTGATTGACCGACCATTGCTGATAGTGGCTAGTTTTATGTCATTGCAGACATGATAGTTTAACGTCTTTCTGGACAGGGAGCGTAGTTTAATGTTTTTCTGATTTGTTGTAGTTTAATGTTATTTTGGACGTGTTATAGTTTAATGTCATTTCAGACTGGTTGAGATGGTATAATTTTAGGAACATTTTAATTTTTTTCTTTTTAATGTTAGGCGATGTGTTAGTAGGTATGATTCTATACTCAGCATCCCCTTCGCTGATTATGTTAAATGGTAATTCGGCCCAAGGGATGTCTGATGGCATGGCTTCGGCGTCAGTGTTTTTGGATGTTTCAGTATTTGTGGCAAGTTCTGTGTTAGTTTCTAATTGAGAAGGTGTATGTACAATGTCGGGCACAGGTGTTTCTGTTTTAGATGGGTCTTCTTCCATGTTGAAAGGATTAGCACTTACTGGTTGTTGTTCTTTTATGTCATTTTGTCCAGGCTCTTCAAGCTTAATTTCTGAGCCTTGGTCCATGTCCATGTGTGATGAAATAATGGGAGTAGCAGCCTCCCCATAAATGACAATTTCACCACCTTCGTAAGGTAGGTGGATCTCTTGGTGTATGGGGGAGGAGACCGCTTTCAGTTGGGCCAACCAGGGTCTTCCTAATATTAGGTTGAATCCTGGCATTTCATCGACCACCACGAAGTCGGCAGATGTGGGAAACTGGTCCCCCACTATGAAGTCTAACATTATTATGCCTTTGGCCATCACGTGTGACCCGCTGAATGATTTTAGACATGTAGTTGCAGTCGGCTAGATTGACTCCGTTAGCCCTAGCTGTTCAATGATGGGGTATGGTACCACATTCGTAGCAACTCCATCGTCTACATGGACCCTGTGTATCTTGAACTGATTTATGCGTATCATTATGAACATGGGGGCTGTTTTCACTTCCCCTGTTTCCTTATCCACGTTAATGTTATCATTGTGGAAATTTAGTGGTTTGGACGTTGAACCTTGGGGCGAGGACATTACCGCATGAATGGATGGTTCATTTGGGGGCAAATCCTCGCTTACTAAGATGGATGTTAACATGTGTACCAAAGCTTTACGATGCATTTGAGATGTAAGAATCAAGTCATACAAGCTTAATGACATGTTCTTTTTCTTCAGTGCTTGTGTGACTTATGTTAAAGCTGTTGCCAAGTCTCTACTTTTGGGTGCGTTTGCATCAGTGGTGACTGGGTCCATTGGGCCCAACAGTTTTATTTCATGTTTCGTTGGTTTATTATTTTTTCTCAAAGCTATTGTCTTAGATGTATCATGTTTGTTAAACGGTTCACCTTCATGTCCTATGTTTGGTTGACTATTAGGTGGTGTCATGGGTACGATGTTAAGTGGAATGGATTTAGGTGGCCCTACGGCTAACCGTTGACATCCTTTCTCCAAGCGTTCACACGTAAGCCTATCTGCTAGGCGTTCTCATGTGTGGTGTGGAGGTGGAGTTGGTCTGAGTATGGAGCCGGGTGGGGTTGTGGTTGGGCAGTCGGATGTGGTTGAGCGGAAGGCTGGCCAGGCGTCCTAACGACGTAGGGGCTAGGTTTGCCTTCCGTTTGTGAGGTGGAGGTTTGATAATCATTAGGACTTACAGATGTCCTAATAACATATGGGGTTTGTTTAGGTGGATGTTGGACCTCCGCTGTTGCAACCGCGGGCAATACTCGGACTACGAAAGGGGCAAGCCGAGTAGAAGGAGTTGATAGATTTGGGGTAGTGACAGTGGGAGGTATGCGCACTACATATGGTTTTTGCAGGGCAGATGATGGCTAAGGCATGGTTGCAGATGGAGTGGGAGGAACATGGACTATAAAGGGTTTGTTAGGTGTTTGTTTCTTGTATTCAGGGTAGACGGTATTAATGTTGGGTGTTTCGGATTCATCATCAAAGCAGATTGTGTTGATAACATATGGTGCCTCCTTGGTGTTCAGAGGGTCTATATATACCCCCATAGCCTAATTCTATGGTTGGACCAGGTTGGCCTCATCAAAAGTAATTTGGCCTTCGTCGATCATTCACTGTATATCCTCCTTCAAGGTGAAATAGTAATCCGTGCCGTGCCCGTTGCGTTGGTGGTAATTGCAGAAGTGATCCATTCTAAAGCCTTTGGGCACTGGAGGCTCATCCGGTGTTGCTAAGCTTGGGTTCTGAACAAGTTGATAGAACTGATCATGTCTTTGGATGGCCACAAGGGATAACTATTTGTGTTTCATTAACCCAGCCTTCAAGAGTTGATTGAAGAGCTGGGATGGCTTCATAGGCAACGACGTATACTGAGAGGGTTCTTTCCTCTCAAAGTTTCTCGTACAACTTGGTGTTGGATTCTGCAATGATGATGATTCCGACGCAGCTGTGGGAGTAGGCTTAGTATAGTTAGTGGGAGTTACTGGCAGTTTATTTTGTTGTGCCGTGCGCGCCTTTTGCGTTTCCGCTATTGCCACTATAGTTACTTTAGCCTTCTCTTTATCCTTTTTACTGTGTTGATTCTTGAAGGCTAAGTACGTAGGGTCATGGCTATTTTGAGCCACCTCTTCTATATTTTCGATTTGTACAAAGGCTTGGTTAAGATTACGCGTGTTAAGATAGTATAATTTGGATTTGAAGAAGTCATTAATGGCCCCCTTTAGAATTGTAAGTAGATATGTCTGGGGGATGGCTCATGTAGCTCGTTGAGAGCGGCGCTCCACCTCTGAATGAATTTTTGCACAAGTTCAAGCGGTGCTTGTTTAACCTGTATGAGGCTGTCCAATGTCGCTTTAGGTTTCAAGTTATATTTGAACCTGGTCACGAATTGATGTAATAACTCCTCCAGGAAAAATATAGAATTCCGTGGCAGGGCCCGGTACCAATCAAGTGCTCTCCCTGTGAGAGACATGGGCAACACTCGTAAAATGGCATGGGGCCATGCTTGGAGTAATCTAATCTAAATATTATTAAGTGGGCATTGGGGTCCGTCTCCCCGTTATATTTAGTTAGTGTTGGTAGTGATATTCCTTTTGGCAAAGTTAGGGGCAGGACGGAAGGGCTGATGGAGTCATCGTGGTAGAAATCCACTACCTTCAACTCTCTGTCGGTAGCCGTTTTGAGGTGTTTGACCTCTTCAGTTAGTTCTTGCATTAATTTTTTGGCATCTGCCCAGTCTTGGGCACTAGGTGACATGGCAGCTAGAGGTTGTGGTACATTGTACATGTTGGACTATTGGATGATAGGTTGAAAGGCTGAGAGCTATGTAGCTGTCGACGGTTGTACTTGTGGAATGTTCAGGGCATGTGGTAGGAGGGACGACACATTGTAGGTGTGAAGTTGTTGCTGCTGTGGTGGCAACTGTACTTGGGGCATGTTAACTGGTGGAATCGTGTGGGGTGGCATGGTGTAGTGAGGAAGTTGATGTTGTTGTGGTTGAGGCCCCATCGCTGCCCATTGTCTGGCCATGTTTTGTGGAGGAACTCCGTGTTGGGTTACAGCAGTCGAGGGAGCTCCGTGTGCTTGGATGTGAGGGATGTAGTGAGCGGATATGGATGTTGGTATTACATGTGGCATCCCTATCACTCTAGGTGAGAAGGTTGCTCCCGTGTTGTTGTGTGGGGGCGGTGCTTGCGAAGATGGGCCGACAGCTGCAGTGGGAATGATAGCCAGAGGGAGTGTACTGAATTGCGGGTCAATCGCTAGAGGAACGTGAACCAAGGCTAATGTTTCTGGTGGAGGGGCTTGTGCCTGGGTGATCTTGAGGTGTTGGAGGGGCATGACTTCCCCTGTCCCGGGGTGGAACATGGGATTGATGTGGGTTTCTAGACTAAGGATGTGATAGGAGTCTTCATGCTCAAATTGGGCAGTGAACTCATCCTCCTCTTCTAGTTGGAAATCTACTGTAGGCGGGTCCAATGACTGGCTCCTTTGTAGGAGGAGTTGTGTGACGAGCTCTGAGTATTGTTCCGAAATAGGGATTACATCGTACGGGGAAGGGATGAACTCGTGTCCCCCCCTGTAGAAGAGTTCATACTGCCTCTTCACCTTCATTTTGGCTCGATCTACTACCATACCAGCTTGTATCTTCACACATATGAAGTTGTACTAGTCCTAGGTTATAATGTTAGAGGTTGGGTTCCTTCCTTGTAACCTTAGGGACCGACGGGACCCTGCTGTGTGTTGTACAGTCGGCTGTGGAATGACGGGCTGTTAGGCAGCCATGGTGCCTACCATGTCGGTGACTTGAGTGGTTGTGGCAATGGTGTTTATGGGGTTCATGATGACTTATTGAAAGTATGATATGGTATAGAGGTGTGAAACTAGTGTACTTAGTACAGCGTAAACTCATGGGGTAACGTGCAGCGTATACGCTTCAACGTCTAGCATATAGCATCAGCGTAGACAGCGTATAGGGATGGAGCGTAATAGATCAGTGTAGACAAGTCTACAACGTAAGGAGTGCAGCGTATACGCTGAGCAGCGTATACAATGTCAATGTGCAGCGTAAACAGGTTTTACAACATATAGTGTGGTATAAATGAACAGTAGCGTAATCGAGTTTGCAGCATAAAGAGAGTAGCATGAACAAAGTCTTAGGAAGCCAGCGTACAGCGTAGAGAAAAGCTTTTGGCAGCGTAGATGCTGGGGATCTTACCGAACCCTTGTATGGCAAACAGCGTAGACGCTGAGAGACTTATGGATGGAAGAGTTTGAATTGCATAGTGTAGACACTAAGCAGCACGGACGCTGGATAGCGTGTAGACTAGGTTGTGAATTGAACAGCGTAAACGCTGGAAAAATTCCAGACGGAAGTGGCATAAACGCTTAGTAGCGTAGACACTGGGAAGCTTGTAGGTGGTGATTTAGGCAGAGGCCCTCCTTCTAGCACCAATTTCTGTATCACCCGAAATCGTCGACCTCTGGCTGGAAGGAAACAGAGACCATGGGATTGCAGGATGTGCATAGAAGACCCTACCTTCGCCTGAGGATGAGTTGGAATGAATGAAGGTAGAGCACCTTGGGTGGTCCGCATGCAGATCAGACAAGGATTTCCTTGAACGTACACCAAAGTGCTATACGCTCGGTTATACGTAAACGACGTAAACAGAGCGTAGACAATGTAATGAATGCCAACAGAGCATAAATGTAAACAGGCGTAAACAGAATATGTACAACGATTAATGCAAACTGTAAACGATTATGGGAAGAAAATGTAACAATGACATTATAGAATGAAAGTACAATGCATTGGTCTAATGCAGTTATGAGTGGAACACAAGGCGGATGAAAGCCCTGGTGGGTGCAGGAATGATCGCAGCTGGTTCACACTGTAAGCACAGTGTAGAGGCTATATGCTCAGTGTACAGGGTTGTCCAGCATAAGAGGTTTTATGCTCTATTTTGCAGCGTGTCTTCTCTCTAGTGTGCTCTGGGAATTTTTTGCCAACCGACCTGGATTTCGTGAAAAATTCGGGGTTTTATACAGGTTTTGACAGCTGATTCGGGTGGGGCAACACGTGGCGCGTTGACCGGGTGCAAGGGCATAAAATTTATAAGAGTATAATATTTTACATTTTTTGGGCATATACGCTAGGTGTATACGCTATTTGTAGCGATCGTAGACTGTGGGCGTATATGCTGGAGGTGTTAGGTGTATGCGAACTTGGGCGTAGATGTCATGGGTGCTGGCGTATACGCTGGGGCATATACGCTGATGTGCTAGGCGTATACGCTGGGGCATATACGCTGAAGGTTGTTGCCTTGTGCCAAATCTCGCTCTGTAGTGCTATTTTCATGTCCTCTTTGGAGGTTTCATGCCGGACGTCTACATCTATTATACCTGTTGAGCGTACATGTGAGGCGTGTACGTTGGTCGTCTACGCCGGGGATATACGCTGTGACTTTGAGCGTACATGCTAGGCGTATACGCTAAGAGTTTACGTCGGGCGTATACGTTGGGAATGTACACTTGGGCGTATACGCCGAAACTACATACTTAGTGAAAATTAAGCATCTAATCTTCGAAGTTGCCATGTTTGACACCAAATGTAGCTGTGGTCGTCTGGGGGTCCCAGGGATCTACTTGGTGTTGGACAAGTGCTAAGCTCCAAATTTTGTGGTGTTTCAGGTTGCTTTGATGCTTGCAGTCACCATTGCTACTATTATGTTTTTCTTGTGAGAATGTTGGTTTCTGTAGGCCACATAAGCTAGGTCATTGCTTGATTGTGCCACCTCTTCTATGTCTTTGATTTGTGTGAATGCTTGGCTCAATATGTGGGCATTCAAATAGTAAATCTTTGATTTAATAAAGTCATTCACAGCTACCTTAAGGATGGTAAGTAGATATGTTTCAGGGATGGGCTCATGAAGTTCATTCAAGGCTGCACTCCACCTTTGGATAAATTTCTGTGCTGGCTCTAACTTGTTTAATCTAAATCAAGCTATCCAACGTGGCTTCAGGCTTTAGATTGTATTTAAAGTGGGTGAAAAATTGATGCAATAAATCCTCTAGAGAGAATATGGAGTTACGGGGTAAGGCACGATACCAGTCTAGCACTTTTCCCATTAAGGACATAGCAAATACTCATAGAATTCCATGAGGCCAGGACTGAAGTAGTAAAAATTCTAGTCAAAATGTCACTAGGTGTGTGTTCGTATTTCCCTCTCTATTGTACTTAGTCAATTGAGGTAATGAGATTTTCTTTGGTAGGGTTAATGGTGGAACTAAAGGGTGGATTGGGTCATCTTGGTAGAAATCTAGCACCTTGACTTCCTTAGTGTTTTTGGTTTTAAGGTGTTGTACCTCTTCAGTCAACAATTGCATCATTTTCTTCATGCCTGCCCACTCTTGGATAGTAGGCAGACTGGCAGGTTGAGTGAATTGCAATTGATAATGATTCGATTGTTGCATTGTTTGTGGTAAGGGATACTGTTGCATTGCTAGTTGTGGCGATGGAGCAATATTCAAGGATAGGATTGTAGGGTGTGATATACTATAGTAAGTTGATTGATGCTACTGAATAGCTGGTGAGACCCAATACCCAACCATAGGCTATGAGGTAACACCCTGAACATGTTGTGTTGAGGTAGTTAGAGGTACCCCATAGGTTTGTACTTATGGTATGTAGTGGATGGATGTGGAAGTTGGTATGACTGATGAAATCCAAATAAAAGGTTGGAATGATGGATTTGTATGGGTGTGGGGACTGATGGTATGGTAAAAATCCTCATGTTCAAATTAGGCTGCAAAGTCATCTTCCTCACCTTTGCTCTGAGGCTCTATCAGAGGTGATTGTAAGGCTTGACTCCTTGCCATGAGGAGTTGAGATATGAGTCAATGATGAAACTTGAAAAGGGGGATTATGTCAAATGCTGAGGGAATGAACTCATGACCTTCCTTGTAGATGAGTTCATAATTTAGTTTTGCTTCTGTTTCTACATGATCGATAGGCAGCTTGGCTTGAATCTTCACACAAATGAAGTTGTACTGTTCTAGTGTGAGGATGACAAAAGTAGGGTCGATCTGGGAAGATTTCATGATAATGAGTGCAAGCTGACAGCATGCAGCATGTGCTGCATGAGTAAGATGTCAACGTGTGCAAGGTGACACAGACATTGTAACAACTATAGTGTGACAATGTGACAACCACAGCATGACAATAGTAGCAGGGAGACTCATAGGGACAAGATGAAAACTTTTTGTACCATGATCGAAGTTTTAACAAGTTTAGGTCCTCCTTCTAGCGCAAATTTAATATACTAACCTAAATCATCAATGTAAGGCTAGAAGGAAAAACAAACACCAAAAGATCGTCGGGCAGGCACAGCTAACCCTACCTTTGCTTGAGGGCAAGCTAGAAAAGTGTGTGAAGGTAGAGTGCCTTGGATGGTCTACACGCAAATAAACTAAGGACTTCCCCGAACGTAAGCTATGGCTTGTACTGGGATTATTGTAACTGAATGTAAATGGTGATGCACAAAATGTAAACAGAACATAGAGCGTATACAGAAATGTATTGTAAATAAAGCTTAAACTAAATTTTAAAATATAATAAAGAATGTAATGGCTAGCAAAATTCATGGGGTACTTATAGGGTTTGGTTGGGTTCGGGTGTGGAGCCCATGGGTGAGATCAACGGTTGAGATTTAATAGGAAAACGGATCAAGTTACATGTGTTTGGTAGACAGCTGTGTATGAGTTGATCATGTGTAGGCAAGCCACATTTTTGACCAAGTGCATTGTATCTTATAATGCGTGGGTTACTCAAACCAATGAAAGTACATACAATTTAGACCATGAGGGCTTGACAAGCCCACAAATGAAGATTTACAATGAAATGATAATGTAGAACAAGAAAATTTGATCCCAACTCTCTTGACCATGGATCAATTGCTACGGCATGTTGAGATGTCGATTTGAGGTTGATTGAGATATCTCTGTTCTACCAGGGCTCCTAGCATGATTTTTCTGGGCTTTAGTGTATCTTCAGCGTGCATTTGGAGTGCCTTTATGTGAGCATGATTGGTAGTCACACTGTAGTAATGCTGGGTAGTCATGCTTGGTGTGTCCTTAGCATGGCCTGAGCATGAGTCATGCTGGGTAGTCATGCTGGGCGTGACTTCAGCGTGAGTTGAGCGTGAGTGAGGTAAAATGAAATTTTTAACACCAAATTTTAAATTTTTTGAAGCCTATTTCTAAGTATAACTGCTGCCTTCTTGTGTGTGACTAAAATCTAGAATTTTGAGCTTGAATGTGTTTGATTTGGAGCAGTTTTTCGGTATGTCATGCTGCAATCACGCTACAGCGTGACATGTGAAAACCTGTAATTTTTGACTTGAAATTTGGGGATTTTGTAGGCTGGGACTAGCGGTTGTCGATCATGAACCTTGGGATGAGTTTCACCTTGGAAATTGTGTCATTTTGACTCAAATTGGAAAACAGAGGCCGCAGGATCACAGGACGCGTACAGAAGACCCTGGCTTCACCTGAGGACGAGCTGGAATGCAACGAAGGCAGAATACCTTGGGTGGTCCGCACGTGTATCATACAAGGATTTCCCCACGCATACGCAAAGTGCTAATACGCTGGGTTATGCGTAAACAGTGTGCAGGCATAAACAGAAAAAACAGCGTAAAACGTAAACGGATGCAAACGAAACGTGAGCGTAAACAGACGTAAACGATGCATGGGCCAAATTGATGTAAAACTGTAAAAGAACTTGCAGCAAATGTAAACAGTATAGAGTCAAAGTACAGTGCATCGTTCTAACGCAGTCGTGAGGGGACACAAGGTGGACGAAAAGCCCCGACGTATGTAGGAATGACTCGGGTAGTTCGCAAGGCAGGCAGAGCGTAGAGACTGTGTGTGCAGCGTACAAGGCGTAAGAGGGTTTCAACTCTTGTGCGCAGTGTAAATGTTCTATGGTATGCTCCAGGATTTTGCCAAAAAAACCTTGATGAAGTGGAAAAATGGGGGTTTTATACAAGTTGTTACGCTAGACTCGGGATGGGAGACACGTGGCGCGTTGACCGGGTGCATACACTTTACAAATATACAAAATGTTACAACTGCTGGGCATATACGCTGGGCGTATATGCCGCATTAGGGTGGCGTATATGTTGGGCGTATACGCTGAAAATGCTGGGCGTGAACTGGGTGGAGATGTTGAGTGTTGGGCGTATACGCTGATGGATGCGGGCGTATACGCTGATGGATGCTGGGCGTATATGCTGATGGCTGCCTCTTGCTTCAATCCTTGCTCTTCGGTGTTATCTTCATGCTGTCATTGGAAGTCTTGTCGTCGAGCGTGTGCACCTGTAGTACCTGGGCGTGCACGCCAGAGAGTCGGGCGTATACGCTAGATGTATACGCGGAGGTGTTGGGCGTATACTCTGCAAGTGTGAACTAGGGCGTATACGCTGGATGTATACGTTGGGCGTGTACGCTGGCACAAAATACTTAGTAAAAACCAAGCATTTCGAGCTCTGAAATTTCCATGTATGACAACTCATGTAGCCGAGGTCGTCCGTGGGTCTCAGGGACCTGCTTGGCGTCAGATGAGTACTAAGCTCCAAATTTTGTGGTGTTTCATTGGCCTCTCTTTGTTGACACTTGGAGGAATCGACCCGAGAAGCGTTGACAAAGAAGTGCACAACACCACAAGCAACTTGACGAAGACTTTGCTGGCTGCCACTTGACGAGACGTCATCGCACCATGTTCAATAGTACATGGAATTGGGAAAGGGGAATTTTTTATCTGGGAGGTTAGGGCGATTGCGGGGATTGATGATCGGTCCAGGAGATTAATCAGGGGAAAGGGGATGCTCTGATGTGGGGCATGCCGATCCTTGCCAATAGCCATTGTTTAGCAGACTCGGAGTTTAGACATGCGAGATGTGTCTTTTGGCGAAACAAGGCTCTTGGTTAGTGTGTAAGAGAACTTGTTGATGGGACCAAAGCTACAGGAGGATGTGTTGCATTCTTTGGGAGAACAGGGCCCATGTTTAGTGTTCAGGGGAACCTATTGGCGTGGAGCTAAAGCCATGCGACTGGATGCTTTTTGACCATTCTGGGCACGAGTACTTGGTTTTGAGATGACTGCCTTCCCGCCCGGGGCTTACATGGGAAGTGCCCAGGGTCTCTCTTTTTTTGACGTAAACTTTGCTCTATTTGTGTACTCGTGCGCAGGTGTTGTACTGTGTGGCGTATTGCAGCGTGCAACAGCGTGCTCAATGTTTTGAATGTACTGGGTGTGTCAAGGGTGTAGTTGAATGGAAATTGGGGAACAAATGGGGATCTACTAGTGAATGATTTGATTTAGTCCTGCCAGGTATGCTGAAAACATTGTCTTATCTTGCTACTTACGACGAAGTGCATCTTTGTACGGAACTTCCGGGTGTCATCCTACAAATGTAACGCCAAGGAGACAAGAAAATCGTGAGCGAATAGACGAGCTTAGACTTACATGGCGGCTGATGGCACAGAGGTGCTAAAGGATGGCAGGCACTGTGTGTAGATGACAGCAATATTGATGACGAGCAATGCAGTGAAGCTGATGGATGATCATGGCGACGGATTGATGTGCCGGATGTGGATTTGCCAATTTATAGTCTTGGTAGACTACTATGGGTTAGTTTTATGTCATAACCCATTGGACATTTCCTTTTTAGCATCGTGGCGAACGGTACATTGCCAGTTTTTAGTCTTAGCAGACTATGAAGAGGCAAGCTAGTTTATAGTCTTGGCGGACCCTGATGGTTGTGACAGCGGCAGTTTACTGTCATGCCGGACGGGTGGTAGTTTATTGTCATTGCGGACACAGTGGTATTAGTTTTAAGTCATAATCTAGGACTTTTCTGTGGTATCAGTTTATAGTCGTGATTCCAGGACTTTTCTGTGGTATCAGTTTATAGTCGTAATTCCAGGACTTTTTGCGTACCTGAGTTTGTGTTCAGACATAAAACGGTTTTAGGTACAAATGATTTATCGGATTGGCGAGCTCGTTCCCTTCTGTGTCAGCTAACTTGAATGCACCATTGTCGAATGCTTTGATGACCATGTAAGGCCCTTCCTAGTTGGTTGAGAATTTGTCCGGGTGTTCCCGAACAGCTTTGAGTATGAGATCGCCTTCATGGATTGGGCGTCTGTTGATGTCATGCCGATGTTGCTGTCGTTGTTGCTTTTGGTACCATTCGATCTGATCAAGCGCGCGTATGCGTTCCTCTTCCACCAAGTCGAGGTCAATGAGATGTAGCTCATTATTTTGCCCATCGTCGAGGAGTCTGGAGAGTGTGATCCTTAATGATGGTACCTGTAATTCTAAAGGTAAAATAGCTTCTGAACCGTAAACGAGACTGTACGGAGTTTTACCTGTTGACGTCTGGTGACTAGTGCGGTAAGCCCATAATGCATATAGTAATTGCTCGTGCCACTTCCTTTTTCTTTGGGTTAGCATTTTCTTAAGTATCGTAATGATCGTCTTATTTGTTGCTTCTGCTTGTCCATTGCTCTGAGGATGGTAAGGAGAGGAAAATGAGTGTTTGATCCCCAGACTATCGCAAAAGGTTTTTTGTTTCGGCACTACTAAATTGCAGCCCGTTGTCAGTGATAATTGTCAAAGGGGTGCCAAAGCGGGTTACAATTTTTCTAGGATAAAGTTGCACATGTGTTTAGAAGTCTTTTTTCAAAGGGGAGCTGCTTCTACCCACTTGTGAAATATTCAGTAGCAGTTATGATGAAACTATGCCCTGCAGAAGACGAAGGTGTTATTGGGCCAATGAGGTCCAATCCCCACTTCTGAAAAGGCCATGTTATCTGTGCTTTGTGCAACTCGTTTGGTGGTACATGTATTAAGTTACTATGTTTTTGAAAAATGTTACATGTTTTGACTTTGGAGGAGCAGTCGTATTCCATGTGTGGCCAATAATAGCCTAAGCATCTTATTTTCATGGCCATGGCTTTTGGTGCTATGTGTCCTCCACATAGTCCCTCATGTACCTGATCAACTATGGTTTGGGCGTCGATATTACTCACGCATGTTAGCAATATACCTTCATAAGATCGATGACACAATGTATCCCCTACCAAGGTGTACTGTCTAGAACGTTTTCGTACGGTGTCCTTTTG
>MNCI01010030.1:0-29623 GCA_015680685.1 Gnetum montanum | reverse complement strand
TAGGATCTAGCCCAGGCATGTCCGTATAAGACCAAGCGAATGCTTTCATGTTTTCCCTAAGTACATTCTGGATGTCTTGTGCCAAGTGTGGTTGTAGTAGTGTACTTACTTTTAATATTTTGATTTCCCCATCAGGCATGGTAATGGGTGTTTCAGCTAACGGATCTTCAGTGATGTCTTCGGCCTCTATGTCAAGAAATTTCGTCATGCTTCCGTAGTCGTCTGTTGTTTGCTGTGTTAAGGCTATGACCGCGTCATCCATTAGTGGACTTGAGTTGATGAAGTTTATATCAAAGTCCCATGTAATGGTGTCGTATGGTCCATCGATGGTTAACGGTGCGATTAAGTGCTAACAGACCATTGAGCTTATCCCTACCAATAAACCGAGAGTTGCATGAGCAAAGTGATTGTTCCGTGTCTTTTGACGATTTTAGACTATGTGTACATGTATAACGGTGGATTATCGTCACACTTGGACGTATGGTAGTTTTATGACTTACTGGGCAGTGAGCCGCAGTTTAAGGCCGTACCAGGCCAATGGGCGGCAGTTTAATGCCTTACCGAGCAATGGGCGGATGGGGAAATGGTAGTTTAAGGCCGTACCAGGCCAATGGCTATTTAAACCAGCGTAAACGTGTAAAACGGGGTCCATGGAGGAACCAGGATGTAATAATCCCTGTTCTTAATGAATTCTTCGTTAAATTTTATCATTTTGGACAGATTTTGGTGAAAAATAGTCAAAAAAGGTGAAAAAAGGTGAAAAAGAGGCGACGACGGCGTAAGCGGCGATGGCGTCAACGTCAGCATCATCAGGCGCTATATAAAGGGAAGGGGGGTCCATTTGTTTTCTGTTTTGAAAGCGACAACGTAGAGCGTAACCCGAGCGAGCGTGAGCGTAAGCGTACAACTGCTAAAGCGTAAGTGTAAACCACCATACCCTAGCGTAAGCGTAAACTGGAACCTAAGCGTAGATGCCGAAGGTTGAACCCAGCGTAGACGCCGAGGCTTAAACTTCTTAACGCCAGCGTACAGTTACTCAGCGTGAACGCGGATCGCTAGCGTAGACGCTCTGAAATGGGTAAGGGCAAGGAAGCGGAGGGTCGGGGGAGGAAGGGTCCTACCTTAACTTTCACCGAAGAGACGGAGGCCATGCTGCAAGGCCTGCCTAGGCCGAAGGTGCCGGTGTGGGCCGTGACGTCCCAGAGGTAAGCCTTGATCCCGGCTTCTTTTTTTGTTTGTGTTTTCTAGCGTAGACGATCCCGGCGTATACGCCGACTGTAGCAGGTTTACGAGGGTTTTCAGCGTATAAGCTGGCGTAATTGTGTAGCGTAGACGGTGTCATCTGTTTTATTAGCGTCCTTTTGTTATTCAGCGTAACTGTGAAGCTTATAGACGTGCTTGTACCAGCGTAAATTGTGTTTTGCGACGACGTATACGCTAAGGGTTTCTTCAGCGTATACGCTGTACACGCCTGGTCTTTTCAGCATGCTGGTTCTCTGTTAACACTGACAGCGGATTTGGGCGTATACGCTGAGGGTTTCTTCAACATATACACTACGCATAAGGGGTTTGGGTTCTGGCGTAGATGCTGAGTTTTGTAGCGTATACGTTGTGTAAGTTCGCCCGGCGTATACGCTCTGTGTTCAGCGTATACGCCTAGCTTGAATCGTGCCAAGTTCCAAGTCTGCTTGGTGTATACGCTGAGTTCAGCGTATACGTTAAGCGTGAATCTTGGGTGTATACGCTGTGTACAGCGTATACGCTGGGCGTAAGTTGTATTTTCGCGCTGTAGTTTGGCTGGCGTGTACGCTGTGTTTAGCGTATACGCTGAGCGAAAAACAGTTAGTTGATTTTTTGATTTTTTTGCCGATTTGTGATGCAAACTGTCGCTTTATGACATTGCGATTGGTTGCAGGTGTAAAGATAGAAAACGTCGGCAGCTGGAAATACCGACCGATATTCCGGCGTACACAGTTTTAGCCACGGATCCGCACGAGGGCTATGCTAGAAAAATGAATCCGCGGTGCCTTGAACGGTCTTGTCGATCAGACAGGGACTTACGGGTCAGTAAAAGAATGCAAAGTGCGTAAAAGAGAGCGATCTGATTCGAGGGACCGTAAAGCAAGGGGAAAATGATGCGGTCGGATTGCAACAGCGATAATGCTAAACACGATGAAAGGAGGCTGGCAAGAGAGAAACACGTAGTTTCAAGATCTGCGCTTTGACTTACAAATGTATATTTCGTATGAGAAATTACACTGGGGGATCCCCGATTATAGGATGTGAAAAAAGCACAGAACAACAAGAAAAACGGTTTAAACAGAAGTCCGATCTACCTCGTGGGCTAAGCTGAGATGCAAGGCGGGCCAAGCTTTGACGTCTACCGATCAATTGTTTCTGATTGATAGAGTCCTTTCAGCAGAAAGATTGCTCCTGTCACCAGTACTCAATTTGAACTGTACTCTGCTTCAGCTGTAAGATGATGATGTCCAGGATTGCCAAAGCGCTGTTCTCTGTATCTCTGCTCCAAAGTGCTAAGTGCTCTGGTGCTCAGAAATATGCTATTTGCTTCTCTGATTTGCCAACCTGAATTTTTGCCAACCCCTGTATCTTTGTCAACTAGGGTATTTATAGGCCGCGACACTTCGCGAAGAAGCCGCAACCCTGATGATGTGGGTTCCAGATATTGCGAGCCCTGCTGGCATGATCTTTTAAGTCAGACTGTGACTACGCACAACACGCTTGTTTGCGTGTTGTGCGTGTGAAGAGTAGGCATATGCTGAGCGTACTTTAGGCTGCGTTCAGGCCGTATTACACTCATTCACGTTGCGTTGCATGTATGAGCGTAATCTGGAGTAAAATCCATAAGCTCTCTACACGACTGTGCGTAATGAATGCGTAAATAATGCGTGGTTTACGCTCGCTACGCAGCTGCGCGTGATGAAGCGTAAACAAGGCGTGGTTTACGCTCGCTACGCAGCNATGAAGCGTAAACAATGTACAAGTTACGCTCACTACGCAGCTGCATGTAATGAAGTGTATAAGCAATGTACAACTTGACAACATACGCCATGGTACGCACCGCCGCGTAGCGAGCGTAAAGACAAGTTATCCATGAACTGCAAGAAAAAATGCCAACCTGTTGTGCTTTTCTGAACTCTGCCTACGACTGTCTTGAAGCTTATTATGCTCATTACGCTGCCGTGCGTAATAGAGCGTAAACCCATCCTTTGAACCAATCTGATGCGCGTTTTTGCTGGAATTGCGAATCTTTGCCTGAGGCCGACTCGTAATTTTCACGGTGTTTCAATGGCCCCTCTTTGTTGACGGTTAGAGGGCGTGCCTGAAGGACATCGACAAAGAATGCGAAACACCGGATTGGTAGAAGCAAGAACAACATTCATCCATGGCTACTCAAGCATTGCTCTGTCCACGTGAACGAGAAAGATTGGCAGGTATAGGAGATAAAGGGATGTAACTGGAAACAGGTTCGGAAAAAATGCGAAATGTATGTTTATTCAGGTTAACAGGAATGCTTTCAGATGAGCGTAGCGCATCAATCTGAGGTGTCTCTGTTAAAAATTGTAGCAGGAATGCGTGCAAAATGAGCGTTACGCATCACTTTCTGCGATATCTCTGCTAGCGTGTGTGGAAAATGAATACTTGCGTATGTGGATGTTGCGTATGGGAATTGGGTGTTGGGGAGGAAGGAAACAAGAGATAAGGGTAAGAATGTCCGAGGCTAAGTGGTCAGGCAAACCTGAGCAGCCATTTCAACATGCTGTTGTACTCTGCCACTCAGATGGAACGCACCTTTGGATGGCATCCTCCAAGGCAGGTAACCTGCAACCACGAAAGAAAACAAAGGACACCATCGCTGATGAACTGAAGGTGAGATTTTCTTGCAACCAATGCTATCTGATGTTAGATAAATGAGCTGTAAAGAAGGAGCCGGGGCACGCAAGCGGAGCTGCCAATCCTGATGATTCGGCTCTGCATATCTTCGCCAAAAAGGCATCAGACGCAGTGCAGCTAACTGGCTGCACCAGGAATCGGCCAGATGAATCTGCGAGGCCGGCGTCCGATAGCGATGATTGGCGGAGATTCCCGGGGTCGTTGTCATCGAGGATTTCGTCGAGGCTCCAACTAATGAGGCTAAACTCCCAGAGGTACCACCACTGCGGCGGGTGTGGTGGCGGCATCTCTGAGGGATCAGTAAGATGCCTCTTTGCTTATCCGAGGAATCAGTAGGATGCCGATGAGGTAGCGACACTGGGACTGTCTCAGTATCCCACCCCATCTGTTGTGCAACTATACAAGAGTGATCACGCTCGCTTGAACATGGTGGCGATTTGGACATCCCAGTTTTAAGTCTTGGAAGACTACCGTTACTGGTTTTAAGTCTCAGCAGACCATGGTCCCAATTTAAAGTCCCGGCAGACCGAGAAGCACTAGTTTTACGTTGTAGCAGACGGTGGTAAGGTTGGTTTATGGTCTCAGCAGACCGTGCTGTAGATGTCAATTTCATGTCATGACCTAGGGACAAGGCTATGCTAGTTTTACGTCCCAGCAGACGGCTACGTACCTGTGCCAGTTTAGCGTCATGGCGGACGCGTGCAAAAGATGTCAGTTTTTCGTCTTGGCGGACCTGTACAACTTTGCCAGTTTTACGTCGTAGCGGACGGTCACCATTTACCAGTTTAGCATCGTGGTAGACGCGTGCAAGGCATGCCAGTTTTACGTTGTAGCGGACGGTCAGTGCCAGTTTTACGTCGTAGCAGACGTGCAACGCCAGTTTTACGTTGTAGAGAACGATTACTGCCATACCTGCTGTCAACACTGTAGATGCCGCTAGATGAAATATCGCTTCAAGTATACGTGATTTACAGGGTTTGCTAATTCGTTGCCGTTGGCGTCTGCTAATCTGAACGCTCCATTGCCATATGCGTCGACCACCAAGAAAGGGCCTTCCCAATTTGCAGAGAACTTCCCTACTGGTTCACGCACAGCCTTTAGAACAAGATCTCCTTTCTTGATCGGGCGCTGTTGAAGGTTGTGGCGATGTTTCTGACGCTGTTTGTCCTGATATTTCTCAATCGCAGCAAGAGCTTGTATCCGCTTCTCTTCTACTGAATCCAAATCCGTTATCCGAGCCTCTGTGTGTTGAGCCTCATTTATAATGGTGGAGAGGACCATTCTCAGAGAAGGAATTTGCAATTCAAGAGGTAGCACTGCTTTGGATCCGTAAACGAGGCCACAGGGCGTACTACCTGTACCTGTCCTACACGTTGTACGATATGCCCATAGCACATAGAGGATCTGTTCGTGCCACCGCCTTTTGTTTCCGACGAGCATTTTCTTGAGCAAATTGATGACTATTTTGTTTGATGCTTCAGCTTGACCATTTGCCTGCTGGTAATAAGGAGAGGAAAAAAACTGCCTAATGCCTAGGTTGTCACAGAAGGATTTGGTATCCACGCTACTAAACTGTGGCCCATTGTCGGTCACAATAGTCATTGGGAGGCCAAATCGGGTTACGATATTGTCCAAGATAAAATGGCAAACCTGTTGGGATGTGATTTTCTGCAGGGGAACAACTTCTACCCACTTCGTAAAGTACTCAGTAGCAGTAATAATGAAGCTATGCCCTGCAGAAGATTTTGGCGTGATGGGTCCTATGATGACCAATCTGCATCGCTGAAATGGCCATGTTATCTGTGTCGTATGCAATTCTATGGGTGACACGTGGATGAGGTTTGCGTGCCGTTGACATGTGTCACAGGTCTTGACCTTTGCCAGGCAGTCTTGTTCCATGTGTGGCCAGTAGTATCCCAAGCGTCAGATTTTTAGGACCATAGCCCTTCGTGCTACGTGGCCGCCACACAGTCCCTCGTGAACGTCACCGACTATGTGCTGCGCATGGTCTTTGTCAACGCAGGTAAGCAACACGCCATCAAAGGAGCGTCTACAAAGAGTGTTGTCTTCGATGATGACGTATTGCCTAGCCCGCTTACGGATTGCGTCTTTCTGTGCGCGCGTTAATGTAGATGGAAGCTCCCCTTGCAAAAGATAAGTTTTGATGTTATCGTACCATTCAGGCGTGCTTTCCTTGATAAGAGAGGAGATTTGCGCTGCCTGAATGACAGTGTCTGCGCAGTCTGTAATCAATGTGGGGTAGGTGTTAAGCAGGTGTGAATGCACGTGTAAAGCCAGGGTGGCAAGTGCGTCGGCCAGTGTGTTGTCAGTCCTCGGGACGTGTTGGGCGTCGAAGCTCACCTGCAGTTAGTAACCCCCTAAGGAGCCCCTCGTACTCTGCCACATTGTTCATACAAGGGAAGATTAATCAATAAGCATGTAGATGCACATCCTCAGGCGATAGCGTAAGGATAGTGGCAGCACTGCCGCCTCTGGAAATTGAAGCTCCGTCGAAGTACAACGTTGCTTCGAGGCCTGTCGAGAGAGGGCTTAGACTATGTACATATTCGTCTGGAAACTCTGGCTCTATGGTTGCATGATTGTTAATCGGCGAGGTTGTTAACTGGTCAGCTATCGCTTGGCCTTTCGTGGATGATTGACCAATATAGTGCAGATCGAATTCCGCAGTGATAGCCTTCCATCAAGCTATTTTACTACTCTCATATAAGCTATGCGTAATGGCTCTAAGGATGTTATTTTTACAAATGACATTAACTTGACTACGAAAAAGATAATGCCTACATTTCTTGAGCGCAAAAACTAATGCTAAGCAATTACGCTCAACGTCGTTGTATCTTGTCTCGTACGCGCATAGAGCGTGACTCAGGTAGTAGATGGGCATTTCTGACCCATCATCCCTCTTTTGACAAAGCAACGCTGCTATTGCTACGTCCGAAGTTGCAAGGTAAATAAAAAAAGGCAGATCCCTTTGTGGCGGGAAGACCGTCGGTAGATGTTGCAGTTCTTGTTTTAAACTATCAAACGCACGCTGGCAATCGTCAGTCCATTCAAAATTAACCCCCTTTTTCAGCAAATGTTGCATAGGGTGTAATTTGTCGGTTAACCTCGAAATGAATCTGCGTATAAACTGTAAGCGTCCCTGTAACCCGCGTAATTGCTTGAGGTCTGTGGGAGGTCTTAACTCGACAATGGCTTTGACCTTGTCAGGGTCAACTCGTATGCCGGTTTCTGATACCACAAACCCCAGCATGCGTCCGGTTTTGACTCCGAATACGCACTTCTTTGGGTTAAGCCGGAGCTCATGTGTGGAGCATCTTTTAAGGACTAACTCCAGGTCCTCTGAATGATCGTCCGACTTCAAAGACTTCACAGCTATGTCGTCTACATAATCATTCAGCCTTCCTAGGAGGTAATCACTAAAGATGTATGTCATGGCACGTTGATACGTCGCTCCTGCGTTTTTCAGACCAAAAGGCATCATGGTGTAGCAAAACGTCCCCCAGGGTGTCATGAACGTTGTGGTCAACTGATGTTCTGGGTTAATGCGAATCTGGTTATAGCCTGAAAAGCCATCCATGTAGGATAGAAGCGCATGCCCAGCTATTGTATCCACTAGCTGGTCGATACTTGGCAATGGAAAGTTATCCTTGATTGTGGCTTTGTTCAAATCCCGGAAGTCTATGCATATGCGTATGCTCCCAGTCTTCTTCGGCATGACCACAATGTTAGATACCCAGTCTGAATAATCGACTGCGTGGATGAAACCAGCCTGGTATAGCTTAGTTATCTCATCACACACCGCTAGTGCGATCTCTGGTTTGATCTTGCGTGCCTTTTGCCTAACCGCTTTAACCTGTGGGTCGAGGATGATGTTATGTTGGATCAATCTAGGATCTAATCCAGGCATATCCTCGTATGACCACGCAAAGACAGTAATGTTTTCTTGCAGGACCTGTTTTATAGCATTGTGCATTTTTTCGTTTAACAGAGAACTGACTTTGAGCGTTTTAGTCTCACCCCTATGCGTAACGATAGGGACCTCACTGAGGGGCTCCTCGGTGATGTCCCAAGCTTCCAGGTCTAGTGTGCGCGTTGACTGTTCTAGCCATTCTGGGGACGTCTCCGACGCAGCTATGGTTACGCTTTCTAAAGGGGGGTTATCGTCTACTAGTGCGGAGTCCAACTGTCTTGTTAAGTTCCCATATGGGCCTGTCAAAATTAATGGTGCTGAAACTATGATGTCCATCCTCCATCTGTCCTACAAAACCAGCGAGTGCGTAAATGGTTAGGAGACAAGTGACGTGATGTCGCCAAATGTGGAAGGCTAATTGAATTTTGAATAATATGGACAAGGCTTGTAATCAATGTGACCCGATTACGAGGCGATAAGATGTGGTAGTTTAACGTCATTTCGGACAGTGGAGCATGCGATATCGACCGAATTAATATCTGGATTTTCGAATTCCATTTTAGGAAAGTTTCGCTTAGATCTGATATCAAGTCGGTGATCCTCGCGTATAAGTAAGTGATTTTTCGATAAGAAGCGATTGTTGGCAATCGTGAATTTGAATTTGCAAGAAAGAGCAGAGAAAAGGGAGAGCAGAGAAGAAGAAGAGCAGAGAGCTAGGGCGTGGAACCTTGCAAGGATTTGCAAGTAGGCTGTGAAGAAGTTCTACAACTATCGTGATGGCACCGAAGGTGAAGAAGAAGAATGTGAAACTGGCTAAAATTGATGAAGTGTAGGCGAATTTGAATCATGTCTCGCAGGCACTGATCGATGTTTGCGACCCAACGCCTTTTAACCGGTAGGTCATTTTTCTCGTGCTTACGCTTGTTCTATGTGTCTATTTTGTTTTTTCTTGAATGTGTTTTGCGTGAATGCGAATGTCAAAATTGCGGACCTCGGGTTAATGCGAGGATTTTGGTGAGGTTGCGTTTATCGTCGTTGTCAGGGACAAACCTTGCGTTATTGCAAGGGTTTGGGCGGTTTCAGCTTGGTTGCATTTTATGAGTTTTATGTTAGCTGTGCAAATGTAGATGTAGGTGTTAATGAGTCTTGGCTTTTTCCCTACAGCATCGCGCTGAAGCCCATCCTGATTGTGCTGGATATCATTGGGGTTTTATGCTGGGTGAACCCTATCGTCCCAAATGTTCCTCCCCCTCACACAAGAGTGCAGGGGAAGGCCATCTGGTTTCGAAAGGGGGCGCTGGAATTCCTGCAGTTTTTACTGCGCAACTTTAGCATTATTATCTGGTCCGGTGTGGCCGGAGATGTTGCTGGTGCCATTTTGGAACACCTCTTGCCTGGGTCTTCGCAGGGGATTCTGGCGTACCTGACGAACGGAGCCATCGAGACGGACCATCCCGAGGACCAAGTGCTCAGCTCCCGGGGTCTAAGGAGCTTACACTGGATCTGGGGTATGGCCCATTTCAACTGTTATCAAGCATACAACACGTTGTTCGTGGCTCGTCATGTGTCAACGTACTTCCAGAACCCACAAGGCACAGTGTAGTACGCAGGCGGGTAAGCAGATTTGGCTAATTGTATGATCTCTATTTTTGTTTTATAATGTCTGTTATTGATGTAAAGGGAAAGAGAAGTCTACATGTAAGCTTACGCTATATGGTACAGGTTTTTCATACGCGACAACAAGCTAATCGGCGACGGCGATACGCTGCCCTGGGCCGAAACGGCAATAAAGGCGTTTACCACGACTAACAACGTTCGTGTCGGTGTCATCAGGAAAATCGGCCACGAGATGCGTGAGTATCACACCCGTTATGAGCAGTCTTTCAAGAATTACCAGGGACTCGGGTGGCTGCACGAGGACTGGACCCTGGATCCGCCCCTCAGCGTCGAGGACATGGAGAGGGAACTCCCACAATTCCCATTGCTGTTTGGCCCCGGTAAGGTTGCCGCGTGTTTTAATGTTGCTTGTGTAGTTGTGAGTTATGAACACTGCGAATGAACATTGCGATAATGTTTCTGTTTTGTCTTGCGTTTTTGGCTTGCGGTTTTGGCTTGTAGTTAGGGAATCCCGAGAGATTACCCTTACAATTTCAGGCCGTGAGGCGAGGGATGTCCTCTTTTGTTACGGGGACATCAAGGAGGCACAGCATTGGCTCGGCCATTCGGCGGACCCAGTTGCAGTGGTCACCAAGATCCAGGCCGCAGGGCTAATGCAGCTGTTTTTGGCTACAACCCCTGATGTCCATGCCAGCGAGATGATAGGCCTGGTCAACTCCTTTAGTGAGAAGGCAGATCGTTTCAGTATGCACGTGCATAACGTGCGTGTAAACTTCGATATCAATGCTCAGCTCTTCTCAGACCTGTTTGGCATCCCCTCCAGTGGCCTTCCCATAAAAGTGAAGACCAAGAGGAGCGTCAGAGTGGAGGAGCTTCTGCAGGAGTGGGCAAGAATCCCTAAGGGGACCAAGGGGTTTCCTTGTGAGAAATTCGAGTTGAGGACTACCAAGACGCTTTATCCCCTTTTTCGAGCCCAGACCTTCCCCAAAACGCTCTCGCAGGCGAGGTTCTTTTCAGTAGAACAAATGCGTATTATGCGAGAGGTGTTGGAGGAGGGAGCTCGTTTTGATTGGGGGAGCCATCTTGCCAAGGGGTTGTGCAATGAAATGGTTAAGCTTCGCGAGAAGCTTAAGTCCTGCTTCAACGTGCACCATGCCTTTTTCATAGCCGTCCTCCGGCGGTTTGCTGAGTATCTGGTCGTTCGAAGGAATGGGGTTTGGGTACAGCAAGACCAAGACCAACTATCCAAACCTTGGATTGCCCACATCCTTAGCACTACCCGTGGGCAGGATCCGCCGGAAGGGATCGAAGAGTCGATGTCTGTGACAACTAAAGGCATGATGGCACCCCGAGTGCGAGGTCTCGACAGTGTAGGCGAGATAATGCCTACCTACACCGGTGATGCCTATCGGGGGAAGCGTTTGGCGGAGGAAATCGTGGAGTCTGCAGCTCGACGGAAGAGGCTCCGTCTGGCTGAGGCCCCTGGAGGCGAGGCAGGCCACACCGTTGGGCTCACGGTGCAGCGGACTAAGCCTCTGCCTGGTAAGTGTAAACAGTCTATACGCAATGGTTCATTTAGATAAGCTGGAATTATATCCTAATGCATGGGGATGTAAGCAGCGAAAACGACAGGGCACTTGACCCCTGAGACAGGGGCGATAGTACTAAGCCGTGGGGAGGGGGCCTCAATTTTGGAAGAAGAGGCCCCAGCTGTTAATACGAGCCGTGTGGAGGTTCCAGTGCGTGAGGCGGCCCCAGCTGTTGGCGGAAGCCGCATACAGACTGGGGTGCGTGAGGAGGCCCCAGCTACTGGAACCAGTGACGCACAGACTCTGGCGCGTGAAAGGGAAAGAAACATGGAGGATGCTGATGAAGTCGCTACTGGCGCTGGTAGAGGTAATGAGTGCATTAGCGTATTTTGAAAGAATCTGTAAATAGGTAATGTCTAACCTGATTTACGCTATAGGGGAAGGAGACGCCTCAACGTCTGCTGCTATTAAAAAAACGTGGAGAGACTTCCCTGATAAGTTTGCCTTCATGGAAGGCGTCATCAACGACATGATCGAGCGTCTGGAATGCATCAAACCTGGCGCTGGTAAGTTAATCGAAGTGACTAAGTAATGTCTTGGTGATAATATGTCATCTGTCTTGATGCTTGTTTTCTGTCAGGAGCTCACCTCCGATGGGATCCCGCGGAGCCCATTAACCTGGACACAACAAAACCCCCATCTAATGGGGCAGTCATGCCACGCCACATTTATGAGGAAATGTGTAAATGTGCGTTACGCTCGACACGCTCCGTATGGAAAAGTAGGAATGTCAATGAGGACCTATGGAAGAAGCTGCAGCAGTCAGAACAAAGGGTTGAATCTTTGAGTAAAGAAGTCAAGGACCTAAGTGCACGATATGAGTTCCTACAGGCTCGAGTGAAAGGGGATGAAGATTAGCGTACTACTGTCATTGATCACTCCTGTTATTAGACAGCGATCAAGAACAATGTACAGACTAGTCGAGCGTTAGTAGAGCAAAGGATGCAAATAGAGCTCCTTGCTCAGAAAAGTCGAGACTGGAGGGACTACTGCGCGGGCGTACAGGAATGGGGGCAGAAGGAGAAGGACCACAAGCACGTGTACAAAAGGGAAAGCGCCGCCTACAGAAAACGCTACCGCGATTCCGCTGTTAAAGCTCAATCCTTGGAGGTCTTTGTGGACACCATCGGAGCGTCCGAAGCTTTCAAGAAGTTTGAGGAACAGGTGATCGTAACTGCATCTCCAGAGAGAACAATGGTCTTCCCTGGGAATCAAGCTTTAATCCCTACTTTCTTTCCAGATCCTCCCTCTTGGAGTAGCATGGAGAAAGGGAAGGTGAAGGCAGGGGCAGCTTCGGGCGAGGACGTGTGGGAAGACCTAACAGAGGACGAGATCATGCAACGTTTGTGGGCCGGTTTGGACAAGCTTCCTTTTGCTGTGGAAGCAGGGCCGTCTCGAGTAAGTTTACGCATGGCTTAGCTAGAACATTTCCGACATAGCGTTGCCTATTCTAATTTTTATGTTATTTGTATTTCAGGTACCAGAAGCAGGTAGAGGCCGTACGCCAGCTGAGGGGCTGGGAGAGGAAACAGTGGACGCAGAGGTGGAACATAACGGTGAAGAGCGTCTTCTTATGGAGCCAACATTAGAAGGAGAGCCTCATGAAGAGGCAATCTTTCATGAAGCAATAATTCTCAGAAATGATGGCCCACTGGAGAACGACCCTTTGGGGCTGGATTTAGAGTTGAAGGACACTAGTGACAGTGGCAGCAGGGGAAATGCATGATTTTGTTAATGTTGGTGTAATATCAGTTTACAAATGACTTAAAAAGACATGTTATAAAACTTGATTGAATGTTAATTGCCTATCATGTTTTTTTTTTTTTTTGCAAATGTAATAATAATGGAGCATAAGTCTTAGTTTAAAGCTGTTGTGGGCTGACTGTGTGAATTGGCTACTAGTTTAAGGCCGTTGCGGGCCAACTGCGAATGCGCATAAATTAGCTACTAGTTTAAGGCCGTTGCGGGTCAACTGTGTATGTTGTAACAAAATGTAACCCTGGACACATGCGTAAAGAAATGAGGATGCATAACTAACGTGCGTATGAGAACACATGCAAAGACAAAAATGCAAAGCGTAAATACAGAAGGCGAATGTCGCGTAAAAGCATACTGAAACAAAGGAAACTGTTGGATGGATGAGCATGATAACTTACATGAGTGTACGCAGAAGACCTTCGTTCAACCGTCAGTATGCAATTGTCTCCTAGCAGCTTTTATGTTAAACGCTGCATAAGGGCGAGGAGGGTTGCAGTTCGACTCCTCTACGCTGTCATCCAGAAATGGCAGGTTGGCCCAGGCGAGACCGTCATCATTGTCATTATTCTGTTCAGGGGCTTGGAGAGGGGACTGATCGTCATCCATTTCGATCTCCAAACCCCATTCTTCTTCAATGTTGTTAACGGTCCTGGGGGTGACCTCGTCGCTGCGTATGATAACCTCCCCTCCGGCATAGGGTAGGTGTATCTCCTGATGGATCGGCGATGAGACCACCCTCAGCTGGGCTAACCACGACCTCCCTAAGATTAAGTTAAAGCCTGGCATCTCCTCGATGACTAAAAATGTGGCTTCTGTTGGGAACTGATTCCCTGCCACAAACTCAATATGCACCATCCCCTTGACCTGAACCCGTGCTCCATTGAATGATTTTACGCAGGCTGTCGTCGTGGGAGTGATCTGGTCGACCAACCCCAACCTATCTACGATGGAATAGGGAATGACATTAGCAGCTGCGCCATCATCCACGTGCACCCTCCGGATCCAGTACTGGGTGACCCGAATGGTAATGAACATAGGCTCCGTCGTTACTTGACCCTTTTCCGGATCATCTTTAACAAACTCGTCCAGGAAGGTCAACGAGGTGGGCTTGGGTTGTTCAGCTTCAGGAGGAAACATGATAGCGTGTATTGCTTCCTCTTCCGCCGGCAAGCTAGCATCCACTGATATGGACGTCAAAATGCGTACCATAGCCTCGCGGTATTCTCGAGAAGTCATCAAGAGGTCGTACAAGCTCAGCGTTGTGTTCTTCTGCTTGAAAGCTTGTTTAACCTACGTGAACGCATCGAGGAGGTCCTTCTCTCGGCAGGGTGGTTTATCCCCCTTATCTTCCTCCATTCGGCCCAAGAGACGGATCTCTCGAGGTGGAGCGGTGTCAGCGGAGGGGTTGTTCTTCTTCCTACCAAGAGAAGGTGGCTGCATTTCTACACCCTTGGCCTGTTTTTGAGGCATAGACATACGTACAGAGGCTAGGGGCCTAGGCTTAGGGAAGCCAAGCGTAGAGTTGTCTTTCGTCGCGCTAGCTCTGGTGTTCTCCTCCTTTTGCTTGGAAGGCAATGACTGATAGTGCTGGCTGGAGGTCTGCCCCTGCGTGAGAGGAGCAGCCTATGGTTTTGGTGTCCTAATGATGAAGGGTGCTCATGGCGTGGGCGCAGCCGAAGCTGTGGCTTGGGTAGTAGTGTGTGACTGAGGCCGTACCTGAGAAGGCGCCCGTATGACGAACGGCGGCCGTGAGACACCACCTGCTACCGAAGAAGTAGTTGGCCCCCTTTGTGAGCTGGCGGGCACACGCAAAACAAAAGGTTGTTTTGGTGGTCCCTTCCGCTCGCTGTCCATACTTACCACAATGATTGTATAAGGATCGTAGCTTGCGTTTAANAGATGACCTTCATCGATCATGCGTTGAATATCGTCCTTCAACGCCCAGCAGTAATCCGTGTCGTGACCACACATCTGGTGGTAGTCACAGAAACGATCCAGCCTGAAAGATCTCGGAACTGTCGGCTCGTTAGGCAGAGCTAAAGAGGGGTCCTTCAGTAATTCACAATGACACCTGTGACGTTTCAGGGCCTTCTCGGACACCTTCTTAGGTTGAATGTGTCCTGCCGCTAACAGTTTCTTTAGCAGTTCAGAATGTTTCACAGGTAAAGCCGCGTATTTTGAACGATCTTTACACTCAAAATTTGGCTTTGGCTGGGGGGCCTGTTCAGGGGCAGTCGTGGCCTAGCTGGTGCCAGCACCAGCCGTGGCCTCAGGAGGTGCTGTTGCTGGAGCTTTCTTGCTTTTATTCTTCGCATTCTCAGTCAGCGCAGCTACAGTAGTTGTCGCTACCTTGCCCTTGTCCTTGGCTTTGTTGTGTGTGTTTTTATAGGCGACATATGCCGGGTCTTTGCTGGTCTCCGCAGCATCTTGGATGCTTCGGACCTATGCGAAGGCCTGACGTATATCGCCGGGGGAAAGGTAATACAGCTTAGACTTAATAAAGTCGTTGAATGCTCCCTTGAATATAGCCAGTAGATGGGAGTCCGCGATCGGGTCACGGATCTCATTCAAGGTAGCATTCCAACGCTGTATGAACCTTTGGACTGGCTCGAGCGGGTCTTGTTTCACCCCCATAAGTTGTTCCAACGTGACTTCCGGCTTCATGTTGTATTTGAATCGGGTCACAAATTGAGTCAGTAGCTCTTCCAAGGTTGAAATGGAAGAGCGTGAGAGGGCTCTATACCAGTCTAAATCTTTCCCCATCAATGGCATCGCAAAGACTCGGATTAAAGTATGCAGCCACTGTTGCAACAACAAGGATTCGGATCTAAAGATGGCTAGATGGGTGTTGGGATCCCCCTCTCCATTATACTTGGTAAAATGGGGAAGAGGCATCCCTAGTGGCAACGACAGCATGGGGACCGCTGGATTGATCGGATCATCTTGATAGAAATCCATGATCTGAATGGTATCAGACCCAGCGGTCTTGAGGCGTCGTACCTCCTCGGTAAGCGTCTGGATAAGCTGGAATGCTTGGTCTAGACCTGTTAAGGGAGGTGTCTGTGCAGCAGGGACAGGAGCAGGAGGTTGGACTGGAAGGGTGACCCTAGGAAACTGGAATGCAGGAGGTGGTTGACTAACCACTGGTGGAGCAGGGATTCCTACAGGTTGGGGGGCCTACAAAGGCCTCCATCCACTGGTCTAAGATGAGAGGTTAACTCCTGCCTGCTGCGTAGGATAATGGTAGGTATATCGAGGAAGCACCTGCGAAAATTGTGCCGCAGGTGTAACCGAAGGCTGTGCATTGTAAACCGCAGACGGGTATTGTTGCACAGCAGGGTCGGTCTACTGACTTGTTGGAGGGTATTGAACAAAGGTTTGTTGTGGTACGGTTACAGTGTGAGCCTATACCTGAGGGATGAACTGAGGCGCGGTGGTCGCCGGGATCACCGCCGGGATGCCGATTACGTGGTGGGACGGACCCACCCCTGCGTCATGGCGCAGTTGTTGTGCTTGCCACCCAGACGGCTGCGCCTAGGCCAGCGGAAAGCTAGGAAGTTGTGCCTGTGCGGTCGTGGCTGGGTTAAGAGAGGCTGCCTCTCCGTCAAAAGGGAACAACGGATCTTCTTGCGTGTGGGACGGCAGAGTATGGAACGAATGTTCCGACAGGGCCGCGAATTCGTCCTCTGCCTCTTCCTCACGCTGGGGTTCCACCACAGGTTGTGAAGCCTGGCCTCTGGCAATGACCAACTGTGCCATAATTTCATGTTGGTGCTCAGTCAAGGGGATTATGTCATAGGCCATTGGCTTAAAATCATGACCCCCTCGATGGGGCGCTTCAAAGTTTCGCTTTGCCTCCTGCTCGGCTCGGCTAAGAGCCAGCCTCGCCTGGATCTTAACACATATAAAATTGTATTCTTTAGGGGTTATGACCGGAAAGATAGGCTCTTTCCCCTGAAGCCTCAATGATCGGCGCAATGGTCCCTGGGGTCCCGTCGCACCAGGAGCTGGTCCTGTAGCCACCGTAGGATTCACAGGCGCAACACCCAGATCGGCAATGACCATGGCGGTTGTGTTTGAGTAAAAAGAATCCATGGATCAATGAAGTCAAGAGTGACTGATAATCAAATCTAAAAGCGAATGGCTGGCAAAAAATGCACAAAAGGCTTTCTACCCTGTAGGATTTCAAAGAAATCGTCCTTGCGACCGATCTATACCACGCGATTAACCGTAGACTTCCCTAGAGGTATCACGTCTATGGTTTAGGGTATGGATCTCTAACAGGGTTACCTGAAATGTTCGGATCGGAGCCTTCAGGCCCTCCTTCTAGAGCCAGAAAACTGTAATGACAGAAAACGTCGGCAGCTGGAAATACCGACTGATATTCCGGCGTACACAGTTTTAGCCACAGATCTGCGCGAGGGCTATGCTGGAAAAATGAATCCGCGGTGCCCTGAATGGTCTTGTCGATTAGACAGGGACTTACGGGTCAGTAAAAGAATGCAAAGTACGTAAAAGAGAGCGATCTGATTCAAGGGACCATAAAGCAAGGGGAAAACGATGCGGTCGGATTGCAACAGCGATAATGCTAAACACGATGAAAGGAGGCTGGAAAAAGAGAAACACGTAGCTTCAAGATCTGCGCTTTGACTTACAAATGTATATTTCATATGAGAAATTACACTAGAGAATCCCCGATTACAGGATGTGAAACAAGCATAGAACAACAAGCAAAACGGTTTAAACAGAAGTCCGATCTACCTCGTGGGCTAAGCTGAGATGCAAGGCGGGCCAAGCTTTGACGTCTACCGATCAATTGTTTCTGATTGATAGATTCCTTTCAGCAAAAAGATTGCTCCTGTCACCAGTACTCAATTTGAACTGTACTATGCTTCGGCTGTAAGATGATGATGTCCACGATTGCCAAAGCGCTATTCTCTGTATCTCTGCTCCAAAGTGCTAAGTGCTCTGGTGCTCAGAAATATGCTATTTGCTTCTCTGATTTGCCAACCTGAATTTTTGCCAACCCCTGAATCTTTGTCAACTAGGGTATTTATAGGCCGCGACACTTCGCGGAGAAGGCATAACCCTGATGATGTGGGTTCTAGATATTGCGGGCCCTGCTGGCATGATCTTTTAAGTCAGACTGTGACTACGCACAACACGCTTGTTTGCGTGTTGTGCGTGTGAAGAGTAGGCATATGCTGAGCGTACTTTAGGCTGCGTTCAGGCCGTATTACACTCATTCACGTTGTGTTGCGTGTATGAGCGTAATCTGGAGTAAAAGCCATAAGCTCTCTACGCGACTGTGCATAATGAATGCGTAAATACTGCGTGGTTTACGCTCGCTACACAGCTGCGCGTGATGAAGCGTAAACAAGGCGTGGTTTACGCTCGCTACGCAGCTGTGCGTGATGAAGCGTAAACAATGTACAAGTTACGCTCACTACGCAGCTGCGCGTAATGAAGCGTATAAGCAATGTACAGCTTGACAACATACGCCATGGTACGCACCGCCGCGTAGCGAGCGTAAAGACAAGTTGTCCATGAACTGCAAGAAAAAATGCCAACCTGTTGTGCTTTTCTGAACTCTGCCTACGACTGTTTTGAAGCTTATTATGCTCATCACGCTGCCGTGCGTAATAGAGCGTAAACCCATCCTTTGAACCAATCTGATGCGCGTTTTTGCTGGAATTGCGAATCTTTGCCTGAGGCCGACTCGTAATTTTCACGGTGTTTCAGCAGGGATAGCAAACACATTCTTATTGTGGTTGAACTCATCGGGGTTCTGACATGGGCTGGCCACGTTGAGGATGGCGATCTGCCCCCAAATCTATTCGTGGATTACAAGGGGGTCTGGTTCAGGGAAGGTGCTGGCGAACTTCTGGCTTTCTTGTTAACAATTTTGAAGTGGCTATGTGGTCGTATTTTGACGAAGTGACCACATGGAGTGTGGTTGATGTAATACTGCCGGGGGCCACTGAAAGTGTCATGGTCTTCATGGAAGACATTGATGAGGGGGCATTTGTTGATGAGGATGGCACTACCCACGGGCCCAAGTCAACCCACCTGTTAATGCGTGTGTGGGCATTGCTGCCACCAGTGTTGCATTACATCAACAATACATTGTTTATAGCTTCCCGTGCATACACCCTACTCCAGAATCCTCCTGGCATGGTGTACCGGGTAACCAGGTGAGACCATTTGACTTTATTGCTTCATCGATCATCGTTTGATGTTAGTTTTTTGTTTTAACATGCATTTATTTGCAGGCCAAAGACCAACCCAGATGGGACTCTGATTGAGGATGAAGGGATAGCCCTCGCTCGCGTCTCTCTGGAGGCCTTTATGACAGGCCCCACTCTTCGCGGGGCCATACTGGCTCAGAAGAAGGGTTCAATGATCCGTTTTCATAATCAGTTTTCCAGGGCATTTGTGATGTGTAAGGCTCGTGGGTGGCTCCATGAAGACTGGATAGATCAGGGGCCAGTCTTTCCTCATAACTTTGGCAGCACTTCCAAATCTGCCACTAACGGTGAGTAATAGCATGTATTAAATGCGTTAGTGGATTTGTTCAACTATTATGGGTCAAGAGGTTGATGTGGTCGTTTTAACTTGCTTTAACAGTTGATGCACCCTTCGGTGAGGATCCTATGACGATGGGACGAACTGAGATGACTTTGTTAATGAAGTTCAGGGGGTGGAGAAGGCATAGAAGTGGCTATGTAAGAAAGCCTCACCACTCCTCACTCGTTGCCTGGACGATGCCGGCCTCCTGGAGCTTTTTATGACACCCAGCCTTGATGTCTCAATCGGGGAGATGATAGGGATCGTAGACTCTTTTAATGAGTTTGTTTCTCAATACAGCACCCAGATTAAGGGTGTTAAGGTGGTGTATCATCTGTCACCTATGTTCTTTTCTAACTTGTTTGGTATGCCGGCAGATGGCCTACCTGTAGTATTGGACAGGTCTCATAAAGAGCTCCAAATGATCCGCGATCTGGAATCTTGGCTTGGCATTACGAAAAACATCAAGGGATTCCCGATGCAAGGGAAAGAAAAGGTTGTTGAGGTAAACAAATTGTATCCCCTATTTCAAGCATGGGTGTTTCCCAAAACTCTTTCTCAGGTGCAGAGTTTTGGGGTGGAGGCAGTACGCATCATGCGGACGATTTTGGAAACTAGCTTGCGGTATAACTGGGCTTAATTTTTGTTGGCGGGAATGCATAAGGAGATAGTGCGGTTGCGCTCGAATATCGAAGCACAATTGTACTTCACTTTTGCCATCTTCGCCGGCTATCTTTGCCGTTTTGCCAAGTTTCTTGTGGTGCGTGCGGACAACAAGTTTGTCCTACGGGATCAGGGTCAACTATCCCGCCCGTGGGTCAAACACTTGTACGCGACCGCCAAGTAGTAGGATGCCCCAGAAGGTATCAATGAGTCCGTGTCTGTTACTACAGGGGGATCATCTGGCGGTTCCATCCATACACGGGATAGTCTGGGGGTGGAGCCAGTGGATGTACCTTTAACCGCCAGATGAGTAGAGCGGGTTATTAAAGAGACCATTAGCAAAGCCAAGTCAAAGTTGAAAAGACCCGAACGCACCACGGAGGAAGTTGCCGAGATAAACCAGCCACGCATGAAGCGGATATGCTTCAAGATACCTGGTAAGCGAAGCGCATTTGCTTGTTATTGTATCGCTTTCGTTTATTTATAACCCCTGCTTCAATTTCTTACGTGTCGTTATTGTTTTCGATTTGATGAAGAGAGGAAGCAGGCCTTAGAAACCATCAAAGAGGAGGAGGATACACGTACCGAGAAAAACAATGAGGAGGAAAGCCCGGAGAAGAGCCAAGGCGGGGGAACGGAGCTATTAACAGAGAGGATTACTGACCCTAAACCTTTAGATGACCCGAACGCTATCAACCAAATGTTCAGTAGCTTCCTCAAGGGTGACTTGGATTTGGGTGATCCCCTAGAAGGTGACAAGGATCAGGGTATGTCTTCGCTTTTAGTTGATTTTTTATTATATTAATTGTGGCTCCTACTTTTCTCTTTCTTTTTTATTTATTTATTTTCGTGTTTTTGGCTTAGATGAAGGCAGCGGTACCAGGACGGTATGGTTGGATGTTCTCATGAAGAAGGTTCCCCCTGAGGGGACCGCTGAGGTTAGTTCTTCCCGTACCCGTCAGCCGCTTATTTGGTCAGAGATGCCAAATAAGTCGGATTTTGTGGATGGGATCACAGAAGAAGTCGTTGAACATCTCCAGGAAGTCCATCCTGATATAGGTATGAATCATTTAAAGATTAGGAGCTTCGTTTCTTACGTGTACCATTTTAATGTTCATGTTCTCTGCGTGGGTAGGCGCTAAACTAAGATGGGATCCCTCTGAGGGCATCAGTATGGAAAGCCTAACTACACTCTCCCCAGAAGTAGAACAGGTGCCAAGGCCTATTTATGAAGGGGTTGCAGAAAGCCTTGCACACAATGCTAAGTCGTTGTGGACTTGTAGGCGTTCTGTTGAACAGTTGTGGCTACAAGTATAGGTAAAGGAAAAGGAAGTATCTGCTGTAACAGAGGAGCGTGATGATTTAAAGGCTTGATACGAGTTTGCCGCTGCTAGACTAAGTGGAGATCGTTCTTGGAAAACCTCGGAGATTACGTACACCAGGTATTGGAACCTTCTGAACCGTCATGCGTCACTGACTCAGAGAATGGCAGAATGCAAAGCTCAAATTGATCTCCTGAACCTTAAGTGTTAAGATTGGAAGGCTTTCACTTCCAAGGTTTGCAAGTGGGGTCAAGATGAGAAGAACCATAAACATTAGTACAATAAGTCGCTGAAAGAGGTATCTATTAAAAAGCGGCAACTGGAGATGTTTGTGGAGGGTTTGGGTTTGCATCCCGCCTTCGATACCTTTTCCCAAAACACAATTGTGGAAATGGAATCGCCTAAGAGGGTCATCACAACTGCTTCTGGGGAGGTGTCGGTAGGTGAATTTCCTCTGAAACGCCCTACCTGGTCAACGGTTGACAAAGGCAAGGCTTTGGCAAATGTTGACTTAGGTCTGGATGGAACAGATTGGGCCAGCATTCCAGAGGAAGAAATCCTTCGTCGGCTAGAGTTTGGCTTAGGGGGATCCCCTATGGTAAACATTTTTTCTTTATGAAGTTAATTTATTAGATAATGTTTAAAATGTTTAGCATGTGCTTATTTTGTATTGGTTGTTTGTTTTTGGTGTTCTCAACATGAGGGTGGCGATGATACTCACGAGGCTGGCCCGAGTGGAGCAGGGGCCCCTGACACTAGTGGTTCTAAAGGAGATGATCCTCCTGTCACGGACGCTTAGTGTTTTTATAGTTTTTTGTATCGGTTTTCTTTTTGCTAATTTAAATTAATACAGGTATTGTAACTGGAAATTGTTGAAGAAAATAGGCACTATTTGTACAACATTGCATGAATAAATATTTTTCTGTTGGTTTTTAAGTTGTTTGCACACACGACATGATACTAAAGTATTTTTGGGTTCGCTTTTCTATTTAAATGCAATGCACAGAAGTAATGATAAATGATATGTAAACAGGAGAACAAGATTTGCACTAGTTTAAGGCCATTTTGGGCCCCAATGCATACTTTAAGGCCATTTCGGGCCCCAGTGTGGACAAGTAATATGTCATGGCGGATATTTCGTAGTTGATTGACCATTTCTGGTCGTGGCTAGTTTTATGTCATCGCGGACATGATAGTTTAACGTCTTTCTGGACAAGGAGTGTCGTAAAAAAAAAAATTTTGCTGTTTATTATTATTTCTTTGTGTTTTTGGGTTTTATCGTAGTTTAGCATCATTTCGAATGAGTTATAGTTTAATGTCATTTTGGACTATTCGTAGTTTAACGTTGTTCCGGATGTTGTAACATTTCATTTTAGTTGTTTCTTGATTTTCTTCATTTTTTTGTCAAGAAGTGTATCGACCGGTATGATTCTGTATTCTCCGTCTCCTTCGCTGATCATGTTGAATGGCAGTTCAGTCCAGGAGACATCCGTTAGAATGTTTTCGGTATCGATACCTTTAGGTGCTTCGATGTCGGTCGTTGTTTCTGTGTCGGTTTTTTCATGAGGTGACGTGTGTACAGTGTTAAACGCAGGTATTTTGGCTTCAGGCTCTTGTCCCGTATTCGAAGGTTCACTACCCACCAGTTGCATTTTGTTTGAGTCCTTTTGACCAGGCTTGTTGAGTTCAACCTCGGAGCCTCAATCCTCGTCTATGTGCGATGAAATGAGGGAAGAGGCTGCTTCCCCATGTATGACAATTTCACCACCTTCATAGGGTAGGCGAATCTCCTGATGTATAGGGGAGGACATAGCTCTCAGTTGGGCCAACCAGGGTCTTTCTAATATTAGGTTGAATCCTGGCATTTCATCGACGACGAGGAAGTCAGCGGATGTGGGGAACTGGTCTCCCGCTACGAAGTCTAGAGTTATCGTGCCTTTGACTAATACGCGCAACTCGCTGAAGGACTTTAAGCATGTCGTTGTGGTGGGTTTGATCAAGTCAGTGAGCCCCAATTGTTCAATGATAGGATACGGTATGACGTTGGTGGCTGCCCCATCATCTACATGTACCCTATGTATNTGGGATTGACGTGAGCATGTGTACTAGAGCTTCTCGATGAATCTGGGACATTAGTACCAAGTGATACAAGCTTAACGAGGTGTTTTTCTTTTTTAGGGCTTGAGTAACTTGTGTCAGGGCCATTGCAAAATCTCTACAGTTAGGGACATTTTTATTAGCAGTGACTGGGTCCATTGGACCCAATAGTTTTATTTCGCGTTTTGGTGGTTTGTCGTTATTGTTAGGACCTGCCGTTTTATACGGTTCTTGTGTTTCTGATGACTCACCGTTGTTGTTCGTGTTCGGTTGACTGTTGGATGATGACATGGGCATAGAGTTAACTGGAGTTGGTTTGGGTGGTCCCATGGCTAGCCATTGGCGTTCCTTCTCCATGCGCTCATGTGTAAGCCTATCTGCCAGGCGTTCTCGTGTGTTACGCGGACGTGGAATTGGCCTTGGAGCCTGGGATTGCCCTGGGACCTTTACTACGTATGGAGCCGGATGGGGTTGCAGGTGGACGGTGTGATATGATTGGGCAAGAATCTGTCCAGGTATCCTAAGGATGTACGGGGTTGGTGTTGGTGGAGGTTGGACCTCCATCATTGCAACGGAGGGTGGTACTCGGACTACGAAAGGGGTAGGCCGAGCATGAGGGGTTGGTGTATCTGCGGGATTGACCGAAGGGATGCACACCACGTATGGTTTTTGGCGTGTCGTGATGTTGGGGGTGGGCACGGTCGGGGGCACTCGGACTACGTTTGACCTCTGCGGGGCGTGGGATGGTTGAGATGCAGGTGTAGACGCAGCGGGAGGAATCTGAACCACGAATGGCTTGCCAAGTGTTTCCTGATTATTTTCAGGGTAGATGGTGTTGATGCGGGGTGTGTCGGAATCGTCGTCACAATAGATTATGTCAATTACATATGCTTCCTCTTTAGTATTCAGGGGGTCTTTGTACACCCCCATGGTTTGGTTTTGCGGTTGGACGAGGTTAGCCCCGTCAAAAGTGATTTTGCAATCGTCAATCATCCGCTGGATATCCTGTTTCAGGGTGAAGTAGTAATCCGTTCCGTGCCCGTTGCATTGATGGTGGTCGCAGAAGCGATCCATCCTAAATCCTTTCAGCACGGGCGGCTCATCCAGTGTTGCTAGGCTTGCGTTCTGTATGAGTTGGTAGAATCGTTCATGCCTTTGGATGGCCACAGGAGATAATTTCTTATGTTGCATCAACCCAGCCTTTAAGAGTTGGTCAAAGAGCTGGGACGGTTTCATCGGTAAAGGCGTGTATTGAGAGGGTTCCTTCCTCTCGAAATTATGCGTACGGTTCATCGGGTTCTGTGATGATGACTCTAGGGTTGTTGTGGGAGTGGGCTGATAGTACTTAGCGGTGGTTGTGGGTGGTCTTTGTTGATGTGTGGTGTTCGTTTGCTGGGTTCCCGCTATTGCTGCTATAGTTGTCTTGGCCTTCTCTTTATCCTTTTTAGTATGTTGATTTTTGAAGGCCAAGTATGCCGGGTCATGGCTGTTTTGAGCTGCTTCCTCTATGTTTCTGATCTGTAAAAATCCCTGATTCACATCACGTGCATTGAGGTAATAAAGTTTGGACTTAAAGAAATCGTTGACAGCCCCCTTCAGAATTGTAAGCAAATAGGTTGAAGAGATTGGTTCGTGCAACTCGTTGACAGCCGCACTCCATCTCTGAATAAACTTCTGCGCAGGTTCAAGCGGTGCTTGCTTGATCTGCATGAGGCTGTTCAGCGTGGCCTCAGGTTTTAATTTGTACTTGAACCAGATCACAAACTGGCATAAAAGATCGTCCAAAGAGAAAATAGAGTTCCTAGGCAGGACCCGGTACCAGTCGGGTGCTCTCCCCGCGAGAGACATGGGAAATACTCGGAGGATGGAGTGGGGCCAAGCCTAGAGCAACGCACATTCTAGTTGGAATGTTATAAGGTGCACGTTGGGATCGGTCTCCCCATTGTACTTGGTTAATGTGGGCAAGGGGACACCTTTGGGCAAGGTTAGAGGTGGGACCGAAGAGCTGATAGGGTCATCATTGTAGAAATCCACTACCTTTAACTCTCCCTCAGTGGCCGTTTTGAGGCGTTTTACCTTTTCAGTAAGCTCTTGCATTATCTTTTTGGCATCCGCCCAGTCTTGGGCACTCAGTGATGCAGTGGCTTGGGGTTGCGATATACTATACAAGCTAGATTGTTGTGTGTTAGGTTGAAGGACTAAAAGTTGCACAGTCGGTGGTTGGGCTTGCGGAAAAATCATAGTGGGTGGTGCTAAGGATGACACATTGTAGGGAAAATGTTGTTGTTGTTGTTGCTACAGCTGGGGTTATGCTTGTGGAACATTGATTGGTGGAACCACGTGGGGTGGTGTATGGGGATGGGGAACTTGGTGCGATGGTGCTCCCCTTGCTGGCGATTGCCCTGCCACGTCATGGGCGGGGACTCCCTGTTGGGTCACGGCTATTTGGGGAACTGTATGTGCTTGGACATGTGGTGTGAAGTGGGCGGATGTGGATGCCGGAATCACGTGTGGCATCCCTATCACCCTTGGTGGGAGTGTTGCCCCTAGGTTATCGAAAGGTGGTGACACTTATGAGGATGGGCCCGCCGCGGCTGTGGGGATGAGCACGAGTGGGAAGGTGTTCGGTTGGTGATCACTCGGAAGAGGGATGTGGACTAGTGCTGTTGTTTCCGGTGGTGGCTGTTGAGCCTAGAGAAATCTAAGGTGTTGCAAGGGCATGAGTTCGCCTGTGCCAGGAGGGAAGATGGGGTTGACCTGTGCTTGAGGGCTTAAGGTATGGTACGAATCTCCTTGCTCGGATTGAGCAGCAAATCCATCCTCATCCTCTGGTTGGGGCTCCAGTGCGGGCTGGTCCAATGAATTGTTCCTTTGAAGGAGGAGTTGTGTGATGAGTTCCGAATATTTTTCAGGAACGGGAATTACGTCGTATGGGGAAGGGATGAACTCTCGTCCCCCCCTGTAATACGGCTCAAACTACCTCTTCACCTCGAGTTCAGCTTGATCAACAGCCAGGTCAGCTTGTATCTTAATACAGATAAAGTTGTACTAGTCCTGGGTAATGATATTAGAGGCTAGGTCCCTCCCTTGTAGCCTTAGGGATCGGTGGGGACCCGTTGTGGGTTGCGCTCCCGGGTGTTGTGGTATAGGCTGTTGGACGGTAGTGAGGTCCATAGTGGCGGTGGTGTGAGCGGGGACAACGGTGTTATTAACAGGGTTCATGATGCTATGTCACGGATAGGAGTAAGTCTGGAAAGGCGAAGTTTCTCTGTAATGTGGCGTGCAGTGTATACGCTTCAAAGGACAGCGTATGGTATCGACGTATACAGCATATACAACGTGTGCAATGTATACAGCGTATATGGGCAGTGTAGACGCTGGAAAGCGTATAAGGCGCAGGATGGGTCAGCGTAAAGTGGAATGGCGTAAAATAAGAGCATAAGATAGGGAGCAGCGTACAGCGTAAAAGAGGTGATCAGCGTAACACAAGAATGTAAGATAAGTTGCAGCGTAAAGGACCACTTAGCGTAAAATTGGTGTTTACCGTAAAACAGACGAATGTGATAAACTTAGCGTAAACACAAGCTCAGCGTAAAATAGGCCAGAGTGTAAAATAGAAAGAGCAAAATAGGCAAGCGTACAATGGGTTGCAGGATAAACAATTTGCAGCGTAAAATTCACAGCGTAAACAGTTCACAGTATGAAATGGGCTCAGCGTAAAGGCCAACTCCGGCGTAAAGACAGGCGCCTAAAATAGGTTGCAGTGTTAACAGTAGAGCGTAAAACAGATGAACGTAAAACAAAGATGTAGGAGAGCATGTTTTTAAGAACGTAAATGTTGTGCAGCGTATACGCTGGAAAATTGCGGGTTGGGTTTTCAAATCGGACAACATAAACGCTGGGAAAGCTGTAGAAAAGGGTTTTAGGGGCCCTCCTTCTAGCACCAATTTTTGTACCGCCTGAAATCTTCGGTCTCTGGCTGGAAGGAAAACAGAGGCCGCGGGATCACAGGACGCATACAGAAGACCCTGCCTTCGCCTGAGGGCAAGCTGGAATGCAACGAAGGCAAAGTACCTTGGGTGGTCCGCACGCGGATCAGATAAGGATTTTCCCACGCGTACCCAAAGTGCTAATACGTTGGGTTATGCGTAAACAGTGTGCAGGCGTAAACAACAAAAACAACGTAAAATGTAAACAGATGCAAATGAAACATGAGCATAAATAGACGTAAATGATGCGTGGGCCAAATTGACGTAAAACTGTAAAAGAACTTGCAGCAAATGTAAATAGTACAGAGTCAAAGTATAGTGCACCGGTCTAATGCAGTCGTGAGGGGACACAAGGCGGACGAAAAGCCCCGGCGTATGCAGGAATGACTCGGACGGTTCGCAAGGTAGGTAGAGCATAGAGACTGTGCGTGCAGCATACAGGGCGTAAGCGGGTTTCAGCTCTTGTGCGCAGCGTAAATGTTCTCTGGTATGCTTCGGGAATTTTCCAAAAAAACCTTGATGAAGTGGAAAAATGGGGGTTTTATACAGGTTGTTACACTAGACTCGGGATGGGAGACACGTGGCGCATTGATTGGGTGCATACACCTTACAAATATAAAAAATGTTACAACTGCTGGGCATATACGCCGCATCAGGTCGGCGTATAAACTGAAAATGCTGGGCGTGAACTGGGTGGAGATGTTGAGCGCTGGGCATATACGCTGATGGATGCTGGGTGTATACGTTGGGCGTATACGTTGATGGCTGTCACTTGCTTCAATCCTTACTCTTCGGTGTTATCTTCATGCTGTCATTGGAAGTCTTCTCGTCGAGCGTATGCACCTGCAGTACCCGGGCGTGCATGCCAGACAGTCGGGTGTATACGCTGGATGTATATGCGGAGGTGTTGGGCGTATACTCTGCAGGTATGAACTGGGACGTATACGTTGGGCATATACGCTAGACGTATACGTTGGGCGTGTACGCTGGCACAAAATACTTAGTAAAAACCAAGCATTTCGAGCTCCGAAAGTGCCATGTATGACAACTCATGTAGCCGAGGTCATCCGCGGGTCTCAGGGACCTGCTTGGTGTCGGATGAGTACTAAACTCCAAATTTTGTGGTGTTTCAATACACATCCTGAACTAGTGCAACATTACTAGGATTACCAAATGCTAATCGTTACTAAGTTACCAAGTGTTACACGCATGCTCGAAGTGATTGTACTATGTGTGCTTACTTAGGAGAGTTGTAGGGAGAGAGAGAGAGAGAAGGAGAGAGAACATTAATTAACTAAGAAAGCATTTAATAATAGTAATTAACATTAACTAATATATTCTAGATGCTACAAGGTTTATCATAAAGTTCATCTTTATTGTTGTACAGAAGGTGTGCTCGGGTACACAATGCTTGAATAAAGATTTGTTTACTTTATGACTCCTACTGCAAGCACACAGAAATAATTCTAACTCTAGGAGGGAGAAAAGACAAGATTTTGGCTAAGGGACTAACTATCTAATACAAAACCAAGTTTCCTACCACTTATTTATAGGTAAGGAAGTAGGTCTTTATATCGAGTATCTGACATCACATGGAAGGCTCCAATATCACAAACCCAATATCACAGATGCAATATCATGGCCCTAATATTGTGGTTCATCATACCCCCATGATTGAATTAAAACTCATCCTCAAGTTCCTTACAAAATATTGGGAAGGAATGAGATTATTCACTAATTGACAACTAATGGTGGAATGGGATGATAGACTCAACATTCCTAGTGAACAGATCTATAAGCATATTACAACATTAGTGTTCATGACCATTATGGTGAACACTCATACATAAGTGACATCAAAGCCTTTATTTGGTAGCTTGAAGAGAAAAAGAGAGAGAAATAAAATGAAGTGTGTTGCCACAAATGCCAAGATTACAACTTTCATTGTTTATCCATAGCCATGCCACCAACTTTCTCCTTTCATAAATGCTCCAATTCTAGTCCATCCTGAGTGCTTTCTCCAAGCCCAATCCATTGTTTGTATGAGTGCCATCTGCACACACAACAAAGTCACAAATAAGCAAGGATAGATAAACCATAATGCAGTTGATACCTTTCCTTGATATGAAGCACATTGGCTCAGTTGTGGTTATGGTAGAAACTGGTTCGAAGATT
>MNCI01010029.1:16444-28278 GCA_015680685.1 Gnetum montanum | reverse complement strand
AAGTGTGACAAGCAGCCGATTCCTTGACTAGTCATACACATCTGTAGATGCTCGTAGTCAAGTCGTACTTGTCCCACGTTCTAGGAGGTAAGGGTGAGAAAATCTAATCGCGATGAGTAGCCGATTCCTTGGCTAGCCATACACATTCGTCAATGCTCGTAACCAAGTCGTACTCATGCTGCATGACTAGGAAAGCAGTAAATAACATTAAATAAACCTATCCATGTACTACAAGGTTTATCCACAAAGCTCGTCTTTATTGCCGTACACAACTTGTGTTCAGGTACAAAGCTGCTCGAATAAAGAACCGTTCACTTAGGGGCGTCCTACTGCGGGCACATGGAAAATATTCTATCTCTGGGGTGATCAATCCACCAGAGCTTCTCTACTTTACGCCTATGATGTGAAATGAGGGGAGTGCCGCCTCTTATTTATAGATTTGGCGGTGGACCGTGATATTGCGGCGTGCATATCATGTCTCATCAGAGACTATGTAGCAAATGACATTGACAAATTATAAGGTATTGATTGTGGCATCATATGGGTTTGATGAGTGGCTATGACTGGTGTCGGACTAACCATGGTAGGGTAGAAGGGAGTGGAAGATGGCAATAGCATGTCCATGAAGAACACAAAGGCATTAGAGAAAGGCACTATGCCCTTGGGGGATGTTTGTTGGAATAGTCCTCCCAAGATGTTTTTAGGCTCATATTCTACCTTAAATTCATCCTCCTCTTCTTGTTGTTCCTCAAAGCTATGTTTGTCATCTTCCTCTTCCATCACAATCAATTGAGCTAGGATGTTGGCATAGATGTCATTGAGGGGTATTTGGTCATATGAGGAAGGGACATACTCTTTCCCATCCCAATGTATGAGCTTAAAGTCCCTTTTTACCTCTACTTCTACACGTGGAATCAGGAGACTAGCTTGCATTTTGGCACAAATATAGTAGTAACAGTCCTCATTTATAGCTACAAAATCAGGACTTTCCCCTTTGACCCTCAAAGATCAGCTACATTTGATGATAGTAGGGTCTTTGGAATCATAGATCCTCATGGCTTGTTGGCTTAGACCTTTGCTAGTGAGGGTGAAGGGCAACTTGGTGGACTATTGAAAAGACATGGTTATGTTGCTAAAATGGATTAAAATGGACTATAAATGATAAAATAGAAGTAAATTCCAAGGAATGGAATTCAAAAATGTTTAAAACAAAGCACAAAATGGCTAAAATGGAGTACTTACTAAAATTAGTAAGCGGGGGTACAGGGGGTTTACCCCTTTAATAAAAATGGAAAGTTGAAAAAGTTTGTAACAAGCCTCACCAACATTGGCCGCCCAATGAAGCACTTTTTATAATTAGTAAGTGGAGGTAATGGGGTTTTACCCCTTTACTAAAAATAGAAAGCTAGGAACATTGGAGTTAAGCCTCACCTACATTGGCCTCCCAACTGCCTCTACGCTAGGTATGGAAGGGGGGAAAAGAAGGGGGTGGGGGGGGTGTGAGATGATGAGAATCTCACATGTACCTCAACATTGATGAGGGAGGAAATGCTAAAAACCAAAGTGAAAAGTTAGTGTTTTCCACTAAAAATGGTTTTAGTAGGCTACCAATTTTCTTAGCTTGGAAAAATGGGGGGCAGGGAGGGGCTGGGCATGGGGGGCGACAAAAAGGAAAAGGGGAAAAGATTATAACACTGGCTTTGTGGTTGAAAAATTCATAGTAATTGCTATAAAAAGCTAACACCCAACCACATATAACTTCTACATTGCAGTATTAGTCACAAGGAGGGGAAAAGGGTAGCATTGGTTTTTTAAAGGTTTTGGCTACAAAAAATTAGAAAAAGGCTTTCAACTAGTAACATTGGCTATAGGGAAGGCAAATTTGGTCACAGAATTCAAGTGAAGGCCCTCCTTCTAGTGCTAAGAAAACTATTGTGATCAAAAAAATTGATCACTCGAAAAACTGATGGATCTGGTGTAGTAGTGATGAGATGTCATTTGGGGCAACTACGATATCGCGTGCCCAGATGCGATATTGCGTCCTTCACTGCGATATCGTGTACGCGATATCATAGCCTGCTGTCAATTCTATAAATAAGAGGTGGTTCTCCCTTGTTTGGCACCTTAGATTTAGATCTTAGCTAGACTCTGGCAGTTTTGTCCCTCCAGAGCTAGAATTATTTTCCAGTGTATGCCCGCAATGTGGTGAATGTAATTGTATGACATCCTTATTCGAGTGTGACGTACTTGGACACGCACATGACCGGAAATAAAGATTGAGATTACTTCATCATTGCAGCATTCACTTAGTTTAATTGTTTAATTATTTAATTGTTATTTTTATTTACTGCTTTCCTAGTTAATCTCTCTCACCCTCAAACTCACGTTAAAATGCGGAATAAGTATGACTTGATTACGAACATTTAAGTGTGACTACTTGGTAACCCAATGGCATACCTAGGATCTATGCTTGGTAATCCTAGTAGTAGTCATGCATGAAGTCCAAGATGTGTACAGATAATTAAGGAACGGATGCTCATAGCACTTAGGCTAGTTAGATTCTCTCTTACCCTTTCTCTCCTAGCTTAGTAATTATTACTTTCCATTGCCTTCAGGAGTAGAGTTAGATTAGAAACCACATCATACACCTCACTCTGGACTAAACCATATGTGACAAAGCTAATATTGATCCAGGTGGGAAGACAACAAACTACGACAAGGCTAACTGTCTAGATGCCACAACTTGTCCGTCTGCATAGTTCGACTGGATCGCACGTGTAATGCTCATATTCGTATGGTTGAGTGTAGGGGTGCCTCGCCACTCATCAAGAGCCTTAACCCCAAATCTCCAAGGCCTCTAAAAAATAAAAATGGAATTCGAGTTACCCTAGCTAGTCTGGTAGATCAACCAGGGACTTGGAGGGATTGCAAAATAGTGTAATAAAACTGGAATGTGGAAATTGATAATGGATCTGAATATTGCATAGAAAATAAACAAATATATTTTACGCACAAAATCCAAAACTTAAAAATTTATTGAGAAAAATAAAGAATAAGTTAGAGAAATGTATACAAATGGTGCCTAAATGGATAGTAGGGGAGTTCACTTGGATGGGGATTCAGGGTCCATTAAAGTCAATGCAGTCAACCTCATGATCTAAATGTCTTGCCACTCCCGATGCTATCAAACATTCTATGCTACTACCTCAAATTTGTAACTTGGATTATTGCTGGGGGCTGAGAAAAATGAGAAATTTGGTTGCCATATTACTCCATGTTGGGGGTTGGAAACCCCAAAAATGCAACATTGACACCAAAAGTTCACAAGTCTCATGGTGATAGAATTACAATGCTTTCATGATAGGGTTCAAGAGAATGCAAGTATGGGAACTTACAAGATCTCTTGAGTGCTTGAGAATGCCCAAGTGTGAAATTGTGTATCAAGGATTACTAGCTAAGAATTGCTAAACTATAGCAAAAAAAATTGTTAAACCCGTAAATGGTATTCAAGGTTGGCTCTTATAAGTTTTAAGTCATGCATGGGGCTGCAAAATGATTGTAATTTGGCTACATAATGGCTATAATTTTTCTACAAATTTTTCATTGTACAGGTGAGATGGATGCCCAAATTTGAAAGGTTACTATATATGGTAAGTACCTTCCTCCATGGCCATTTTATTTACTATAAATAGTAATGGGGGCACACCTTCTATGCTAGAGATAGATCTTCCTTGTTGATACTTTCACCATCCTTGCTGAAGTGGTTGGTCAATGTTGGAGTGCATGGAGTGTTGAAATTTGGCTTTTGTGGCTTCCAAGTTGGGGACATGCAGTTTCCATGCTAGGGGGAAAGTTTCCAAGCTAAGGAAAAACTCCCCACCCCTCCACGCTAGGGGTAGTTGAGATCGACCCCCCTACAAGTGTTTCCAGTGTAGAAAAATATATAACCCCCCATAAAACCCATCAAATTGCCATTTTTGGCATTTTAAAAGGCATTTTTGTACCCCCCCCCCAAAGCCCAAACATAGATACTAGCTGACTTTTTTCACTTAGGGAATGAGGATTTGACCACTTATGAGGCATGTTTTAGCCCCAAAAGCATAGAATATGTGAGATTTCCCCTCATGGATTACAATATTCACATTTACAATAAAGTTTTATCTTCAGTTTCATGGGGTGAAAGCTACATGATGAAAATTAGCTATAACATGCAAAATTTTGTGGGGTTTCAAAGTATAACTTGAAGCCTAATAACACCCTTGACTAGTTGATGAAGGTCAAGTAAGATCCCCTAGAACTAGTGCAGAAGTTCATCCAACGATGGAATGCTTAGTTCAATGAGATACCAAAACCTATAGCTAAAACTCACCTTTTAGCTATCTTCAAGGGGGTGGTTAACAATTTTCTTAAATTGAAATTATACTACCTTGACCCATGATCACTAATTCAAGCCTTTTCTTAGACTAAAAACATAGAAGATGCATCAAAGGCTAGCCAAAACCTTGCCTACATGGCATATAAAAACTAGCATGCATGAAAGGATAAAGAGAGTGGAAGGCAAAACAACGTGGCAATGGCCATCGTAACCAAAGAGAACAAAACAACCAACTAGAAGCCAAGAACTAACCAAATCAAGGTCCTTGCTAATAACAATAGCAACCAACCCTCAACATTTGGGGCCACTGCATGAATTGCTTTGAGGTTCAACTTCAAGAGAAAAGACCAAACAAAATACACTTGGCTACCTTTGAAACCATCTGCACTCTTAGAAAAACTATTAAAGAGTGGGAGAATATAGTATAAGCAAATGACTGAAAATGCCCGGAAGAGGCATGAGAGGCTATGTGGGATAGCCAAGGATCCCACTTGAGCAACCAAGGATGATCCTCCAGTGCCTAAGTATTTTAAGCTTTATCACTTTTGCCACTATCATTAGTTACCAAGTCACGACACTAATTTTTTTCTTGCATTAAAGGATGATCTGCAAAAGATGATAGATAGGGATGAGTTTGTACTTGATGCTTCAAACCTAGTTAGGCCTCAAAATCGATTGATGCATGTGTACAAAGACACTTTGAATGCCAAGAATAGCCCATATACCATAGTGACATGCAATGTTAACAATGACTCAAGGCCTATGAGAGAACCATTTATGATTCGGTTACCTCCTCGCAATGAAAGGGGCTCTTGAACTTCTACTAGTTCAAGGCCCTCCTTTACTGTAAGGATCCCACCACCAATGCTTCTCAAGGAGCCTTTTGTAATTAGATTACCTCATCCGCTTGCTACAACTGAGTCCACCTGCACAATAGAACAACGATCCCCCATGGTGGCCAATGGAATGACCTCTTTCTCCCAAACAACTGAAGACAACCAGAAGGCCCCAACCAAGCAAAGGAAGAAGCCTATGCAAAAGTCCAAGAACAAAAATGATAAGCAGACTAAGGCATGGAATGAAGTGGTACCATAGAGGCCCACTTCCATATCATGTATTTCCATGACCTCCACAACTTAGGCTACTTCAAACAATGAACCACAGGAGGACCTTAAAATCCAAGGGAAAGGGAAAGAGAAGAAGCTACCACAACAACTAAAACATGAAGTATGCATTTTGGGGTGCATGAAGGAAGTTAAGAAAAAAAGGGGCAACAAGCCCAGGGCCAAAAACAAAGATTTCCTAAATGTGATGGAACAAGTCAAATAATCACTGAAACAAAAAAATTACAACCCTCAACCTATATGACTTGGTCATGACTTCTACTATGCATTGTGAAGTGCTAGTTAAGATGTTAACTTCCATCCCCATTAGCATGGACATTCCCACTAATGAAGAATCTATTCATGCAGTGATAGTGCCTTCTTCACCTAGGAAGACAAAGTTAACATCACTAGTGTTTCGTGATAGTAAAATCAAAACTAGTCCCCAAAATAGCGAAGTGACCAAGGCTCTTCATAACCATAAAAGCAGGACAATTCGAAGTGTATAGAGTGGACATAGACGATGGGGTAGTAACGAATGTCATCCCTTATATCATAGTTGAGCATTTAGGCCTAACTAAACATATGCAACATACGTCAACATCAGTTCTCAAATCCTTTAATGAATTATGGGTTATTGTTAAGGTGTTTATCACCTTAGGCTTTGTGGTAGGGGAGCAATTCCACACAATCACTAATTTCTTGGTGGTGGATGAAACATCAGGATTCAACCTCATCCTAGAAAGGCCTTTTTTAGCTTAATTACAAGCTATATCTCTGTCCATCCATTAAGAAATTCACCTAGGTTACAAGGAAGGTGAAATTATCATCCATGGTGATAGCATGATTCCCTTGGTGGTTAATAATGTAGATGTAGAGTAGGTGATGAGCAGCGGGTACCCCCTACACCCAACCATACAAATCACAAGCATTCATGCATGATCTAATTGAATTCCATGGATGGGACTAGTTGTGACATCTAGATTGTTAAGCATTGATTATAGGAAATTGTCTTTCCACTTGGACTAGTGGTAGCTTTGTCACATGTGGTTTAGTCCAAAGTGAGGCATATGATTATTGATGTTGTTGTAGCCTTATGATAATCTTAATAGGAATGGAGAAATTAATTGTTTAATCTAACTAATAACAAGAAGGTAAATCAAAACTAGCTTAGAGCAATGAGCATCCAATCCTAACTTACTATACACATCTTGGGCTCATGTAACCATTATTGGGTTACCAAGCATTATGCTATTGGGTGAACCAATCAAAAACACTACTAGGATTACCAAATAATTACACTTAAATGCTGGAAACTAATCATACTCATTCCACTTTTCTAATGAAAAAATAAAGTAAAGTACTTGGAAATGTAAATGATTAAATAAAGAAAATAGTAAAAAGTATGCTAAGTAAAACAATAAAACTAAGTGGATGCTATAATGATGAAAAACAATCTCAATCTTTGATTCCATACAACTCCTTAACACCACACTACAGGCATTCACCCTATTACTAAAACTACAAATTGAAACTACAAGAATCTACCTAAGGATGGAATGGAAAAGTTATTGGATTATGTGTCCAAGTGTCTTATTTATAGGAGTGCAGATATCCCGAGACATCGTATCAACAATGACGTATCATTTGTAGTGATATCGTATCAATGACATCATTGATATGACATTATTACTACGATGTCATTATCTAGTAAAACATGACTTCATCATACCCCCATAACTGACTAGAAACTTGTCCTTGAGTTTAAAAAAAATGAGGATAGAGTTCCTTACAAAATTAGGAGGTAGATTTGACTATAAATGGTGGCCTTTTCATTAGCTACTTCCCTTTGTTGTTAAGCTTTTGGAATTGATATCTGTTCAAGAGTGCCTAAAGTTTCTCCTCCTTTGTCCTTATCTTCTTTTCTATATGTCCTCTCTACTAAGTATAGCACAGAGACTCCCTCAATTTTAACTATTGCATCAAATTGTTTATTTTACCAAAATTGGTACATTTCTCCTAATTACCATTGTCCGCTATTGGTTAGTGTAGGCCATAAAGGGGATGCTTGAAGTTGTGTCTTTATAGCTTCCATGTTGTGAAGGTCTTCCTTCTGGTGGTCTCTTTGGGACTATCTGTAATCAACAAGGGTATGAAATTATTAGAATGTTCACACTAGTTCTTAATAGCTCTTTATCTTACTCATACCCTTGGTTAGATCAAGTTCTTATCATATTATGATTCCAAAGTTAGAAATATATGCAAAAAATGAATCCCTTAGGTGTTATATTATTTAGTTACTTATGACCTTCTTATCATTTTCTTGTTTATTATGGCCTAAAATAGTTGGTATGATCTATTAGGAGTATTATTTGAATCTTTCTAGCCTTAGTTTGATTGATTATTATCTCTTTGTATTTACCCTTTATAGTATCTTTTGGGCGTTAGGAATTTTTGACTCAAATTTTCACTTATATCACACAACAATTAAGTTGAGCGCTTTGAGATTAATAAGGTTCAAGAATTTTGAAAATCAAAGCTATGTGGGTAAAATTATAGCCTTTGGAAGTTAGTGGACAAGAGGTCTAAGAAAAAAATTATGAAGACTTCCTTTGCTACAAAATGAAGATGTGAAAATTTTCACTAACTCCCTTGTGTATATATATTATTTTTATATGTGCGATATCATAGATATGACATCATAGGTGCCTATGACATTGTAACTACAATGTCATTATTAAAAATTTCAATTTTTTCATTGATTTTTCTTAGAAAAAAAAGTAAAATGGAATTTCTAGAAGATGTAAAGCTTGTTTAGAGGGTCGTGGGCCATGAGTGATGTAAAGTTTTCAACAATTTAATGTTCAAGGTTCATGAAGAAGGAATCTTAAGGAATGAAAGTTTATGATATGGATAACAAAATGGATAATGAATTTCTGATGTATGAACAAATTATTAGATGATGTGGGAAGTTTATTAGATGTTTTGGAAGGCACAAGATGATGTGGAATTACTTGGCAAGTATGAAATACAAGAGTTATACAAGTGCATCCTCCGCAAAGCAAGCTCTAGCCTTTAGTGCCCTTGTATAACCATGTCTAAAGTGTTCTTAGGCACGTAAGGAGTTGAATGTAAGACATATCTATCTAGCAAAACACACATGTTAGTATCACCAGATTGGGAAAATAACACTATATTATACAAAACCACAAGTTATGATTAACTATACAGTGAGGTGATATGGATAATAGAAAGGATTGCTGAATTGAGACATGAGGTATCTTACCATAAGCATAATGAATTCTTGTATGTAATTAGTGGTTAAAGTAATCATTAGCCTTTTTCTTTTGTGGTTTATAAAGTAATTATATTTTTCTTCATATTTTTTATTAACTTAATCACGATTCTTTCTCATTGTTTCTAGGAGTAGCTTAGTGTTAGAAATCACATCATACACCTCACTTTGGACTAAACCATACATGACAAAGCAAATACTAGTCCAAGTGGGAAGACAATGACCTACGATCAACGTATAACTATCTAGGTGCCATAACTAGTCCATCTGCGGAGTTCGACTGGATCGCATGTACATGCTCGTATTCATATAGTTGAGCGTAGGGGTACCTCATCGCTCATCATTGGTGCTATTGCCAAGGACGGTGCTAGTTATCTGGATTAGTGATATCATATAAGATCTCTGGAACAAGGTATTAACAATATATCTTTTAGAAAACATAAATTAAATTAAATTAAGTCACACACAATCCACATCAATGTCTCTCTCTCCGGACAACAATAATGCAACAATTAGTGAGGCAATTCATTGGAGAAACAATGCAATTTATGACAAAGAAGAAGTTTGGAGCATAAGATAAGGGGAAGAAGCCCATGGAGGAACCACTACTACTAAGGACCACATGAGTCCCAACAATTTTGTTTTTTGTATATTGTATTGATGTCCCAATTTTGTTTTTGTTTAATTCCACACTACGGCATGAAATAATTCATAGTTAGTCCATAATCCCATACCTATCCACTATGTAATCAAATGAACTCATTCTCATTTTGTTCATGGATCCCCTGACGATACTCAAGGACTCTTATCATCTAACTTAAACACCTTTAGTAAGGATGGGACATCCCATTGAACAAGGGGACTCGTAAGGCCTAAGAACTTCTCAATGATTAGCAAGAATACATGAGGGGATGATTGGGAGACTTACAAAAGTCATGATGAGTCTTCTAGTTCTCTCTCTTCCTCTACTCCTTCAACGTTAGGTTGTGACATGGATGACTATTTCTCAAGGGGTCGATGTAGAAATAAAAATCGAACCCATGGACAAAGTTAGGAACACTAACATGAACAAAGACAACATCGTCCCAACTCATAAACTCATAACCTACTTAGTGATGATGAATCCTTGTTGTCCACTGAGAGGCTAATGCATATATAAGAGGCTATTCAAATATCTTGCAGGCATCGTAAGGAAAGCTGTCTACCTAGGCTTGATTTAAACAACTTTCTCGAGTTTTTAGGAGGCTATGATTTAGATCCTCAACATCATTTACAGGCCTTCTATGATGCCTGTGCATTGAACAATATTGATAATGGGTGGTAAAGACTTAAAGTCTCTCCTATGACACTCGTTGGCCAGCAAAAGTATGGTACAGGTCTTTAAACCAAAATCAATTTGTTGTTGGTCGATAATGGTAGAACTCTTCAATGAAAGATATCAAAACTGTGCAAGAGTGTTAGCCTTGAGGAGACAAATCCAAGAGTGGAGACAAGGGCAACATGAACCCTTGAACATGGCCTTAGAAAGATATTACTCACTATTAAACAACTGCCCAGGCCATGGGTTCTCTGAGATAAGGCTAATGTATCACATCATGGATGGGCTCTGTAATGAAACAAGGGAGACCCTAGGGATGTATGCCCTAAGGCAACTATATGAACTATGAACCTACCAATTCCAAGAGCTTATTAAGTAGGTAGCAAAAGAAGAAGGAAAAATAGCCAAATGAGAGAATTTTGAAAGATCTCAATAGGACCAAACTCTTAAAGTAACGAAGGTTCATAATCATGAAGAGGAGAAATCAATTCACTGCGAGGAGGTGCAACCATCCCCATCTTTGCCAATACTAAAATCACTAGATGAAATTAAGGCAAAGATCAATAAAATGATGGAATGGGTACATGAAAAATGTGGAGAATATGCAAATATTATCAGAGGTAAAACCACACATGATCACTCTGACACCCAGAACAAATAGAGGATGCCAAACCAAGAAATAGGATAGAACATCATTCGACAACTAGAAAGAAGGGCTGAAGGAAATAAGGATAGGGGCCCAACTACAAATCAAAAGTATCAATGTGATGTTTTCCTGTATGATCACCCCAAAGACCAATGCCTCTTGTCACATCTACATGAGCATTGGGGAGGAATGCTACATCCATAATTCGTATAGAAGTACCATGTCCAACCATAGTGGTAAAACCCCCAGTTGTGGGGAAGACCATTGCCAAACGTGCCTCAACCTTTGTATGTCCCGACACCAATTGTTTATTATGTTCAACACCTTGTTTCTCCAACTAGATTGAAATCCTCTACTTCACCTCATCGCTATCATTCTCATAATTACTATCAACCCATGTCCTCTCCCACAAGATCACCACCTCATGTTCCTTAAACTTCTCTTTACTCTCAATATTTTCATCCTTCACCTCCTTGTACATCACCACCAGTAGCATTGGAAGGGTCTGCACCACAGCACCAACCCATGAACATAAATTGTGTTGCTACTATTAATAGCAGTGGAAGTCATCCATAACGTCAAAAGCATCCTTTCTTTAGGTATGATTGTAGAAAGATACAACATGATTCTGAAACCATTACACCCTCCAACTCAACATAAATCCAGCACTGTGATGCATCTTCCTCTTCGAACTCACCATCTCCTATTACCTTATCCAAGCCACCAATCAACACTTCAAAAACAATGCGGCCCAATGAATATGACAACGTGAAGAGGAATATCGATCCTTGCATACCATCTTATGGTCATGGGTGCCATAGTGGGTTAGCTCCTTATCACATGACCACATCTTATTGTTTGCCCCACTATGCCTACTTTAATTAAGTGTGTGAATCCCAATTTGGGTACATTCTTGCCACCACATCAAAAGACACCCAGTGGTTTTGATATGATCGAACCTCAATATTTCTAATATGCATGGATCCAAAATTTCCATTTATTAATTCTTGCCATGATCAAAGGTTCAATCATGGGGGATATCCCCCGTTCTAATAAGTAGAATTAGTAAATTTTTTTCCTTTTCTTTGGTTTTACAA
>MNCI01010027.1:0-17408 GCA_015680685.1 Gnetum montanum | reverse complement strand
TTTCTAGTGTTCAAGACTACAAAATTGAACACCAAGATAAAATTTGATAAACATAGTCTCCTTTGATGATGTGAAGATGATGGAGAATTTTAAAAAATCCTAGGTGATGGAGACTCCCAAAGTTCTAAGGAATTGTTGATACATTTTTTGCAATTTTATGGAGTAGTGTTGGTTTATTTGATACTTAATTTAGTTCAAAAATTTTAAAATATATACATATATATAATAAAAATAATAAGAAAAGGAAAGCCAACCCAAAAATATGTTTTGTTAAAAGTATGGGCATGAAACATCACATATTGGGATTATTGTGAAGGAATTTAAAAATTATCAAGTAGCAGTAGGATGAGAACCTAGTGCTTGTAGATTCATTGTTCAAGAAAAATAATCATAAATTTTTAGAACTGTATAATGTCAACAAAATCAATAGATAAGAGATTTAAAAATCCTCAATTTTAGATTATGCAGGGGTATAATAAGATAGTTTACTAATTGTTGTGTAGAACCTACATCTTCGAACCAAAAGCACATGAAACTAAGAGAAGGTTCTTGGAAAAATACCAAGATATATTACCACACATGATTGATGGTTTACCATTACAATAGTAGTTTCCTCTACATTTTTTGGGAGGCAAAGGAAAGTTGCATAAAAAGATCCCTAAAAAATAATAAAAATTGTTCATGATTCAAGAAAGAAGGTGACAGATGAAATAACATGATGGAGATTTCATGAATAATGGTAGAAACACTGTAGTCAATATCAGTGATAAACCCATTTATCAGCACATGTAAATAAATAAAAACATGTAAACTGACACCGCACATGATGAATGTATTTTGTTTTCTCCAATTAGCTTGGTTGCCCCTCACATCATTTTTGATTACCAGAACCTGTAGATGGTTTTGGTTTAACATTTCATTTCTTGGTTTGTCTGATAAAGCCACCAATCCTACATAGGCTTTGATCTATCTGAGAAAATGTCTTTTGCTACCTTAGAAACTTTTTGGACATTTGTCCTAAAATCATATAGAAGCATATGTAGAAGACAAAGAATAAAAAATCATATTGGAAAGATAAGATGATGAGCATGGTGACCTCTTAGGCTCAGGCTTAGGTAGAGGCACAGGCAGTACAAGTGCAAAAACATCCAAAACCTAAGGGCTAGGAAGCATTGCAATGTGTTGATGGTTCCACCAAAGTTGAGGACAGCAGCCATTGGAAGACCATGTATACACTTTACTCCCTTAATCACAACCCCAACAATTGACATGTCAAGATTTAAGCTTTACTAAAAGGCAAATCTTGCATAGGTATAGCTACTACATCAATCAAGCTCCATTTGAAATTGCTACTTCAAAATTCTAGCAAAATCAATGGCGTCAAAGGCAAAAGATGAGGGCCATGCAGCAAAGCATTAAACCTTTGTTATATTAATCATGAATGAATTTTAAGGAAAAAGAAAGAAGCAATTTTATTTCCCAATGCTCAAGGGAAAGCAATAACGTGAACATAAGGTTATAGTATGAGCTTAGATCATTTAAATTTAATGAAAGGGGAAAGTGTCATTTTAAAAAAAAACACACAATGGAGGAGAGAAATTTATGGCATTTGGCCATTATTCCTTTTAGGGAAGTTATAACTTACTATGTTGGTTTAACCAACACTTCAAGATATTTGCATTTTATTTTACTTTTTTCCATTAGCAAGGAGACACATGTCAATTTTAGCTTAATTTTCTCATAACTTATTATAGAAGTTATAAATTCCCAAGGAGTTATGAGTAAATACCTTAGATATTTGTAACCCACCTTAACTTATTATGATGAATGTAACTACCTTGAAGCACTACAAAAACCCTTCAAAGGTAGAATCAAAGGAAAGGGGAAGCTTTCTGGAAAGAAGAAATTTGAAGATTTCTTGTAAGATGGCTTGCTAATGACATCATTTTGACTACTTTGTTTTAATCTTGTGAGTTCATTCTTTCCTATTTTTTTAACTTCTTAGCTAGTGGTTTAGGTAGTATCATGCTTGACATTTAAATTTTGGATTTTTAGATTGCTTTTATAGTTCTTTATTGTGTGATAATAGACTCAAATTAAGATTTGCCATAGACGAGCTCGTGTTGAAAAGCCTCAAGAGTAATTTAATAGATAAGTTTATTATTATGTAATTTTTAAGGCTATTATTAGGATTTCTATAAGAGAACCTCTGCTATAGACAAGCAAATTGAGTAATTCAGTAGTCTAGAGGATTCAAAAAAATCTTTGGTATTTTGATAGGACTAAAATAGCTTTTTCGTTTTTAAAGTATATCCACCTGGTATTTCAATAAGAAATTTTCAAATCTTTGAAAGCTCTATTGTATGCAATTATTAACAACTATTATCTAGCCAAAATAGAGACTTGCACATGGTAGTTTACGCAACAATTTTTGGTAATATAGTAGAATTGTCTTTAAGAGATTGCTTGTTTGAGCTTAGAACATTTGAACAATTCATAGCTATTGAATTAGGGACAGGTTTATTGTGAAGTGTTTCCTCATATTAATTTACCTTGCCGAAATATTTGAGATTTTTATGCAAATTTGCTTTCTCTTCTTTCTCTTTCTATTGAATCTTGCTCTATTTCTAGTTTTCTTGTGAAACTTTCTCTCTCTTGGGGAAATTAGGAGTAGATTGGCAGAGTTGTGCTCAAATGGTTTTTATAAACTCTTATTTGTTACATGTAGGTATTGTAGCAACCAAAAACATCAGCGACTCGAAAACACAGAGAGGTCATCAGTCGTTGACAATCTTAACCCCATTTTCATGGGAGGGTCGTGCTGGATAGAGTGAAAAAAGGGTACCCTGAATGGTCTGATTAATCAGACAAGGACTTAGTCGATGTTAATATAACCTTTTGCAACCAAATAATTTGAAAAAGAGACTGATAGCATGAAGTAATGCTTAAATGTAAAAGAGACAAAAAATAATGTAAAATGAAATAATAAGCAAGAGACACAGTAAAATGCAGTTAGAAAAATGCATTTCTTTGAAGCTACGACTTCGCTTTGTCAAGGTGGATATAATTGTTTGCACAACGTTGAGAAGTGCAGAGATCTCGAGAGTAACCAAGACATGTAGAGCAAGACGGCTATGTGCTTGAATGCGGACTTAGGCGTTAACAATGCGGAATGCTACCAAGGTGGTAGAAAAGTGCATAACAAAATGCCAACTAAGAGTGCTAACTATTTACAATGTTAAATAGAAAGCTTACAATTCTCAAGGTTACAGTGCTAACGTTTTTGCTTGTCAGCCAACAAAATTGTTAGCCGACCAAAATGCAAAAAATTAGACCCCCAAGGACCCTTCAAGTGTTGCTCATTGGTGTATTTATAGGAAAAGGGGCATGTGAAAGATGTAGTTTGGACACCACGTGCCCTAGGCTTGTGTTGACCTATATATGTTGCACGTGCCTGCATGATCATTGGGCGAGTCTGCCATGCCGTAATTACAAGCCTGCCATGTTGTAATTATGATGTCAGAGTAACGGTGTAATTAGGTGAAGTTCATTGATGTAGTGTAATTACTTGTCATGCTCTGCTATGCTTTGTAGCATAGCATGTTTGGCGTAGCGTGGCATATTGTTACGTTGTGCTGCACTACGCAGCGTAGCGTAGTCGCCGGTTTGAAGCAAAAATTTGCATTATGTCCTATTGCACGCTTTAGAAACCTTTGAAGCATGCTAATTGTTTATTACATATTTGCTATGCTACGTAGTGTATCATAGCGTAGCAGCTGGCCTTAGTCGCAAAAAACATTGTCAATCTACAAACTTTTCCTTTTGCACTACAAAGCTTGCGAACTTGTTGATCCCGCCCTTTGAGATGCCTTCTGTCACTTTCCTGGAATTGCTACACTACATTGCGCAATGTAGCTTAGCGTAGCGTAGCAGCCAACATGGCTTTCTTCTTGCCAAGTTTGCTGCTTTCTGATGGAAGGAGACATTGCTGAAAGACTTGAAGTTAGGCAAGGGGACTAATCGTCTAACTTTTGCTATGCTGTGCTATGCTGCATAGCACAGCATAGCATAGCACTACGCTTCTGCAAACATTTTCTAGAAGTTTTCTATGCTACATAGCGTATCATAGCATAGCAAAACTCCTTGACTTAGAAAAATTGTTGAAGCATTTTGCGTGTTCTGAGCACCACCAACAATTCCACGCACCGTTCCTAACTGCGTTGTCGGCTGGATGAACTACTCAGGTGGGCAGGTTGGAGAATCCATTTAGCCTATTGACACCTAGGGTAGAAAACCTACCAAATTGGAAAGTATAAACATCAGAGCATCCATCTGCTGAAGAACTACCGTAACGCTGCATGAATTGCAAAGACTTGGTGAAGCAAACATGCCTTCGAATTTTGGGGTGTTTCATTGGCCCCTCTTTGTTGACTTCTAGAGAATGAGCTCGAGAGATGTTGACAAAGAATATAAAACACCAAGGAAGGAACAATGCTAACGTTGCTACTTGGTGATTTTCAAGATGTTGCTTGGCTTCACTTGAGAGTGTTGCATTGGTTTTTGCATGGGGGAAGGACAAAGCGGGGAGGAAGGAGGTTCAGGAAAAAATGTAAAGATGAGGCTTAGCAGAGTTCCTCATCGAAGTGCTCATGAGGGAGTTGTTCACATTTTCATCCTTACTTTTGCTGACCTTTGACCTCTTGTAGGATAGGTGTTTCTTTCCCAGGATGACTTGTGTTACATTCATGTGGGGTTTTGACTTGCCTACAAATGCTTCCTATGCGACGAGTTGTTTTATGCACATCATGGAATTTGCACTCTAAAGTAGCAAAGCTAGTCGAGACACTCACTTTGTGATATCGTAGCATTTACTACTGTGGCAAGACATGCCTTCAGCTAACGCCTCCCCAAAACACACCCTACGAACACAGAGAGCAAACCAGAAGAGATAACCATGATGCAAAACAAAGGCAAAGGTCTTGCTTGCTGCAAACGTCATTAAAGCTCTTGGACACCTTTGCTGGTGTATGGTGTCCAAAGTAGAAAGGCCAATAGTGGCCTTGGTAGCATCAGCATGGAGGAGCTAGCATCGAAGGAATGAGGAGTTGCTGTGAGTGCAGATGCTCTAGAATCCCTGCCAAAGGCATGCATTCTTAGTTCAGCTATGGGATTAGTTACGACATAGCTAAACGTCATGCGAGCCCAAGCATCGGTAGGGAGCTAGATGGTAACAATATCATGGCTAGGCCACAATACTACCAGAACTCCAGCAGCAGGCACTAACCAAGAAACTACCGTTAGGGCAATGGGCCGTGGCGATGGTAGGTCCAGAGGACTAGTGTGATGTCATACGACATCTCTGAAGGATCAGCATGATGCCAATGGTAGCAGCATCACATACGTTCTAGATCATGTTCTCATTACATTGTGAACTACGTTCTAGAGCCGCAATGTCCCACCCCCAAGTTGGCACTGCGCACACTTGTTCGATGTGTACGTGGTGCAGATGCATGCTAGGGATGTGATGTGAACCCAGTTTAAGGTCCTGGTAGACCATGTGCTAGTTTAGGATCCTAGTGTGCTAGTTTAAGATCCCAACAGACGGTACATGCTAATTTAACATCATAGCAGATGTGTCGTGCTAGTTTATAGTCATAGCGGACTAGCTATGCCATTTTTACATTGTAGTGCACGGTTGTCGCCAGTTTAACATCGTAGCAGACACTGCTTGTTGCCACCAGTTTAATGTCATAGCGGATGCTGCTTGTTGTTGCCATGCTTCAAATGTAGTACAGCTTGAGGTACGAGCAATTCATTGGGTTGGCAAACTCGTTGCCATCCATGTCCGCTAGCTTGAAGGCTCCATTCCCAAAGGATTTGGTGACCATGTATGGGCCTTCCCAGTTGGCTGAGAATTTGCTCACATGCTCACGGACAACTTTGAAGATGAGGTTTCCCTTTTGTACTGGTTTTTGATGTGGGTCTACACAGTGCTTTTACTGTTGCTTGCTTTGGTAGTGCTCTATGTGGTTCAGCATGTGCACGGGCTCCTCCTCTATTGAGTTGAGGTCGATGATCTATGAATTGTTGTTCTGGGCCTTACTTATGACATTTGAGAGGATCATCCGAAGTGATGGTACCTGCAACTCAAGAGGCAACATAGCTTTAGATCCATAAACAAGACTATAAGGGGTCTTACTTGTCGTGGTTCTGCACGTCATCCTGTAGGCCCATAGAACGTATAGGATTTTCTCATGCCACTGCCTCTTATTGTTGCTAAGCATCTGCTTCAACAAGTTGATGATGGAGTTATTTGTAGCCTCAGCCTGCTCATTCACTTCTGGGTAGTATGGCAAGGAGAATGATTGCCTAATGCTGAGATTGTTGTAGAAGGTTCGGGTTTTTGTACTACTAAATTGTGGCCCATTGTCGGTTACAATAGTCATCGGACGCCTAAACCTTATCACGATGTTGTCCAGGATGAAGTGGCAGATCTACTAAGATGTCATCTTCCTTAGGGGGATAGCTTCCACCCACTTAGTAAAATACTCAGTGGCGATGATAATGAAGCTATGCCCTATGGAGGACTTAGGCATAATAGGTTCTATGAGGTCTAGTCCCCATCATTGGAAAGGCCATGTGATTTGCGTTGGATGTAGGTCCATAGGTGAGACGTGTATGAGATTTGCATGTCTCTGGCATGTGTCACACATCTTGACTTTTTACAACCAATCATGCTCCATATGGGGCCAGTAGTACCCTAGGCATCTAATTTTTGCAGCCATAGCCCTAGGTGCTATGTGTCCACCACATAGTCCCTCATGCACTTCATTAACTACCCTCTGTGCCTGCTCCTCACCCATGCATGCTAGCAATATCCCGTCATAGGAGCATCTACACAGGGTGTCATTTCCCATGAGCGTATATTGCCGGGCATGCTTATGAATTGCATCTCTCTGGGAAAATGTCAGTCCGCTTGGGGGTTCAACATGTTGTAGGTAGGCTTTAATGTTAGCGTACGACTCTTGCATATCCAAAGCACTGATAGAGGCCACGTGTCCTGCTTGAGTGATAAGCTCAGTACATTCAATAATCGAAGTTGGAAAATTTGTGAATGAGTGTGGTGAAATATTTAATGCAAGGGTGGCTAAGGTGTTTGCAATGGTGTTCTCATTGCGTGGCACGTGTTGCACATATGTGGTTGCAAATTACTTAAGCAAGCTTTTTGCTAGATCATAGTAGGGTTGTAGGTGTGTATCTTTATAGGTGTAGACCTTAGTGATTTGATATACAACTAGTTGTAAGTCACTGCGGATTGCCAAGTGTTGTATGCATAGTGTTTGGGTAGCTAAGAGGCCTCTGAGTAGCCCCTCGTACTCTGCCACATTGTTGGTGCAAGGGAATGCAAAATGATAAGAGAACGTGTGCATTTCCCTAGAGGGAAATGTAATTACGATAGCTGCACTACCTCCTTGCATGGTTGAGGCATCGTCAAAGTGTAAAGTAGCTTCCAGATGCAATGGGATGATGTTAATAGTTCCTACATGCTTGTTTGGGAATCTGGGATCTATGGTTGTGTGGTCGTCGATGAGTGAGGCTATAAGTTGCATTGCTATGGCTTGACCCTTAGTCGATGACTAGCTTACATAGTGTAGGTCGAACTCCACAGTTATCACTTTCCATTGGGCTATCCAGCTACTTTCATACAGGTTGTTAGTGATAGCCTAGAGTATGTTGCTTTTGCAAATGATGTTAATTATACTATGAAATAAGTAGTTCCTCCATGTTTTTAATGCAAACACTAAGGAAAGGCAATTCCTCTCCACTTTGTTGTATTTCACCTCATGCGCTATTAATGCATGACTTAGATAATACACTAGTATCTTAGATCCATCGTCTCGTTTCTGACATAGTAGTGCTATGATAGATGTGTCGAAGGTGGTAAGGTAGATGAGGAAAGGATTATCCCTCTGTGGCGGATGCATAGTTGGGAGGTGCAAAAGCTCTTCCTTCAAGTCATCGAAGGCTTGTTAACACTGGTTTGTCCACTCGAAGTTAACCCCTTTATTTAGAAGATGTTTCATGGGGTGTAACTTGTCAGTCAACTTTGCTATAAACCTTCAGATGAACTGTACCCTACCTTGCAAACCGTGCAACTCTTTAAGGTTTGTAGGAGGTTCCAGGTTGATGATGGCCTTAACCGTGTCAAGGTCCACCCGTATTCTAGCCTTTGATATCATGAACCCTAACATGCATCCAATTTTTACCCCAAAGACACATTTCTTAGGATTAAGGCATCGATCATGCATTTGACAACACTTAAGGACTACCCCTAGATCACGTGGGTGATCAGCTGCCTCCTTGGACTTGACTACTATATCATCCACGTAGTCATTTAATTTTTCTAGGATGTAGTCACTAAAGATGTGAGTCATGGCTCGTTGGTAGGTTTCCCCAATGTTCTTGAGCCCAAAAGGCATCATGGTGTAACAAAAGGTCCCCCATGGGGTCATGAAGGTTGTTGTTAGTTGATGCTCTAGGTTGATGCGAATTTGGTTGTAATCGAAGAAACCATCCATGAAGGATAGCAAGGCATGGCCAACCATAGTGTCGATGAGTTGATCGATGCTTGGAAGTGGGAAATCGTCTTTGATCGTTGCTTTGTTCAGATCCTGGAAGTCTATACAAATTTCTATTCCTCTAGTTTTCTTAGAAACCACGATGATGTTGGACATCCATTCCAAATAATCAACTGCGTGGATGAAACCAACTTGGTATAACTTTGTGATTTCATCCCTTAAGGCTAGTGCAATTTCTAGTTTAACCTTACGAGATTTTTGTTTGATTGCTTTCATGCGTGGGTCTAGGGTGATGTTGTGCTATATCAGCCTCAGATCTAAACCTGGCATGTCACTGTATAACCATGCGAAGACTTTGATGTTGTCTTGTAGAATCTTGGCTACATTTTCATGCATTTGCATGTCTAGGAGGGAGATAAGTTTTAATGTTTCTACTTCCCCCTTGGATGTGAACATAGGCATCTCGACAAGAGGGTCCTTAGTTACATCCACAGGCTCCAGATCTAGGGTTCTGACCAGATGCTCAGGCTAGTCTAGGGATGTTTCTAAAGATGCTATGGTGCTAGCTGTGGTTGACACGTAGTTGATTAGGTCGAGGTTCAATTGTCTTGCAAGCTTGCCATGTGGTCCTACTAAAGCTAAAGACGTGGAGAGATCACGATGGATTTTCATTTTTTTTCTTAACCTGTCAAAATGAGATGAAATCCTGGTTAAGGGGTACCTATTGGCAGTAATTGTGTATTACAAAAATTTGTAAAATAATGATGAGATGTAACTAGCGAAGTATGATGTAAAGATTAAAATTCTTCCAATTTAAAGTCATGGCAAACCGCTATAGCATGGAGATGCAAAGCTGCTAAAATAGGAAATGTAAAACTATCGATGTGAAAATGTGCAACTGCTAGTTCAGCATCATTGTGGATTGTGAACGTATAACAGATCGAAACTGCTAGTTTAGGTCTTTTCAAACTGTTAAAGTCATTGCTACACTAGGATTGCTAGTTTAAGGTCTTTCCGGACTTGTAACGAGAGTGGAACACTACATTAAAAATGCTAGTTTAAGATCTTTTCAGACCACGTAAGTTTCAACTACACTGGGGTTGCTAGTTTAAGGTCTTTTCGGACTGTTAAAGTTGCTGCTATGCTAGGATTGCTAGTTTAAGGTCTTTTCGAACCGTAGCTAGTTTTAGGCTATTTCAGGCCATGGGGGAACCGTTGCTAGTTTTAGGCCATTTTGGGCCATTGCTAGTTTTAGGCCGTTTAGGGCCATAGCTAGTTTTAGGGAATTTTGAGCTGTAGCTAGTTTTAGGTTGTGTCAAGCCGTGGGGGAGCATAGTTTTAGGCCACTTCAGGCCATAGCGTAGCATGCCAAAGAGATGATGCATTAAAAAATTGAACAACAGCTAACTGGTAACTTATGTTGATAGATGGATTGTAAACAACGCAAGATGTAATGTGCAAAGAATGGTGACTAGGTAGGAAGCAGCAGGGTTCCTATGCTATGCATAACTACTTCTTGACCCATCGTGGATTGAGCAGAGCGTAAGGCTGAGGCACTTTTCCAAGGTCTTCATTTGCATCATTGTCCCCCACAAGGAAGGGCAACTCAACCCACACGCTTTCGTTTTGGAAACTGATCTTCTGAGCCGGTTCTCCCACTGGATGGTTAATGTGTGCATAAGCAAGCACTTCATTCTTAGAGGTTACGACCTTTGAGTCCTGCTCCATGTCTACATTACTGATTACTTGCACCGTTACCTTGTCACCATGGATCATCACCTCCATGCCTGCGTATGGTAGGTGGATTTACTGGTGTATAGGTGGATCTCCCCAAGATCAGGTTAAACCCAGGCATTTCCTCAACCACTATAAATGTTGCATTTTTGGGGAACTGGTCCCCTGCCACAAAGTCTATGTGGATTGTGCCCTTCACCAGGACACGTGCCCCATTGAATGACCTCAAGCATGACATCGTTGTGGGTTTGATCTAGTCAACCAAGTCCAACTTTTCCACAATAGGGAAGGGTATGACATTCATGGCAGCCCCATCATCAACATGTACCCTTCGGATCCAGTGTTGGCCGACCTGAATTGTGATGAAAAAAGGGTGTTGTAGTCACCTAGCCTCTTTTTGGATCTTCCCTAATAGCGTCGTCATAGAAAGTTAGTTGAGGTAGTTCTGGCTCTACAGGTGCGAAGGGGATCATGACCAAGTAGATAGCTTCCTCTTCCACTAGCATGTCTTCATTGACCAAAATCATTGTCAACATGCAGATCAGAGCCTCGCAGTGTGGGACGAATTTCATGATTAGGTTGTACAAGCTCAATGTAGTGTTTTTCTATTTTAGAGCTTGCTTAACTTGACTGAGGGCATCTATCAGGTCTTGATCATCCCTTTTTTTATTCGTCCTAGAAGATGAATTTCCCAAGGAAGGATAATTTTAGGTCTAGGTTCAGGCCCATTTTGGCAAGGCGGCGTGGACTATACGGTTATAGCAACATCCCTCTTTGGTGATGAGAGCATGGACATAGGGGGTGAAGACGTAGGCTTGGAAATACCAAGGGTGGTATTTCCTCTCGATGTCTCACCTGGGAAACACACTTCTTGTTTTTTAGGATAAAAAGGCTATTCAGCTATCTTACATGGGACAGGGGCTATCAAAGGAGTCGACCCCCTAATGATGAAAGGGGCTGACGATGTTAACGGGCGGGATAGCGTAGTTTTGCTAATAGGTGCTGCGAAGATGGATGCCCGTGGAGGAACTCTCAGAATGAACGATTGTTGCGAGCTTCGTTTGACTGCTAGTGATGCTAGTGCACTACGCTGAGGCACATGGACCACAAATGGTTACTGGGGTGCCCTAGGATCACTGTCAATACCGATGGCATTGATGACATAACCAACATTATAGGCGTCGGTCTATGAAGACATGCATAGATTGGTTCTTAGGGTGTACTGGGTTACTTTCGTCCAATACCAGTTTTCCCTGATCGATCAATCTCTAGATGTCATCATGTAACACTAGATAATAATCTGTGTTGTGACCACACTATTGGTGATAGTCACAAAACTTGTCCAGCCTGAAACCCTTAGGAACTAGGGGCTCATTGGGCAGGGCCAAAGAGGGGTTCCTAAGGAGCTCACAATAGTGCTAATGTCTCTTGATTCCTTCTTCTGACATCTGCTTATGCTGGATGTGCCCCGCTGCCAACAGCTACTTCAGAAGTTCTGAAGGCTTGAGAGGTAGTGGGGTGTAATTTGAGTGATCTTTACTCTCAAAGTTCAGTTTGGATTGTGCATATGTCTCAGGTGTGGGTACTAGAGGTTGTGGTGCATTGCCTTGCTTGGGCATAGGGTTAGCTGCAAGTATGGCTGGTTTCATGTTGTTCTTGTTACCATTGTTACTAGTTTTGGGCTTGGCCTTGGTCGCCACAGCATCCACTCTGTTTGTTAGGGCCTTACCCTTGTCCTTCTTTGTGAAGGTGTTTTTGTAGGCAATGTAGGCCGGGTCTTTACTTGCCTTGATCGCGTCCTGTATACTCTTAGTTTGAGCAAAGGCTTAACTAAGAGTGCAAGGGGCAAGGTAGTACAGTTTATACTCGATAAAGTCATTCACTACACCCTTAAAGATGGCTAGCAAGTGGGCCTCCATGATGGGCTCGTGAATTTCGTTAAGGGTTGCACTCCATCGCTAGATGAACTTCTAGACTGGTTCCAGAGGATCCTGCTTCATGCTCATCAACTGGTCCAACATGATTTCTGCCTTCAAATTATACTTGAAGCATGTCACGAACTAGGTTAGAAGCTCTTCTAAAGTTGAAATGGATGAGCATGGTAGCATGCGGTACCAATCTAGGGCTTTCTCGGCTAGGGACATAGCAAAGACATGGATAATCGTGTGTGTCCATTGTTGCAATAGAAGGGATTCAAACCTAAAGGTAACAAGATGTGCATTGGGATCTCCCTTCCCATTGTACTTTGTGAAGTGGGGTAGGGACATCCTTGGGGGTAACGTCAGAGCAGGGATTGTAGGGCTGATGGGGTCTTCTTGGTAAAAGTCCATGACTTGTACCGTGTTAGACCCAACAGCTTTGAGGCATTTTATTTCCTCGGTAAGAGTTTGGATAAGCTTGAATGCTTAATCCAAACCCTGCGATGTTATGGATAGTTGGGGAATTGCCGAGGTAGCTCCCATCTAAGGAATGGTGGAGGTGGCAGTGTGAACCATTGGCGGTACCTTTGGGATAGCCCCCGCAAACGGTGTTGCTTGCGCTATCCACCACCTGGCAAGTGGTGCTGTTGGAGCAGCAACTGCGGGTTGGGCTGCCAAATAGACCAATTGTGTCACCAATGGCATAGACCATAGCCTCATGTTGGGTTTTACCATTTTCATGGTTTGGTAGGTCTAAGGGCAAGCATAATGAGACATCTGCGATGGTTGTGGAATAGGCAAAGAAGTGAATGGGGTCGATCATGTGGACAGGGCCTGCCGTGGTGGGTGGAACAGACGTGAACGTAGGAATGGAAATGAAAGTTGCGTACGACTGTGAAGTAGGTACTGTATGAATAGGAGGTAGGGTAGTCGTGATTGGTGTGTGATGTGCTACAGGAATGGGCTGATGAATGGTTTGCGGAGGCATCATTACTGCAAATGAAACAAGGGAATAAGGGCGTTGATATGCCGGGAAGGTGACATGGCTACCCATTGCAGTTGTGATTGTAGGTTGCGGGAGTGTAGGCGTGATCACAAAGGGAGCAGTGATAGATAACAGATTTTCCTAGAAGGATTGGGTAGGAGTGACAAGAATGGGGTTGGTTTGACCTCCCTCGTCGGATTAGGAATTGAGTTCCTCCTGTCCATCCTGGAAGGTGTCATCCTAGTTAGATGTTGTGTCCTATTGCTCCCTAAGCCTAGCCAATTGGATTAGCTAGTCTAGAAGCCTTTGATTTATCTATGTCAAAGGTATGGAAGCATTGGGAGTGGGAACATCCAAAGGAAGGTTTTCCTTAAGGCAAACTCGAAGCTACGTTTGCCTTCGAATTCATGTACATCCAAAGGCAGGTTTTCCTTAACCTTTTCACAGAGGAAGTTATAGCACTCATGTTGCTAGGCCAAGCCCTCAGGTCCCTAGTTTTAGATCCTAAGGGATCGACATATTTTCAGCGTCAGGTTGAGCAGTTTTTTGGCATCTGTGATGCCTTGAACTATGATGGGAACTTCAACGTTGAAGGTGTTAGCAACGGTGCTCGAGGAAGTCATTGTTAAGATAAACAGTTTTGCAAACAAAATAAAAGAAAAGAAATTGGAAAGCTAAATAGTTTCACAAATGAGAAGAGTAAGGAAATTGAAAATCAATCAAAAAGACTTTATGTCTTGCAAGGTTCCCGAGGAATCGTCAAAGCAACCAATCTGTACCACATGATGCGTAAAAAACTACAAAAGGATTTCACGTTTATACTAGTGCATGATAGGGTATAGAGCACATGCAGGACTACTATAAGATAGGCAAATCAATTGGCAACCAGAGGATTTATGTCCTGTAGGGTACCCGAGGAACCGTTGAGGTGACTGATCTGCACCGTGCAACGCATAAACAACCATAGATGGGTGTCAAGTTTACAGTAATGCATATCAGGGTGTAGAAGTCTTACAAGACTACCGTGACACATGGAAAGGGCACCAAAAGGTCCTCCTTCTAGCACCAGGAAACTGTAGCTATTGAAAATGTTGGTGGTTGGAAAACACTGAGAGGTCATTGGTCGTTGACAATCTTAACCTTATTTCTGTGGGAGGGTCATGCTAGATAGAGCAAAAATGGGGTGCCCTTAATGGTCTGGTCGATGAGATAGGGACTTAGTCGATGTTAATATAACCTTTTGCAACCAGATAATTTGAAAACAAGACTGATAGCATGAAGTAATGTTTAAATGTAAAAGAGACAGAAAATAGTGTAAAATGCAACAATAAGCAGAAGACAAAGTAAAATGTAGTTAGAAAAATGCATCGCTTTGAAGCTACAACTTCACTCTGTCAAGGTGGATACAATCAGTTGCACAATGCTAAGAAGTGCAGAGATCCTGAGAGTAACCAAGATGTGTAGAGCAAGATGGCTGTGTGCTTGAATGTAGACTCAAGTGTTAATAATGCAGAATGCTACCAAGGTGGTAGAAAAGAGTAGAACAAAATGCCAATTGAGAGTGCTAATTATTTACAATGTCAAATATAAAGCTTACAATGCTCAAGGTTACAGTGCTAACTTTTTTGCTTATCAACCAACAAAATTGTTAGCTGACCAAAATGCCAAAAATCAGACCCTCAGGGATCCTTCGAGCATTGCTGATTGGTGTTTCTCCTCTTTGGGATTCTTCAGTCATAGTCTCTTCTTTGAGAATCTACCAAATAGATTCCACTTTAGGCTCTTCCTAAAGAGGTCTCATTGCATGAGTTTTTGTTGCCTACTCTTGGGCTTGTTCTTCCTAGCCTCTTCCAGTTCTAAGCTATTTGTTCTTTGCTTGTAATGGTCCTTCTTCCTACAGGTGTTTTAGTCTAAGTGTCATCTATAATCACAACATGACCAAGGATTATCACTTAATGTATAACTTTAAAACTTTGGGAATACCTTATCTCTTAGGGTAGTTACACTTTGGCTAAGTTGTGATCATGACTTAGTTTATTATTTTAATATTAATAAATAATTTTAGGTTTACCAGAGTTTGTTGGAAGGGTTAAACTCTTAAAAATTTATGGTTTAATATTATTTTATTCTTTAACCCTTTGGGGGAGTTTGAAAAATCTTTGTTAGAAATGTTAAGGTTTATAACCCCCATGACTAAGAGCTTACCTCCAGTAGCTATAGGATCGAGGAACAGAGTGATTTGGAAAAATAGTATAAAATTTATGGGCTTTGGAAGGTTTTGGGCTTTGAAAATTTGCAAAAAATCCCCTCTTGTTTTGAAGAAAATGATAAAAAATTTCAAAGTGTTAGGCAGTATTTATAGAAATTTTGGGCTGCATTGATGGGGCCTAATCGATGAGGCTGAGTCAATGCTACCAACCACGTCAACTACGCCTAGTTGATGCTGCTATTGACCACCATTGACTTTGTCAAAATTAATAAAAAACAAGGAGTTTTTGAATGAAATTTGGTTCAAATGAAAGCCCAAAAAGCCAAGAACATGATGAAAATATTAGAATAGGATTTGAAAATTTAGAAAATTGAGAAATGATTTAAGAATGAGATTTTATGAAGAAGAATGCCTTAACAAGCACATAGTTGGATGCATGATATAGCACATGAAAGATTTTGATTGTAGTAATTTCTAAGGGTAAGAAACTTAATTGACCAAACCATAAGATATGTAAGTGGGTCTTCCCCATAGAGGCATATGCCCTTTTTGCCCTTGCACAACTACAAATAAGGAGTTTTTGGAAAAAAATATAAAAGAAATTGTAAAATATTCAAGAAAGTTAAAACATACAAACGATGTTGTAAAACAAAAATTTGGAAAAAAAATAGTGTAAAAAAAAATGTGNTAAAATATTCAAGAAAGTTAAAACATACAAACGATGTTGTAAAACAAAAATTTGGAAAAAAAATAGTGTAAAACAAAAAATGTGAAAATAAAAGGATGAAAAATAGAGAATCCACTATAATGATTAGCATGGATGGACATCTCCCCCAAAACTAAATTGTAAGGAGAAGATTTAAAAAATTGATCATGGTTGTCCATTCATTAAGGCATTACTTCCATTGGCTTGTATGGGTACATGGAAAGGTTTAACTTATTGTGTGTTAACCAACTACTTTTTGTTTTTGGTTTCAAGTTTGTAGATCAACATGGTCCCAAAAGAAAAGGTTTTGTAAATGATGTAAGGCCCTTCTTACAATTTTTGAAACTTAGTTCTTTGAGGTACATGTGTGGGGTTCCAATAGAAAACCTTATCTCCTAGTTGAAATTTCACTTTCCATATTCTAAGGTCATGGCACTTTTTGTTGAATGCCTTGTGCACTTCATTTCAAGATAGGACCACTAATCGATTTCCATCTAACATATTTAGGTTGATTAATCTCTCTTTTTGTACTAAGCTTAGGTCAAGATCTAAGTCACAGGCTATTGTAAGTGTACAAAGCTTGAATTGAATAAGAAGTATTGGTATTTTCACATACATCAACTCATAGGGAGAGTAGCCTATAGAGAGTTTCCATGTTGAGTGGTAGGCCCAGAAGGCATTGTTGAGTTTTGAACTTCATTCTATCCTATATTTATAAAAAAAATCTTATTAGGATCTTTATGATCTTCCTATTGGTAACTTCTAATTAGCCATTAGCTTAGAGGTGGTAGAGTGTTGTTAACTTATGTTCAACCCTCAAGTGTTGCATAAGCTTGTGAAAAGTAGAACCTGTAAAATGGGTTTTGTTGCCAAAAATTATTGCACATGGCACCCGAAACTTGTTTACAACATTTTATTGTAAAACCCATGCAATAGTGGATGATGCATAGTCAATGACAACTACTACTTTTACCCATTTTGTGCAGTAATCAAATAAGATAATTATATATGCCTTTCCATTTGACATGGGTGTGATGAGATCCATGAAGCCGATGCCCCATATGTTGAAGGATTCTAGTGGTTAAATCCATTGTTGAAGTTCTTACATTCATGTAGTCATCCCACAATCTCATTGACATCATTCACAAGAGTGGAAAAATTGGTGGGCTTCCCTAAAGATGGTTGGCCAATAATACCTTGCCATTAGGATCTTAATGACCATGTGTCTCCTAACATAGTGGCCTCCACAAGGACCATCATGAGTATCTTGAAGAAC
>MNCI01010026.1:0-37340 GCA_015680685.1 Gnetum montanum | reverse complement strand
TATCTTTGATTTTCTAGAAGACATCACTACAACCTAGTTAGAGTTACTGAATGTATGGGGAAAATGCATTATTTTGGAGGGGAAACTTGAAACGGCTAAAGAACAAAATCAACGCTTGGCCATGAAGGTTGCTGAACTACGTACTTCACTTGTAGGTCCTATAATTCTTAGCCCAATAATAACAAGAGATGAAGCTTTCAAATAGCTTCAAGAAAAATTGTAGAAGGTTGAGGAGGAGGCAATTTTGGCCATCTTCAACTAGTCCATAGCTAAAGCAAAAATGTATTCAATTCAAAAGGACTTAATACAGATGCATCGGGAGAATAAGACCTTGACCACAAAAAATTATCACTTGTGAAATGTTGATACTTTGAAGGACTAGATGTAAGAATTTATTCATCAACAACAGGAGTAGCTTACTAGGGTGAACATAGAATTGAGGAGATTGGCCCTAGAAAATTGAAATCTGTCAATGGAGGAAGTGCGTGCCTTGCACTAGAAATTTGCCATTGAGATCACCACCTAGAAGAATGAGGTCCTAAAGTTTGAAAAATTGAAGAATCACTATAGAGACTAGGTTGGCTTGCAGAAGGAAGTCAATAAAAAATACATTTAGATGGTGAAGATGAAAATGAATAAAGCACTCCAACAACTCCAATAAGAAAAAGAAATGTGGCAGCCCATCATTGATGGGATTGATGCCTACAACAAAGTAGAGATCCTCTTAAAGGAGTTGCAAATAAGAGAGATGATAGAATATATGAAGTTGGCCAATCATTAATATGCAAACCTAGTAATGTTGAATACTGGACAACCACGTTCAGTGTTGGAGAAGCAAGTGGCTAGCTCATATCTATTATATGAGGCTAAGTTCAAGTACCACAAAGACATCAAGCAGAAGCTTGAGACTGCAAATGATAAACTTGAAGTTCTTAGAGCATGATTTAAAGATTAATGATCAATCGTTGAGAACCTAGCTAGACGAATGAATGACTACCAAGAGCTGAAGGTCATAGTTGAGGCATTGAACATTGAACATAAATAGTTCGCTACCTGGTTCATCAATGTTAAGGAGCTATTTCCAGCAATCCTGTGTTGCTTGGATGTGCCTGTTGCAGCCCACATTAGTGAAGCTACATGGACAGTGCAGGGTCCCAAAAGCAAGAAGGAGAAAATGAAAGCACTACTGGATGCTTTTTGCCTCCTTCTTGAAGTTACAGTAGCAACAAGATAGCTACAACCACCACCCATGTGTGAAGCTAGTGAAGGTTCCTCAAAGCCTCAGGAACCACCACTATCTAGGACCATTTGATCTTCTCCACCCAACTTCATGCCATTAAGAAACCTACTATCCAATTTTGGTGAGTTATGTCATGGTGTTCAATTTTGTGTCCTGAACACCTTCATTTTTTGTAATGTGTTGATCTGTACACTTGGGCCCTCCATTTTTTTATCAGGTCAATCAGTTTGTTTTGTTTGAGAAACATCAGTCAATAATTCCATACCTTCCCAATTTTGTAAAATAACTTGAGGACAAGTTTTTAATTAGTTGTGGGGGTATGATGAGTCATAGTTTGGTCGGCTATGTTGACAAGGCCTCATTGACACATCATATCATGCATTGACAAGGCCTCATCGATGCAATGTCTATTTTTGACTATAAATATGTGCCTACCAACCACATTTATGGCATTAGAGATTGTCATTGCAACGAAGCTCTTGCAAATTTTTCCATTTGAAAGTTAGAATTTTTCTAACCAAGTGCATGCAATAGAGTTATTGAGTGTATAGATCTTTATTCGAGCATTGTTGTACCTGAGTGTGACAATGTGTGTGGCAATAAAGATGAGCTTTTTAATAAACCTTACAACATTCTAGATAGATTAAATATTTTATTTATGCATTTAATGTTTTTAATTATTTGTTGAATGTTTTCAATTATTTATTAAATTTTTTCCAAAAAATTAAGTTAATGAGGTAATTAAGCAAGATAGATTACACACATAAGTACAACCACTTCGAGCGTAACATGTATTCACTTAGTAATCCTAGCAACGTTATTGCTTGTAGCATAACGCTTGATTGCCCAACAGTGGATATGTGGATTTAGGACATGTACAAAAAGTGGGACCAGATGCTTATGTTAGGACTAGTTAGACATTAGTTAATTAGTTAAATTAAATCAATTAGTCCAATCACTTTATTTCTCTTCAAGCACTGAAACCATAAAAATACAAAATGATAAAAATTAGATGCCTCAATTACACTTAACCATACCATTGTACATCATAAGTGTAATTGGGAAGATAATGACTGACCTTAAGGTAAGATTCACTTCCTAGAAGACTAGTGCACCAAAAATGATAAAGTCCATGGAATTCAACCAGATGGTGCATGAACGCTTTGTGATTCGTATGGTGGGTGTAGGGGTATCTCGCCACTCATCAATGGTCTTATCATGATATTCTAGGATTAGACCTATGGATGATTCAACATAACATAGTATTAGACCATAAAATTAAGTCAATTAAGCAAAAGGTCCAAAAAGTTCACCTTGACTTAACCTTGGCTACTTGTGATGAAATTAAGAAGCTTTACCAAGCTAGATTCACTAGGGTAGTAGATTACATAGATTGGGTGTCAAACATGGTTATAATGCTTAAGAAAAATGGTAGTATTTGCACATGCATAGAGTTTCAGGACCTCAATAAAGCATCAATTAAAGATGACTTCTTATTACCAAGCATTAATTAACATATGAACACAATAGCTGATCATGCATTACTATCCTTTATGGATGATCTTTTGGGATATAACTATATTAGGATCAATCTAGAACATTAGTTATAGATAACTTTTATGATGCATTGTAGATCCTTTTATTATACTATGATGGCTTTTGGACTAAAGAATGAAGGATCAACATATCAATGAGCAATGACATGTATCTTTAATGATTTCATACGTAGCCTTGTTAATGATTATGTGGATGATATAGCAGTAAAGTTGAGAATAGTTAACCATCATGCTTAACATTTGCACATTATCCTTCAACATTACCTCAATTATGAACTTTGGCTATTTCCAAAGAGATGTGTTTTTGGTGTTGAAACTAGAAAAATGCTTAGCTTCATATTCTTGAAGGTGTGAATACATGTTGATCTTAATGAGATCAAAGTCATAGCCAACATGCTAGTTCTTGCTAACCTTAAAGAGTTACGAGGGTTACAAGGAAGGTTACAATTTATGTATAGGTTCATTTCTAGACTATGATAAACTTCAAATTATGCAATATTTATCCACAAAAGAATGCTACTTTGAACCAAAATAGTAATTACTCATGTAGAAACACCTTTTCTAATTCCTTCTGTTGTTTTCCTAAAGTTATATTTGTAGGTTTCAGACTCAATGAAGATGTTTTGAAGGGCAAGAAGATGTTTTGGTTGAGGTTTGACTGGACAAAAGATATCTTGAGATTACAAGAGATGGCTTGTTATAAGTGCAATATTCTCAATGCATAAGTATGACCACTTCAAAATACCGCTTAACACTTGGTAATCCCAATAGTGGCTATTTGTTACACTTAGTAGTAGGCACTTGGTAACCTAGAAGTGTTAAAGCAAGTTTAGGATGCAAACAGAAAATGGGCTTGAATGCTTATGTTAGGATAGTTAGATTAGAACACTAGATAGTTAAATAGTTAGTCATTAATTAATCCTCTCTTTATTCCACACTTAAAATAAATAAAATAAAATATAAAATCAATAAAAATCATGTACCTTGGCTTACACTTAACCATACACTTGCACTCCCACAAGTGAAGCCAAGAAGACAACAATCACATCTTTAAGTCACTACCTTGTTTGTTATGCATTTAGGAGAAAAAGTCCATGAAATTTGACCAAATCACTAGTGCAACGCTTGTGATTCATACGGTTGGGCATAGAAACTACTCACTACTCATCACTTGCCTTAACTCTTGCTTTATAGAAAACAAGATAATGAGAACCAAAACAATATGTGTTTGACATAGAGGCCATACTCACACAAGTATGCAAGCATTACAAATTCTCATTTGCACCAAGGAAACTAGCAATCAATGTCTACTATCCCCAAGGAACACCATACATCAATCATCCATGTACTAATCATGCAAATTATATCTTTCATCATAATTTAATATAAACCATATGGTAGTGCCTAAAGCACATGCATATACAGCACATCCCAAAGATTCACATCAGGGATATCCTAGCCATCTCAACAATATCCCCATGATCATGCATAGAAATTAGAATGCCAAAAATAAGGAATAGATAAAAACACCCACATGAATTCTAAAACCTACCTAAACTAGAACCTAAAAACCTAAATACCAAAATGCTACCAATGAACTCCTAGATCTTCTAGAACTCTTAAACTATAGCCAGGCCATCACAAGTTCCCTGATGTCTTAAAAATCACAATAACTCATTGAGAAATTACTCATCGAGAAATGGAGGAAATTGAAGAAGAAAAAGAAATGACATAGAAACTTGAGATGCACCTTTGGGGAAGGAAGAAACAAAAAATAAATTATGTTTTATTTATAAAAATAATATAAATAATATTATTTATAGTTTATATTTTTTAATATTTTTTATTTCTTTTTCCCATGTCAACTTGTACCAAGGGACCCACACTCAACAACATGCTCTTGAAACATCCAATTAAAATACCAATTCAACCTACTTACATTATCACTTATGCCATCTAGCCAGATAACACCACATGCATGACATACTAATCATCATGACTTTTTAACATGATTAGTTAAATAACACTGACTTACAATCACAAAGTATGATTTGATAAAAACACTAATAATATGCATATAACACATAACCATGGCACATAGTTCGACGTCACACTTGCGTGATGCTCAGTCTTTCCCCATAGTACTCTCACCCTCCCAACCACAACACCATATTAGACATCCAACAAGATGATTGTACATAGTAATGACAGCATAATAACATTCATAATCATAATATCAACAAGTTTGATAAAATATCATTGAAATAATCTAACTAGCTATATGTTCCGCATGACCCGCAATCAAAACTAAGCATACATGCAAAATGTAATGCAAGACTATGGGTTCCTATGATGAGGGGTTATAGTTACATAACAAAATTCACTTCTTCTAGATTCCATGTCATGCTAACCATTCTTTCCATTTATGTATTTCTTCATACATATTATCTAAATCTCACAAGCTCAATTTCACTAGGAAACATTAAGTTATAAATTAAAACAAAATTATCATAAAAAGTTTTTTGAAATTGATCCAATAGATTGAAGGGGATCTTAGTGAATGTAAGTAAAAAGTTTCAATTTTAAAGTTTTAGATTAATAATCTCTAATGAATGAAAGAATAAATTAATTAGTAAGTTTGTTATGTAATAGGTTTTAAGTTTGAGTTTTTATTAAGATATCATTATGTTTTAATGATTAAAAGAACTAAGAATGATATAGAAGCTATAAAAACATATATAAATCTTATTTGTTGAGTGATGAAGTCAAATTTTGATGCATAACAATATTGTAACAATGATATTGCATCAATGATGTCATTAATACGATATCGTAGTCCATTCTATGTCATCGTTGATACGATATCTTGAGATGTGTGCAGCCCTATAAATATGACACTTGGGCATACAATCTACTAACATTCCATTCCATACCTAACCCAAACTCTTGCAGTTTCATTCCATAGTTAGTGTTAGAAGTGAATGTTTGCATGTGATGTCTAGTAATTGATTAGAGTCATTATTCAAATAGATTGTACTTGGGCATAGTTTGCAAACGAAAATAAAGATCAAGATTATTTCACATCATTGTAGCATCCACTTAGTGTTTACTATTTTTACTTAGAATAATGTTTCCTATTTTCTAGCTTAATGTTTTACTTTTCCAAAGCACTTTCCTTTTGCTTTTTTATAGTAAGCAGAATGAGTACGATTGATTTTGAGCACTTAAGTGTAATCGTTTGGTATGCCTAGTAGCATAACTTTTGGTAATCCAATAATGGTTACATGAAGCCCAAGGTGTGTACGACAAATCAGGAATGGATACTCATTGCATAGGTTAGATTAGATTTACTTACCTATTGTCACTTGGACTTAGCAATTACTTTCTTTTCATTATGGCTACACTTAGGACTATTTCAAGCCCTACAACATCACTTCTCATATGCCTCATAGTGAGCTAAACCATACACTTGGACTCCACTAGCTCCATGTGGGAAGCTAGTGATCATGAGCTTAACTCAACTACTAGCATACCAACATTGTCTATCTATGAATTACGATCAGGTTATGCGTGAACACTCTTGACTTGTATGGTTTGATGTTGGATTGCTCCACCACTCATCATTGAGAAAAGAAATTTGTGAAGAGGCATTCAACATAGCTCTTTAGTATGACTAAGAATAATCCTAAGAATATTTGTTAACTTTTATATAAAAAGGATTAAAAATAATATTTTAAAATTTTAGCAATTATTGTGTTTTTTGGAGCTCTTTCTAAACATGAATAATTTTTCCATATTCGATAAAATTCTTAGGCATCTCTATACATAACTTAGGTAGAAACATAAGTAGGCATTACTTAGCTAGTTTTTGGTAATCCATTAGTTGGTTTAAGTTTTTGTGGAAAGCTTCTTAAGTAGGAAGAAATTTTACTTTGTATAGAAGTTTGGAAATTATTAAATACCCCTATACAAAATGAACTTCATAAAGTAATTATGCTTTCCATAGAAAGGGACAAAATTAATCTCAATAACATCAAACTCATCACGATGAATTATGTGTTTATAAAATTATTAAAAAATATATTATAAAAAGATGTAATAGTTGGGGAAATCTAAATAATCTCAAGGTCTTGTTGGGATCTTACTTGGTGACATGAGCATTGAACTTTTAGATGATGACCCTTTGAGTTAGGAAAACCTTGATGATGACCCTTTCAGTTAGGAAAACCTAAAAAATGTTAGGACACTTTCATAAAGTATGTTTTAGGTTTATTTATGCTTTGTTGATTTTTCCAAAGTCTATGAATTTGTTATCCATTATAAATTGTTGAAGTGTTTGAAGAATATAAATACCTTTAAAGGGCTTTTGTCTAAGATATAAAAAATGTACAATTTAGTACAAATTACATTCTTGAATAACAATGCCTAGTACAATGTTATCTTAAACATGTTTATCAGGGTGAAACAAGAGTGCTTGCTTTTTTCCACCTTATTTGAAATTCTTATTGATAAGTTGGAATCATCAATAAATTCAGTTGTATTTGAGTTGATTAAGGATAAAAATTTTCCAATGAATCTAGATAGGATGGTGGATTAATTTTCCAAGAGATCAATGTACATGCAGATTCCTTAATGAAGTTTTCAAGACCCATTAATAACATATGAAAACCTTCTAATTTTTTTTAAAAAATTAATAATTAGGATCCAAGCTTGCTAACTCCAAATCCAATAAATCTCAATAAAAATAAGTAAAAAAATTTCAGTTTGAGTCTCAATAAATAGCATGCCTAACTCAAAGGTTAGAGAAGTGCATGTCTCATGTGAGGGTCATGCTAATAACCTAATAAATCATTTCCATTTGCATAATTTTTTTATAGCTAGAATATTAGAACGATACGATGATGACAATTAAGCGGACAAAGGTCATACTCGTGTACTAACGTGAACCACGAGAACCACTATGCAAGTGTTCAGTGCAAGAACATGCTTCCAGGGCTGTTTGCCCAACCTGTCATCGCTATACGATAAGCAGCTTCTGCCATTAGTTATGTATAGTGGTAGCATGGATTTGCAATCTGCCATACTTCGTGGGAAGTTCCATTTTCACAGCATTCTTAATTTCAGTCATGAGTTGCAGAATTCAGCCAATTGCCTGCGACAAACTCCAAAGAGTTTCTTTGGCTGTGAAAACTCATACACACGTACATTGCATAGCCCAGATTTGGCCAGGAACTCCCTCTTTCAATACACGCCGGCATTTAAAGAAGCCAAGAATGCAGGCAATAACCAGAGCAACCGTTTCTTCGGCTCCGGTAAAATCTGCCCAACAAAAACAGTGCTCTGAACAGACCATGAAAGATCTTGTAGCTTTTCTGGAGAAAGATCTGCCCCACCTATTCGATGAGCAGGGCATCGACAAACGCATGTACGAGAGTAAGATAGAATTCAGAGACCCAATTACCAGATATGAGACGCTGGATGGTTATCTCTTTAATATCATGCTGCTACGCTTGCTGTTTCGTCCCATTTTTCTTCTGCACGCCGTGAAACCGGTCAGTTTTGAGGTTCCTCGGTTGCTCATATTCATTGTTAATGTGAAATTTTATGCAAATGTAAGAGCATTTTTGCACTTTTTCGCCCTGTACTCGTGGAGACGTCCCAGACCCAGTAAGGGTGGGTAATCAGTTTACTTGGCTTGTGTTTCAGACAGGGCCCAATGAAATAACGACGAGATGGACAATGGTTATGAACTTTAGACTTCTGCCATGGAAGCCGCAATTGGTGTTCACTGGAGTTTCTGTTCTTGATATCAATCCTGAAACAGGGAAGTTTTGCAGACATGTGGTATGATTTTGTGTCCATGTGTGATTTAGCTTCTTTGAATTTAAGTGAGTTATGGTTCTGAATTCTGATATCATCGAACAATTTTTCTCTTCTAGGCTTATTGGCATGTATTTACAATTTAGGTATTAGTGGCTTTTGCGGAGTACATTAGCCATTGTCTGTTTCTATCAAAATGTGTATAATATAAACAACAATCAGCCTTTATTTGGCTGTGCGAACCACATCTCAGACATCCTAAAAATAACAACATTCACAGTGAGAGTATAATGTCCAAGATGTTCCGCAGGCACGCATCCCTAGAGAAAATTTGACCTTTTGGAATGCACTGTGGATGGGGACGCATCCCAAACTACTTTGGGAAGCAGGTGGGATGTGATATACATTTACATATCCAAAATGTAATCCATGCCTAAATCACAACTATTTTCTTTGTTCTAAATGTCTTCAAAATGGTTTTTTTTTTAAATTGTAACAAAAATCTCTAAAATATTACACAAATAAGAATATGCAGCAAATTTATCCATAATCTTCGTTATTTGGAACCAATGTTATGCAGGGATGCATCCCTGCACAAAATTTCACTCAGGACATCCTCGGACAGGGATGCTTTCCAAAACGTCCTGGGAAGTAGGTGGGACTTGATGCATATTAAAATATGTTAAAAAACATTTTATATTCTACTTACACCTATTTTCTTTCTTGCAAAATGTTTTAACAATGTTCTGTTGTAAAATATCTCACAAAATTTAATGTGCAACAAGTTTATCCATAATCTATGGTGCTTCTAAACATAATCCAGTTGCATCCATCCCCTTAGCATTCCCAAGAACCCATTCTGTCCTCAAAAGTGTTTGTGGACTCGTCCCTACGTCCCTGCATCTCGGGGACGTGTGAAACATAGCTTGGAACTATTTCTCCTCAAGACCAAATTGCATCCCCAGTGTTCCTAAAAAATCATTCTGTCCCCAAACACAAAAGCATCTCCATGCCCTGCATCCTGGGACTCTTGAAACACAGAACAAGAGATGTAATCCATATCTAAGTAACGAGACTCTGCACTTCAGAATATAAAATCTAAAATCTAGAGGGTTGACCTTAACTAACATGATGTATGCTGAATGACCTTGACACTTGAATACTTGTTTTTAACCCTTCATATTAAGGTTATTATGCTTTTTGACTTGTGAATTGCATAGCCTGCTTCAAATACCGGCTTTAAATGAGGGTTACAAACATTTTCCCATTTGTTACACCAGAACAGTCAGAGGCCTGAGTTTCCATATCAAGACTCTTTACCACTAGGCTAACACCTTATTGTGACATTTTCCTCTGATACATTTCTGCTGAATATCTGATAAGGTAGAGAATGTGTATTTTCTCGTTAACTAAAACATTTGATTTTTAAAATGCAGGTTTTATTCAACTCTCATATTTATTTCTAGTTTATGATACCATTGTTGTATTCCCATGCTTTCTTTTTTGTTTGAGCAGGATTACTGGGACTCGATAAAAGAAAATGATTATTTTTCATTTGAAGGATTTGTTGATATTTTAAAGCAGGTATTTTCAAATGAAGTTTTGCAGTAATAACAACACTTATAATATATATTTTGTTAATTGTCTTTATTTAATTGTGCTGAATTATCATTTACAAAGCTACGTATCTACAAGACACCAGACCTGGAAACTCCAAATTACAAAATTTTGAAAAGGACAGCTGCCTATGAGGTATGCTCTGATACGATGCCTATGCACAAGTATTATCCTAAAGTTATTATTCAATATGCATCACAGTAGTCATTCTTATCTCTTGGACCATCATGTGAGGTGAACTCTCTCTCTCTGGATACATACATACATAGAAAGGCATGTGAAGCTTCTTGAAACCTTTAATTATGAAATCTCTGTGTAGGTGAGGAAACAAAATTGACAAAGATTATATTATGTCATCTTAACATTCTGTAGTTTTCCTCACTAATGATTTCAAGTTCTGATGAATATTAAAGACTTGAATTTGGAGGAACATTTTTACAGAATAATAACATGCTATTTGAGGTATAGAATTTTTATTTACTAAGCACATGAGCAGGTTCGTGAATATGAGCCTTTCATTGTAGCAGAGACAAACAGTGATAGGCTAACAGGTTCATCAGGTTTTGGAGATGTTGCTGGGTATGGATGTTTATTAATCTTCCTTTTCTTTTTTATTGGTCTATCTTGTCTTCTTTAGTTTCTTCAGAAGTTTAGGCATGCATCTTCATATGTCCATTGCCCGTTGTCTGCAGTTACATATTTGGAAAGAATTCTACTAAGGAAAAGATGGCAATGACAACTCCTGTATTTACCCAGATGGCTGCCAAGGAATCACAAGATGCAAGCATTCAATTTGTGCTTCCACTGCAAAGGAAACTATCTGAGTAAGAGTTCTGCCTTTATTAAGGTTTTAGTAAAAAAAGCTTACCTCCAGAGAAACCAAATGGACCATGATACACATGCAAACAGTGGACAAGTGGATACACCATAGGGTTCTGAGACTGTCTAGCTGCCTCCAGTAAGATTGACAATGTTACTTTCTTCAGTTTATAAAAATTTATGCAATTTCCATGTGTGCAAAAATGCAAACGAGGTAATTCTTGATTTCTTGGCATACAATTGTATTGTGTTAGGAATTATGCATTGACATTTGAATCTATTTTTCCAAACCGTGTTCACACGGTTGAACCTAAAACATGAGCTGGCATCCATGGGTGGATTCCCATCAATGGCCATAATAGAATTCGTTTTCTGAGTTTTTTAATAATAATATTTTACACTAATTTGGGATCAATGCAGGTCTCTATGATATCATTCCACAACTTACAAATGCAATGTAATATATTTATAAATAAAAAGGATCAGTACTTAAGGCCTCATTGCCCATCCTGTCATGTCATGCAGGGTCTTGGGAGGGTTTGTAGATAAGCAAAAGCTTAACCTCTTCAAGTTGTTGCATCCAGGCTTGAACCTATGTCTTCTGACTTGAGAAACAAGTGATTGACCCTATTGCAATATACTTAATAGGACCTGTACCCCAGAAAAAATACAATTAGAAAGTCTTTAAGTGCAACCATTTGGTAATATGCAAGGTTTCATAACAGTTGATTTGTTAGTGATCAGTGATTCAAGTAGTTAGTTCATTGTCTTGTAAAATAAAGGTACATTTGAGACATTCTTATATTCCTTTATAATTCTTCTAAAATATGAGGTTGGCTATATGTGTTGGCTATATTTACCTTTTAGATTTTATGTTAAGAAAATAATGTTGAGATGATATGCTTGTAAAGATTGTCATATATTAGGATCTATTCCATTTCATGGCATAAATCAGAATTCGTGCCCCGAACTATAGCGTTTTTTTACTTAGATAACATATTGAGCAAAACAAAAGTCCAAGCCATAATGAATGCACAAAATCTAAGACATGGCTTTCAACACATGGGAGCTGGATACTATTAAACTTATTTTGGCTTGTTACTTAGTATTATCTTCCTATATTTGACCGAAATTCTAATGGGCATGGAAGATTACTGTTGCCAGATTACCAAGACCACTGGAAGAAAGGGTGAAGCTAAGAAAAACAGAAGAATCCTTGGCGGCAGTGTTGAAGTTCAGTGGAAAAGCAACTGAAGAAGTAGTTTGGGAAAAGGAGAGATATCTAAGGTCTTGCTTAGCTAAGGATGGTCTTCAAGCCAAAGCAGGAAGCTTGCTGGCTCGTTACAATGATCCCAACCGCACCCCTGAGTACTTTATGGTACTTTAGATCATTAGTAACGCTGTCTGTAATCATATTTCTTTTCTTTATTTTCGGCTTTCTGAGACATTGATCGATTTTCTGCAGCGAAATGAGGTCATTGTGTGGCTCTATGAATTCTCCATCCATGATCACATTTGATGTTAAGTATTTTGTACGTCTGCACATATCATCTGAATTGTCCTGTATATGCAGAAGGAAGAATATGCTACTATATGTAAGGTTGATTAGGAAATTGGAATTACAAGTAGGAAAGAAGCTGAGAAGTGTCCAGGGAGAACCAGTCAGAACCCAAGAAAGACAAGGCAAAATAGAGGTCTTTCTGAATCATTCCTTTTGCCAAGGTAAGGTTCGATTGCAAGATTAGAAAGTTTTAGATGGACGATGCCAATGGGTTATACTCTATTAGCCATAGTTTCAGCTCTTTTCTTCTTTTTCCTTTTAAATATGTTTTTAGATTGGATGATATGCTTATGTAAATGGACACTTGATCACGTTCCTGGTTTGATTTCTGACATAATAGGAAATTCTTGTCCGTACTTGCAAATTTTACTTTTATTAATAAAATCTTCACATTTACATATAGTGTGAATAGGACGCTTTATTTTATTCTCAAGTTTATATCTTTGTATTGCTTTGGTATTCCTAGTTCCTAGTCATTTTCATTTTCAAGTTTAAATTCATAGATGGTTAACACTTTCTAACTTAGACATAGGTTAGAAAGGTAGTACTCAAAAACTTAAAATGTAATTTAACAAAAATCAATAGTATATCAAGAGAATTAACAAGCAAAGCAATATGCATTTGAATAATAACCGTAGAGGGGCCCAAAATTTAAAGAATAAATTAAATATACAATTTGTAATGCTAATAGCCCCTTGTGTGAAAAACTTGTTCACTAAGCAATAACATTTGGTTACCTAAGCTAAAATACACAAATAACCAAAACATATCATAATAGAAAAATAAAATAAAATATACATTATTAAATTGATGCATTGGGCTACTATTATTCCAAAATGAATTCTAATAACTAGTTTAACATTAATACCTAAATATCAAAATTAAATTAGATAAAAAAAATAAAGTTGGGTTTACATCAAAGACAAGCAAGTACTAAGTCGGCACATGCCAACCAAAAAACATTACAAAATACAAAAGTACTAGCTTACATTATGGCTTAGAAATTACACAAAAACTACAACTTAAACAAAATACTAGAAATGTATAAATCCGAAGTTGAGTATTCACTTTTCTAGCTACTCCTCATCAGAAACACCTATTTCACTTGAGAAGTAAAAACAAAGGGAAAATTTAGTCCACATAATTAAGTAGGAAAAATAAGTTACAAATTCTCTCTTAAAGATTTTCGAATTAGGCATTAAGTAGCTTGATAGCCATGCACATGCATTACTGCATCCAAAAATGTTAGCATGAGAAATATGCGAAGATCATATAACCAAACTAATTACTAAAAGCTAAACTAAATAGGAATACCACCACCATCTCCAACCCCTAGAATTTATAGAAGCTAGCACTAAATCTATGTTCCAAAATGTGTCAAGGTTGATATGAGTATTCATTGTGCACAATAAGATTTTCTAAACCAAACCAAACCGAAATATGTTTGTTGGACTTATTTATTATTTCTTAAATTTGGTAACAAGGTTAGAAATACTACACTAATTTCTATCATTTACTAAGGTTAGAAATACCCCTTTGGGCAGCATTGTTTAAAGATCAATGGGACCTCAACTTTACCATTGCAAATACCAAAGGGTTGTAGAATGCATTAGGATTACTTTAAAACCAACTAGCCACTCCCTTTGTGCTAGGTTTACCCAAATCAAACAACAAATAGAAAATGTTAGTAGATAAATATATACAAATAACTAAACCTAGGGTAGTGGGGAAGTATAACCGATCATGAATCAAAGATTCAAACCAAAATATTGAGTTGATAATTCTTCAAGGCTACAGGTTGAATCCTAAGGAATTTTAGTTTTAGTTTCTTCTTCTTTCTCCAATTTGATAAGTTAGAACAATGTTTTCTGAGTTGAAACTTAACGTGTAAAGCCCTAATGGCGAAAGTAGCTATTTCCTTCACTATTTTTCATGCCAATGTTTCCATCCTATTCATACGAAGCATTTTGACTTATATCATAACCCCTAATGTAGGTCACGATAGAAGTTGCAATGATTGTACAATTAATGGAAAGTGCATTAATATGTGTGTTGCCATCATAGAAATGTTTGTCTTTTGGATGTTGATTGTTAGAGAAGTCATTACGTTTGAAAAGTCTAAAATGAACTAAAAACCTTAAGCAATTAATCTAGAAATTTGATAGGGATTAATAGCATTCAAATTATGTCAAAATAAAATAAAATTCAACATAGAGTTTGATTGTAGTAGCAACAACACAAATCCAAATCCAAATTGTAGAAATAGGTCTCACAAAATTTATTTTACCAAACATATACCAATCAAATGGAAAGTGTAATAACAAAAGAAATTTAAATTAAAAAAAAAAGAGCATTGTAATAAACTTCCCCACCTAATTGGAAGCACTATTGATAGAAACCCTCATATGGTTGTGATCTCTTGATCAAGTAATGAGGAGATTAACCCACTCTTTGAGGTATTCTTATCCTTAATGTATCGTAGGAGTAGTGGCATGTTTATATTTGTGTTTTGGAATTCTTTTGGAGTTTATGTGTTTCATTGTGAGTCTATTGCAGGTTGTTGTAATGCCTCACTAACCAAGCTTAGAACTTAAGAAAGTAAAACACAACTTATTAAAAAATAAAGAATACCAAAGAAAATATGACAAGAAAATTAGTAGGCATTTTGAAACATGTAAGAGATAGTGTGTCATGAAAGTACCTTTGGCAAGTTAAGAAGCAAAGCGAGTAAAGTCAAGAATAACATTTGTTCATATCTCAAGCATGAAGATAAATATGTTTTTTATTAATTAAAATGAATTGATGGGTAGATGTATTTGTTTTTGGTCCTAATACATTATCTTTATTCATTATTTCTTACTTTTAATAATTGGGGAATGTCTTTTCATTAACTTCAAGTATGGCCCCAATCATTCTTTATCAATTTGATGGTCATACAATGATGTAAGTGATTGATTTTTCAAGAATATAAGATTGTTATGAATTTGTTCTCTTAAATTGTCTTTTCATCTTCCTAGATTCCAAATTCTATTTATTTCATTATTCTCCTATCTCATCTTATCCTATGTTATCAATATTTATAGAAGTTTGATTTAGATCCTCAATTCACTAGATCAAGTATTCATCATCATCTCCAAATCTGTACAATCAAAGTTGACAATAGAAGATGATAAATCATTATCAAGTTTTATCGATTCTATCACTATTTGCAATTATGTACTGCAACTACTATGGTTCCAATTCAAAGAACTCTTTGAGATGAATTTGTGCATTTCTACATGCTCAAATCAAGGAGAATTGATCCATTTAGAATTAGGGCTAAAATCAATCTCAATGACTATGAGATTGATTTTCCCAATGATTTCTCTATTTCTTGTTTTTTTAATATTTCAAATTTGAGCCTTTATCATGACAATGTTTTTGCATTAGACTTGGAGGATAGTCTTGAAATCCTCAAGGATGTAATTGAATGTCAAACTTTATTGAAGTCATTAAGGAAGCTAATTGTGTTATAAGCAAGAGAAGCAAGGAGCACAAGAGGCAAGAGGGGAGTGATGAAGTACTTGAGAATGCCATTTGGATTCATGAGAATGATTTGGGTTTGCTAGAGCTTGATGTTATTCCAAGTGTAGTGCCTAATTGATATAAGCCCCTTTTGAAAGGTGATGAGTGGTAATGATATAGGTTGTGTCGATGGGGATGTGTTGATGTAACCCCATCGATGCATGATCACAGACATTTACGTAGATGCATTGATGCTAATGTAGGCAAAGCCTATATAAATGCATACACCAACCACATTTATGGCACCTTAGGTCCATAGCATACGAAGCCTTTGCAGTTTAGTTTCTCTAGAGTTGGAATATTTTCTCTTTGAGTGACCACAATGTGAATTAAAGAGATTATATGGATTTTTATTTGAATGTCATGTACCTAAATGCATTGGTGTAAATGGTAATAAAGATGAGATTTCTGACATTCATTGCAGTGCTTGGACTAGTTTGCTCTTTTCTATTTTCACCTTACTTTTAATGCACTTTCCTTTCATGATTTTAATTAGTTAACATACTTAATTATAAATACATAAGCACACCCACTTCAAAGCATAATGTATTGCACTTGGTATCCCAGTAGAGGGTATTTGGTATGCCCCCAGTAATATCCACTTGGTAATCTAGTAGTATTGATATGAGTTTGGGATATGTATGGTAAGTGGGAACAACTACTTATGTTAGGATAGTTACTAACTAGATTAGTTAAGTAGTTAAATAATTAATCATTGAATCTTTATTTACTCATCTACTTGTTAGGATAAATATACATATAAAATGCTTATGAAAAATATATATCATGTGCCTTAACTCATATTTAACCATATGAAATAATAGCACAAGTGTGAGTTAGGAAGACAACAATCATATAGCCCCTTGTTTCATAGTTTAAGACTATAGGCAGACTTAGGACCTAGGTCCACAAAATTCAACTGGATTGCTAGTGTATGCTTGTGATTCATATAGTTAGGCATAGGGGATACACATTGCTCATCATTGGCACCATTGCCAGAGATGCTAGTTGGGCTAATTGTGCTAATTAGGAGTAAACTATGATTCAGATAAAGACTTTGCTAGAAATATTAAGGCATATTGAGAATTTAACACTAATATGGCTTCTCTCACAAGGAAAAATCTCCATCACATATAGGAGAATCTAGTTAATAACAACAACATCAAAGAAGCCCCAACAATTGAGGGTTGTCTATTCTCATCAGGATTTTTATAATTCAAGTTTCACTTTCATCCTTCATCAAGATAAACAAATGCATTGGAGGGACATGGAAGGAAAAATTGTGTTACCTCGATATCGATCTATTTTTGCTATGTTGATGGCCAATCTCATCAAGCTAGGCATCGTTGCACTTAATTCAAAATACAAAGTCCAAGACTATACCTACAAGGACTATCAACCCATTGCTGCCTAATCAAAGAAAGATTGACATATGGAAGCACGATATGAAACCTCTAAAGATAAGAGGATCCTAACACATTTATTCTTGCAATAGCACAAAGAGGGTAAGGATTTCTTTTCTAGCCAATCTTAATACATGGATTCTCCTCTTTTCTACAATGAGGAGATCCTTAACCAAAGATTATAGTCAACTTTGGAGAACCTTGGTGATGGGAAGATAGGGTCTTGGATTGGGAGGCCTCAAAGGATAAAAATCCTAGCCAGTCATCTAAGGGCAAGGATAATGATCAAAAGAAACACAAAGAAAAGCACAAGAATTAGGGTAGGAACTAAAGGAGAGGAACTAGTAGACATCATTTTCCTAGTTCTCCTTCTTCACTCTCATCATCCTCTTTGTCTTCATCATCAAACTTTGATAGGAGGAACAAGAGCCAAGATGAAAAGAGAAATAATTGAGACTGGGATGGAGATGAACGGTGGGATAGAGGGGAACGTAGATCCCACTAGGAGGATCAAGATCAGGGGAAAAGACAACCATAAGGAAGAGAAGAGTATCACAGGGAGTGAAGCCATGACAGAACTCGTCATAGGCATCATGGGCATAAAAGGGATCATCGTGCTTATCATGACAATGATGAGCCTTTATTGGCTACCAAAAACATGCTTAACATTTCAAAGGTAGTAAGAATTTTAAGAAGGTATTAGAAAGATACTAGAATTAAAAGGTTGGGTATGAACAATATCCCTAGATTTGAGGGAGATATAATTCAAATTCTCAGAATTATCTACAAGCCTTTCATGATACCTCTGCTTTGTAAAACATAGAAAATGAATAACAAAAGCTCAAATTATTCCGAAGGACACTCACCAAGAAAGTAGAAAGCTAGTACTAGTTCTTGAAACTGGAATCCAATTACCAATGGAGTACAATGTTGGAACTCTTAAATGACAAGTACCAAACATACTCTAGAACTCTAGAGTGTGTAACTTGTGGGGATAGATCCAAGGATGAAAGTAGGGAAATCATGAATCCTTGGATGCAGCCTTGGGCATGTACTACTCTCTATTGCACTAATGCCTAGGCCATGGATACTTCCAAAGGGAATAGCTTTGCCATATTGTAGATTGATGAGTGGTGAGTATACCCTCTGCCCAACCATATGAATTATAATCATTCACACATAATTCGGTCAAATTTCATAGACCTTAAATTCCTAAGCACACTGGTTCTAGGAAGTGAAATCTAATTGAGATGATCATTGTCTTCCCAAATACACTTGTGAAGCTTAATTGTATGGTTAAGTGTAATTGGGGCACATGATTTTTATTATTTTATATTTTATTCACTTATGATTGATAATAGGTTGAAAACTCAATTTATTAACCAATTTAACTAATTTGATTGCTAATTAATAACTAATTATCCTAACATAAGCATTTGGTCCCACTTTCTGTACACATCTTGAATGCATACAACATTGTTGGGTTACTAAGCATTACGTGTTGCTAGGATTGCCAAGCACTGTATGGTATGCTCAAAGCGATTGTACTTATGTGTTTAATCTATTTGGCTTAATTAGTTAATTAATTAAAGTATTACTTATCTTAATTAATTGTGTAATTAATGAAAATGGTAAATGCTAAAATAAATCATTAATCTATTCCAAGTGCTACAAGGTTTGATCAAAAGGCTCGTCTTTATTGTTGTTCACACTAGTGTGCTTAGGTACATTAGCGCTCAAATAAAGATCTATACACTTTCGAACTCCTACTATGGGCACTCAGAAAAATATTCTAACTCTCAAATGACAAAACTATAAGAGCTCGACTACAACTATGATAAGACTTCCCTTAAACATGATGGGTGAGTGTATACTTATAAATTTTATTGTGGAGTTGCATCAACAGGGCCTTGTAAATGTAGTAAACGCTACATCAATGCGGCCTTGTCAACGAAGCAACAACACATAGATGGGGGCTTATCAATGAGGCCACATCATCCATCAATGCGACTCTTTGATGCTTCATTATACCCCTGTGACTGAATGAAAACTCATCCTTGAGTTTCTTTACAAAATTGGGAAGGTATGAGATTATTGATTGACACTTGACATAACAAGGTAACACAACAAAGCTGATAAAAAACTAAGTGCCCAAGTGTACAGATCGACATTATTACAAAATTTGTGATGTTCATACCATAAAATTGAACACCATAACATGATTACTCAAGCTGGATAACACATCTTCTAATGGCATGAAGGTGGTTGAGAAGATTAAACAATCCCAGGTAGTGGAGGTTCTTAATGCTTCGAAGGACCTTGCTAGCTTCGGGTGCGCGTGGTGGTTGAGGAGGTTGTGGTTATCCTATTATAGTTGCTACCTTTGATGGAAGGGAAAAGGAATCCAGTAATAACTTCATCTTCCCCTCCTTGCTTTGGGGATCATTCACAGTCCACGTGGCATCACCAATGTGGGCTAGAATGGGGATATTGCATGGATAAGGCATTATTGAGAATAACTCCTTGACATTGATGAACCAGGCAGCAAATTGTTTATGTTGGACATTAAACGCTCTCATTGCATTTTGTAGCTCATGGTAGTCATTCATTCTTTTGGCTAGGTTCTCAGTAGTGGATCTTTAATTGGTATATTTGTTCTTGAGAACCTCGAGTTTAGTGTTTTCCTCTGTAAGCTTTTGCTTGATGTGCTTGTGATGCTTAAACTTAGGCTTGTCGAACAAGTATGAGCTAGCCACCTGAGTTTCCAGTTCTGATCACCATCATCCAATAGTCAACATTGCTAGGTTTGCATACCAGAGATTGGCAATCTCCATATATTTAGTCATCTCCTCTATCTGCAACTCCTTCAGGTGAATTTTTGCTTTATTCTATTGATCAATCCCATCAATGATGGGCTGGCATAATTCTCATTTTGTTGGAGTTGCTAGAGGATATCATTCACCTTTGCCTTTGTCATTTGAATGTGTTTCTCATTTATTTCCTTTTATTTGTTAGACTGGTCTCTATAATGATCTTTGACTTCCTCAAATTTGAGAGCCTCCAATTTTTAGGCAGCCATCTCCATTATAGTCGTTTGTCGAAGGGCACGAACCTCCTTCATGGAGAGGTTTCTATTCTCGACTGCCAATCTCTTTAACTCTGTATTTTCTATGGCTAGTTGCCCCTATTGTTAATGGATAAAATCAGTCAATTGTTGTTTATGCACATTAACATTTCACAGGTGATGATTTTTTGTGGTCAGCTGCACATTCTTCTAGTGGGTTAGATCCAAGGCCTTCTAAATTTTATGCTGGGTGATCTCTGCCAAGGATCGGTAGAATGCCTCTGTCTCCATTACACCCTCAACCCCTTTTAACCTAGTGTGAAGTTGTTCAAGAGTTTCATCTCTTGTTAATGCTAAGTTGAGAAATGTAGGGTTGGCAATCTGGGCTCTTAGTTCAGCAACTTCTACAGTCAAGCATTCATTTAGCTCCTTAGTTATTTCAAGTTGTCTTTCTAAAATAATATTCTTGCCCCTTGCCTCTAGCAGCTTTGACTAGGTTACAGTTATATTATCTGGAAGGTCAAAGACATCTAGAAGCAGTTGCCTAGTTCCTACTAGTTGGTTTAGCAGTTGTTCATGCTTTGCAACATTTAGTCTATTGCTTATGGTCCCTGCGGATGTCTACATATTTTTCAGTGTAGTGACATCTAGTATAGACACCATAGGTGCATTGAGTGTTTTGGTGGTTCTATCAGCAACCACCTTTGCTACAGTTTCTTGTCCTTGGTGCTACATCACCAATACTATTGTTCCCTTGTCCTCCTCCAAGCACATTGAAAAAGGTCACGATGTTCCCAAAAACTTTGGGAATTGCTACTGTTCTAAGAGAGATATCGTTACCTCTCTAGCACTAGGATTCGACCTTGTGGATAATTGCATTTGTTAAACAAAGAAAATGGGTCCAAATTTTCCCATTAGGCTGACTATTTAGGCCATCTCATTTAGGTGACTCATCGTAGGCTAGTACACAGATGGATCTCCACCACTTGTGCTTGCCTATTGCTCTTGCTCACTTAAGAGCCATTCTTAGTACTTACACAATCGTTGGGATGTTACAACGATGTTTGACACTATTTTCTGAGTGGTAGGTGGAGGTGGTGGATGCTGCTTCTCTTCCTAGATTATTAGTACATGAGTTTTTTCCTTCATCATCTTTGCCCAATTCGTGGTCAGAGTGTGTTAGACAACATCATTAGTGTAGCAAACTATTTCTTTTCTTTGACATAGTTTTTTGATGAGGCATGGGAAAGGGAGTGCCTTCTTTCCATGTTCATGCTCCTTGAATCGCTTCTCTATCTCCAGATAGATTAGTTGTGGAAGGTTAACTGGGAATCTTCCACTTAAAGTAGCACACACATGGGCAGAAATGACAGTGATCTTGCTAAGCCTCACCATGGGATTTAGGTGAAAGGCTGCAATCTTGTAATGGATTCTTTTTGCCGATGTGAGTGTGTTGTACTCCTTGTGGTTTATACCATAGCACCATTGAATCCATTCCTTTTTGATGCTAGGATCCACCTGCATCGAAATCTTAGTGAGATTTGTCCAAATTTTAGGCAACCCAAGTGCCTTTGCAATGGCTTGCACCAAGTAGGACACTGAAGAGTCCTTGATCTTGATCATTGAACTGACCTACTTATTGTTCCAAAATAGGAACGTCTCTCCCAAATGCCACTTCTTATTGGAAGTCATAATTGGCCTCATGGAAGAGGTGTTCAATTGGTCATGTACCTCTTTAGGTGCTTTCTCCAAGAAAGAGCCAAAGTTTAAATCTTAGAGCACTATTTTTTGGACCTCCCTTGATCTAATTTGGTTTAGGTAGGCTTCTGTCAAGGTCACTTCAAGGTTCACTTGTTGGGCTAGTGCCTCATCTCACTATGAATGTTCTATTGTTGCTACTTGTTTTAGAATTTTATGAATAGACTCCACTTCCACCTCTTCCCTAAGAGGTCCTATGGTATGGGTTGCAATCAATTCTTCTTGGACCAATTCTTGGCCATTTTTCCTTAGTTGAGATAGTATTGCTTCCTATGTATGTTTACCTTTTGGTGCCATCTATGATCATAACACATCCATGGATTAGTAAATATAATGTGTAAGTTAAAATATTTGGATACCTTATCTTGTTAATTAGTTACACTTGGCTATGATTGGACCATGGTAGATTGATTATTTTATTAAGTAATTTTTTATTGTAAGTGATGAGTGGCGAGGTACCCCTACATCCAACCATACGAATCACGAAGCATTCACTCATAACTTGGTCGAATTCCATGGACTTTATCATTTCTAGTGCACTAACCCTTTAAGAAGTGAATCTAGCCTTAAGGTCAATTATTGTCCTACCAATTACGCTTATGATGCACGTTGGTATGGTTAAGTATAACTGAGGCATCTGATTTTTATCATTTTATATTTTATGTTTTGAGTGCTTGAAATGTAGGTAAAAGGAATTGGACTAACTAATCTAAATTAATTAACTAATTACTATTAAGCTAATCCTAACATAAGTATCTGTTTCCACTTTCTGTACATGTCCTGAACCCATGTATCCACTACTAGGTGACTAAATGTTACACTACTGGGTGTACCAAGCAATAACGTTGCTAGGATTACCAAGTGAATATATGTTACGCTCAAAGCAGTCATACTTATGTATTTAATCTATTTAGCTTAATAATCTCATTAACTTAATTGCTAAAAAATAGTTGTGAAATAATTGAGAATAATTAGCAAATAATTAAAAACATTGAATGCATAAATAAAAAGAGCTAATCTATCCAAAGTGCTGCAAGGTTTATCAGAAAGCTCATCGTTATTACTACACACATTGTCATGCTCAGGTACAAAAATGCTCAAATAAAGATCTGTATACTCAATTACTCCTACTGCGGGCACTCAGGGAGAAAATTCTAACTTTCAAATGGAAAAAATGCAAGAGTTTCACTACAATTGAAATCTAGACTCCCCATAAATGCAGCAAGTAGGCACGTATTTATAGGTGATGGACAGACACCACGTTGACAAGGCATCATCGACACAGGTCAAAATGCATTGATGGGGCCTCGTGGACGAGGCCTTCTGATGCGGTCAATTGCATCAACGAGGTCTCGTCAACGTAGCCGACCAACGATGACTCATCATACCGCCACGACTGAATAAAAACTCATCCTTGAGTTCTTTTACAAAATTAAGAAGGTATGGGATTATTGATTGACTTTTTTTTCAACAAAACAAATTTGACTGACTTGACAAAAAATGGAATGCCTAGGTGTACAGATCATCACATTACAAAAATGTTGCTGTTCAGGATACAAAATTGAAAACCATAACATAACTCTTCAAAAAATTTAGGCAACATGTTCCTTGATGATGTGAAGCTTGTTGGAGAAGATCAAATGGTCTCAGGTGGTGGTGGTTCCTGAGGCTTTGAGGGACCCTCACTAGCTTCATGCACTGGTGGCGGTTGAGGCTGTGGCTATCCTGCTATCATTGCAACTTTAGGTGGGAGGGGAAAAACATCCAATAGTGCTTTCATTTTCTCCTCCTTACTCTTGGGATCATGCATTGTACCCGTAGCTTCCCCAATGTGGGTTGGAACAGGCACATCCCAAGGACACAGGATCACTAAAAATAACTCCTTGATGTTGACAAACTAGGCAGTGAACTATTTGCGTTTAATGTCAAATGCTCACACTATGTTCTTTAGCTCCTGGTAGTCATTCATCCATTTGTCTAGGTCCTCGGTGATAGATCATTGATCTATGAATCGTCCTTTGAGGACTTTGAGTTCAACGTTAGGAATTTCAAGCTTTTTCTTGGTGTCTTTGTGGTGTTTGAACTCGGCCTTGTATTGCAAATATGAGCTAGCCACCTGCTTCTCCAATTCTGGCCATGGCCATTTGGCTATTAGCATTGCTAGGTTTGCATAACGAAGATTGGCCAACTCCATATATTCTATCATTTCTTTGATTTGCAGCTCCTTCAAGTAGATCTTTGCTTTGTTATAGGCATTAATCCCATCAAGGATGGGCTGTCACATCTCTCTTTGTTGCTGGAATTGCTTGAGGGCTTCATTAACTTTAGCCTTTGTCATTTGGATTTCTTTTTTATTAATTTCTTTTTGCAAGCCAACTTGGTCTCTGTAGTGACTTTTCACCCTTTCAAACTTGAGAGCTTCATTCTTCCAGGTGGTGATTTCGATGGCAGATGTTGTAAAACAAAAAATGGAAAAAAACAAGAAAAGTATAAAACAAAAAAAGTGTAGAACAAAAAAGTACAAAAATAACAAACTGTAAAAAAAAAGAGGGTAAATATTGAGGAGCCACTTTAATGACTAGCATAGATGGCCATCTCCCCCAAGACTAAGTTGAAGTAGGAGATTTGAAAGATTGAGTGATGTTTTTCATCCAATGAGGTGTTGCTTTCACTAGCTCACTTGGATTCATGGAAAGGTTTTACTTGTTGCATATTAACTAGTTTCTTTTTGTTTGGGCTTTCAAGTTTGTAAAGTAGCATGATCCCAGAAGAAAAGGTTTCATAAATAATGTAAGGTCCCTCCCACAATGTTTAAACCTTAGTTCATTGTGGCACATATATGGGGTTCCAGAAGCGGACCTTGTCTCTAAGTTGAAATTCAACTTTCTTTATTTTGAGGTCATGACATGTTTTATTAAATGCATTGTGTACTTCATTCAAAGATAGGGCCACCAATCTATTCTCATCTAGCACATTAAAATTGATCAATATTTCTTTCTATGGTAGGCTCAGTTTAAGGTCAATGTCACAAGCTATTGAAAGTGTATGGAGCTCAAATTGAATAGAAAGAGTTAGCAATTTTCCATACACTAGCTCATAAGGAGAATAGCCTATAGAGAGTTTCCATGTTGAGCAGTAAGCTTAAAGAGCATCATTGAGTTTTGCACTTCAATCTCTCCTATATTTGCTAATTGTGCTAGTTAAGATCCTAGTGATCTCCCTATTGGTAACCTTTGCTTGACTATTGGCTTGGGGTGGTAGGGTGTTATCAATTATGTTCTACCCCTAAGCGTTGCATGAGTTTTTGAAAGGTGGTGTCGTAAAATGAGTACCATTGTTAGAAATTAATGCACGTAGCACCCCAAACCTAGTTACAACATTTTTTTTATATAAACTAAGATATAGTGAAAGATGTACAGTCAATGATGGTTATTGCTTCTACCCATTTTGTATAATAGTCAATAGTAACCATGGTATACGCCTTTCCATTCGACACGGGTGTGATGGGATCCATGAAGTTAATGGCCCAAATTTTGAAGGGTTCTAGTGGTTGGATCTACTACTGATATCTCTCCATTTGAGTGGTCATCCAACCATCACATTGATAGTGTTCACGAGAGCAAACAAAGTTGTGGGCATCCCTGAAAAATTTTGGCCAATAATACCTTGCCATCAAGATCTTAATGGTCATGGGTCTCCTGGCATAGTCGCCCCCACAAGGGACCTCATGAGCATCTTAGAGAACATGTAGTTAGTCAACATTAGAAACACACCATCAGACTAGGAAATTAATAAGCACCTTGTAAAGGTATTCATTGATCTCCATGAAACATTTGGCCTAATAAAGAAACATCTACTTCTTTTAATGGTCTAACTCATGTGGCATCTTCTGAGTGAGAAGACAAGTGAGGATGTCATCGTACCATCTAGGTTCATTGGGCACTTATTCATTTATCACATTAGCAACAAGGAGTTCATCAAGAAACTCATCAAAAAGAGAGCTCTCCTCCTCTTTGTTATCCGATCGTAACCAAGATAAGTGATCAGCAACCACATTGTCAGTTTCCTTTCGATCTATCATTGTAAGATCAAACTCTTGCAAAATCATAAGCCACCATATGACACAAGGACTCATTGTTGGTTTATTCATCAAGAAGAAAATTGCACTATGGTCTATGTGCACAAACACCTTGTATCCAAGCACATTATGTATGAATTTCTTCAAAGCATACACCACTACCATCATTTCTTTCTCCATTGTGATGTAGTTCATCTATGCACCCACAATGATTTATCTTGTGCAGTGAATGTAGTATGGACATTACTGATTATCTAACTATGTGAGCACAACTCCCAAGGCATAGTTTGATGCATCTATCATGATGTGGAATAGTTGGGATTAATTTTGTGCTTGTAGAATTGGAGTTTCTAAAATCTTTTCTTTGAGTTGCTGGAATGCATTTTTGCATTTCTAGGCCCATACAAATGAAGCATCTTTCTTTGTTAGCTCTACCAACGGTTTAGTGATCTTGGAGAAATTCTCTATGAATCACCAGTAGTAGCCAGTGTCACCAAGGAATGACCAAACATATTTAATAGTTTCTAGCTAATGAGTTATCCCTTGGATGATCCTAACCTTTTTAGGGTTCATCTCAATCCCTACTTGAGAGATTTTGTGCCCCAACATAATGCCCTCCTAGACCATCAAATGAATCTTTTGCTAATTGATCCAAAGGTTAGTGTCTACACATCTTTTTAGCACTTGCTCAAGGTAGTCCAGGGCTTGCTCGAATGTAGCACCATATGTGGAGAATTCATCCATGAAGACCTCCATCCTGCTACTAATCTACTACTGAAAAATGCTAAAGACAAAGCCTTGGAAGGTCACAAGGACATTGCACAGACCAAAGGCATCTCTCTCTATGCAAAAGTCCCCCAAGAACTTGTGAATGTTATTTTAGCCTAGTCCTTCAATGTAATATGAATCTAGTTATACCCACTATAACCATCTAGAAAGTTGTAATAACAATGTTCAGAGATAGTGTCCAATACCTAGTCCACAAATGGCAATGGGAAATGATCTTTGTATATTGACATGTTCTATAGTCTAAAGTCAATACAAATCCTCCACTTGCTACCTTTCTTTGGCATGATCACAAGTGGACTAACCCACTTTTTATCCACAATGGGATGGATGAACCTTTCCTTAAGGAGTTGTTCAATCTCCTCCTTCATGATTTGCTTTAATTTGAGGTTTAACCACTACTACGGCTACCTCTTTGGCTTTATGGAAGGATTAGTATAGATGTAATGCTGAGATATCCTAGGATTAATTTTAATGAGCTTGGGATATGACCAAGCAAAGGATGTTGTCCATTTATTAATCACCTTCAATAACCTCTCTTTCTATTTAGGAGCAAGGTTTGCATTGATTATCACCAACTTTTCATTATTCAAAAAAGTATACTTCATGTCGACAAGTAGAGTTTTTAACTCTAAGGGTTCCTATTTGAAATTTTTAGGGATTTCCAACTTTCCCCAATAAATATCATTAGGTTTATCATTAAAGAGTTGGTGATGAACTTGCTTCAATTCATCCATGCTTTTAACGTAAGCACTTGTTAAGCTCTCAATTGGTTTCATGCAAAGTGTGTTGCTTTCAAGATCAGTTGTCAACCACTGGGTATCTTTCTATTTTGTGGTTGCTACATACAAGCACCTTTGAGTTTCTGATTCATCTACATTGTACCTACATACTATGATTAATGTACTTTTTATGGCCCATAGTTTTTTCACACTATTGCACCCTATATCACTATATGTAATGCATGGAACTCTATTCTTCACAATCTTTCCAAATGCATTTTTTTAGAAATATTCAAGGTAAGGTCTCTAATTCCGAGCTATTCATCAATGGTGCTTAGCCAAGCCCTTCCCATAATGATTGGAAAGTTCCCTCTACAATTATCAACACATATTACTAGGAAATTAGTAGGGTAGGACCAACCACAGATTGTGGTCACAATGTCCTCCACCAGTCCTAAGGGAATAGTAATGGACTAATCTACCAACTCAAGATGAATGTTGCTCTTCTTGAGTGAAGGTAGGTTGTAGGCTTTGTACATCTCATGAGAAATTAGATTAACACCAAAACTTGAATCAAGAAGAGCCTTGCATGGATCATTTTTAGTGATTTACATATATATTAAAGGACTTCCAGGATCAAATATTTTCCTAAAAAGGTGACCAACCTTTATCCAATTAGTTACTACATAGGTTAGCATGATGGTATGCACTGTAGGAGGTGTTTGGTTTCAAGGAGACTCAAGTGGATTAGATGTAGAGGATAAGGGAGAAGTAGGGTTATCATCCACATGAGTCTATGAGGGATTTTTAGGACTATTGGTTCAGAAGAATGGTCTTTTTTGAACTTGGTTTCTATACCACTTGGCTGAGGAGACAGTTGTAAGTTAACGGCCCTGGTAGAATTACATTACTACGAGTGGGCTGGAATTTCATCCTACATTGATGGAGCAAGTAGTAATCAAGTTGAGGATGGAGGGACATGTGAAGAAGGATGAGGAGGATGATAAGAATATGAGGACTTCCTTCTTGGAGATGGAGAATAAGCTCTATAATACTCAAGAGGATAGTAGTGATGTTGGAATGAGAAGTGACTAAAGGAGTTACATGGAGAAATGGGCTACTGAACATCGTACCCATATGGATAAGGTTGTCTATAAGGGTACTACTACCTTGGTGGTGGTATCCCCCATGATTGTGGGTGCTTCCACTGATGATACTGCCTAAATAGTTGTGGTGGAGCTCCACTTAGATAATAGGCTTGTTGTTGGTGGAACTACCTTGGGTTGCCTTGAGGATAAGGTAACCTTCTAAGTGCTTGCCTTCTAGCCAATCTAGGATTTAGACCATACACCCTAGATTCCTACAAGTGTGACACAACAAGGTAACATTCTTTAGGATGTTCGTATTAGCAAATGTCACACCCACCAGACTCAACAACCTCCTCTATGGTAGTAGCTTTACCCTTATCCCTTTAGTGGGAACATTCAACTTTCTTCCTTCTTCTATGATCATGATCACTACTTTGCTCTTTGGATGCTTCTGCTATTTTTAGAGTGGTTTGAAACTTTTCATCTAAAGAATCCCACATTTTATCTACCTTGGCCAAAATTTTTGAAATGGATTTCTGAATTAGAAAGGTCTTTCATTGCACCACCTCATCAAGCGGTGCCTCCTCCTCATTGTCACAGAACTGAACTTTCTTTTTTTGATGGAAGGATCCCAGTTGTACAACTCCACACTTTCTCTCTTTCTTAGCTCTCCTCCTTTTTTAGCAACCTACTCAATAAGCCTTTGATCTATTGGGCTCTAGGTTCTAACAATCTCCCTTTGGCATAGACCCTAAGAGTTCTCATTTTTTAGCAAAGCCCCTCTATGATATGGTAAAGCTACTCCTTTTGAGAGTAACCATAGCTAGGGCATTAGTGAAAAAGAGTATAATACCTTCCCATGGCTGCATCAAAGGGTTCATGTATTTCTTGTCTCCAACCTTGGATCTACTTTCTTAGGCTGGACACTTAGGAATATGTTTGATACTTATCATTAAAGAGCTCAAGCATTGTACTTCATGTACAAATTAATTTTTTCTCCAAAGATAGGTACCAACTTTGAACTTCTTTTATGAGTATCATAGGGGAATAACTTAAGCTTTTGCCATTCATTCTCTATGTTTTATACGGAACATTCATCATGAAAGACTTGCACATGGTTATGTGGATTTGAGCTATATCCCCCTTTAGACTTGGGGATATTGTTCAAATCCAATCACTTTATTCAACTATCTTTCACATGCCTCATTGGAATTCTTACTACCTCTACAATGTTTAGCATGTTTCAAGTTACAAGCAAAGGATCATCATAGTCATGGCCTCTATGATGGCACAATTGAACAATTTTCACTATTGAACAATTTTCACTAAGTCTTAGATAGCACATGAAACTAACTAAGGTCCCTAGAAATGGCACCAATGATGAGCATTGAGTATACCCTACACCTAACCATACAAATCACTAGCATTCACTCAACAATATGGTCGAACTCCATAAACTTTAGCTCTCTAAGTACATTGGGTTCTAGGAGGTGAAACTAACCATTGCAATCATTGTCTTTCTAGTTCCACTTGTGAAGTGCAAAGATATAACTTAGTGTAACTCAGGCATATGATTTTTATCATTTTATCTTTTATGTTTTAAGTCATCTAAGAACAAGAATTAAGAATTAATTAATCTAATATTTAACTAATCTAATAACTAGCTATCACTTAACTAATCCTAACATAAGCATTCATTCCAACTTGTCGTACACATCCCAAACACATATAACACTACTGGGTTACCAAATGTTACATTCAAGGAAATTGCTTAAATATTAAATGCTTAAAGAAAACAATTTAATCTAGTTCCAAGTGCTACAAGGTTTGATCAGAAAGCTCATCTTTATTGCCACATACATTGAAGTGCTTAGGTATAATAGTGCCTGAATATTGATCTGTACACTCTTTAACTCCTACTACAAGAACTCAAAAAATATTTTAACTTTGTAGTGGAAAACTACTAGAGCTTTGCTACAACCATGAGACTTATGTCATAAATGCAATGGGTAGGTGCACATTTATAGGTGAAATAAGGTACCTCGTCAATGGGTACACGTCAACGAGTCAAACCCTCTGTTGACAAGATAACTTCAACAAGATCCTATCGATGGGATCATGTTGACAGCATCCCATCAATACAACCAAACCATGTGACTCATTAGTAGCCAATAATGAGGTGATATCATAAATCATATCTTAAGATATCATAACTTAAACAAACTAACCATGCCTAATAATTTAATTATTTGGACTAATGAATTTAATCCTTTAGGGCCAATTTGTATCTTAAGATCAAGTGCTTAGAATATGTAAATAGATAGACCTAGGTTACTAACCCCTAGTATGTCATTAGTTACACTACCAGAGTTAGTATCCTAAGGGGGGTATAAAAGTCATTAGGACTCAAGGAAGAATAGGCAAGTCAATACTAATCTAATAAATCAAATAGTTTAGAGAATTAGTTGAAGAACTAGAATGATAACAAAGATGTATGTCAACTCAACTTATAACCAAATCATCAACAACAAACATCAACCTTTATGAAAAATTATAATCTTGTTTGGACAAGGTACATAATACACATGAGGAGAAATCTAGAAATAAGAATGAAATTTGTAACATACAATATGCTTGCAAAGTTCCTAGCCAATGAAATACATCATTTGCTATGCCCATTTTGGGCCTTGAACTTGCACAAGTACTGCTATTTATACATCCTAGTAGAATTATATGATTTGAATACTAATGTTCTATGCCTATAAGAAGTCAGACTATGGGAATTCCTATACCAATTCCAACCCAAATAGAAAAAGTTGAGATCCGAAGTAATGTACAAGCAAAAAGGTTCATGAAATGGTTCTTCCTACAAGTTGTACCAATTAACCTATTGTAGGAACCACAATATGGATCGTTGTGTGATCTTTTACAAAGAAACCAAGTTTGAATTGGTACAAAGGTTTGAATAGAGATTAGAGAATATGATTTTTGAAATTCTAGAACTTCAAGTCATGGAAAATAAAGAACAATCAAGATTCCAGAGAAGCCACATAGCCTTGGCATTGGTACTTAAAACCTAGCCATTAGGAAGATGTATATATATGGTCAACATAGTTTTGATCATAAATCCAAGATGCATAGATGTCAAACTTCATCAAGTGGTCTACTTGGTTAATCAGTTCAAGGAAAACTTGAAGTACAAGCTATTCGTAACCCATACCAATCTTAACCCATTGTCATTTATCCTTTATGAAGACTTCAATGTGAAAGCTAGAAGTAGTGCTCTTCAATTTTTAAGATATGGATGTGTAAAAGAACCCTTGGAAGAGGAACTTAATTTGAAAAATATGTTTTCATGAATTCATCATGTAATTCCATTGGCCAATGCATATTCCACCCACTTTGAATCTTCAATAGACAGGTCAAATTTCAAAATTTGAAAATAGATTATGCTAATGGATATTATTCATCAGGAACCACAATTCACCAATTATGCTACCATGAATAATGAAGACGGGTTAGTATCTGTGTTTATTGAGACTCTATATTATACTTGATATGACACCTAATTCTTCCAAGTTATAAAGTTATTAGAGTTAATTTCTAAGGAAGAAGTTAAGAAGTTAATTTCTAAGGAAGAAGTTAAGAAGCAAAATTGAATCCTACCATCACAAACAAGGTCATCCAATCATATATTCCTTATGATAAAACCTGCAACCATTCCATGGATCCCTAATGATGAAGATCAAGGAATTTCTTAATCTTATTTTTGTTTATGACCTTCTTATTTTATTTTATTATTTAATTTATATTTTAATTAGGCAAGTAAAATATTTTAGGTAATACAAGTGAGAAAAAGGATTTGTCCTACCTTTACTTAGGTAACTAGATATGAGTTGCACTTTGTGTGACCCAAGCTAGGACTAGTGATTGGTGGTTGGTAAACCTTTAATTCACATTTTTTTCATTACCTATAGATGAAGGTAAGTATTAATAAAATAAGATTTATTTTTCCAAATGTTTTTTTTTTTTACTTATATTTCATTTGTAGAATAAGAAAAACAACATTAGGATACTCAACCTTAAGCCAAAAGGAAAAATTAAAGCATTGGAGCATTGAAGCATAGAGGGAGCACTAGACCTAGAGAAAAGATCATTAATATTTAAGGATGAATGAAAGCTAAGGTGGATATATTATCATGTACCTATTTCCAAATGGTGTCATTCCATAATAAAGATGATGTCTCTTCATAAAAAATATTGTAATTATTGTAATAAGACCTAAAAGGATCCATTTCCAAATGGTATCATTCCATAATAAAGATGATATCTCTTTATAACAAATATTATAATTATTGAAATAATACCTAAAAGGGTAAGTTGTAGTTAAGATTCGAAAGGACACATTGTAATAGTGAGTCTGTCTTTTGAGATGACCTTTAGGGATTTGACCTAAGGTATTCATACCTAAGCATTAGATATTATATCAACATCAAGGTGTGGAGCTAATAATGATGAGTAATGGATGTCAAGTACTGTATAATAGGAAGGTGACTAGTCATTTCTTCTAGCTGGCTACAAGCCTAACCATGGTGGTAGTGTTGGATTACCTCTAAGGGATAGATGTTTGAAGAAAGATAACTTCAAAAAATCCTCAAAGCATGATCTAGATAGATTATCTCCATGTTAATAAAGAATTATTTTCATTTTCCTTTTTTCATATTCTTTGTTATCTTCTTTATGAATAATATCAAATGTAATAAATATTTGACATTTTCCATGACATGGAAATGGGATGTCACATATAGCTACACTCTCCCTTACTTCTAGTATTAGACATAGCATGGCATCTACATTGATGCATCACAATGGGGATCAATCTATACATCCTCTAGTGCATCTCATCTCTAGTTGGTTCACACATCTCATGCTAGCTTTATCGATTAACTAATCACCAACAACCAGTAATACATGCATCATCATGAAAACAAATATCATGTTTGGCTCCCTTAAGTCACATCATATAAGTACAATACTTACCTTGCTTAATCCCCATTAAGCAACATAGGTAACTCATGCCACATGCAACATTAGCATATGTATTTATGCCATATACATGCATATCATAAATCAGTAGTCATAAACAACTTGTGCTCCATGACCTTGCATACTAGCATAGATATCACCAAATAATAGTCATAAGCAAGTAGACCTAAATGATCATGTACATAATATATGCATCATATAATACTAAAGCCCATCATCCACAAGTGGTGGTAAGGGTAATAAGTTTTCCATGCCACAACACACATATCACAATATCACATACACAAACTCTATCGTGTGGGCCCATAAACTTGTCTTAAATGCAAATCAACATGCATACATCATGATCATACATCAATAAGAATAAACCACTTCCACATGATCCACATACTTGTATCTTGCATAATCTTTGCATAAGCATTAATACACATTATATATAGTATTCATTAAGCATTGTACAAGCATTAGAAGGCCCTAGATGTCTAGAGAATGTAACCATAGTCATCTCATAACATCAAAATCACATTTCAACATTTTTATGTTAATTATGACTAGGATGCTACTAGATTATGACTTGTGACTATTTCTTTATTCTTAATTCCAACCCTCTTATGACTCATGATGGGATCATGGCCTTCACTACAAAGTCCCTCCTAACCCATTGTGTCTGCTTCTATCAAGTAAAGCAAATACGAAAAATATTTGATCCTCATTGCTACTCTTTTGCAAATCATGGCAACGTCACAAGCTTCATTGCAAGTAGGATGTGACTTATACCCTCTAAAAAATTCTATAAAAAAGTCATCATGACTCTAATATATAAAATCTATGACTCGTGCCAAGATTGAAAATGGTATCACAACCCAACTATGAGTTGAATACAACTTACAGCCTACACAAATTATCAACCTAAAAATACCAATAGTATTCAAAATATTACAAACTCAGAAAGACTCAACACAATGATCCTATGAAGCATTGCAATGGATTCCTAAAATCCATAGCAAGATTCATAATGCTTAGCACCAATCAGTCATATGCTCACAAAGCCTTGTACGTGTGATTTATTCCAAAAAAATGACATAAACACAACATATGCAACCAAATCATCATACAAAATAGCTGAACCTCTACACATCCCAACTCCTATGCACATGAGAATACACATATAAATATTTTAAAGGAAATACATAGAAGGTAAAAGAAACCAATTAGTTATAATCAAAGTCCATAGAAGTTCAAAATAATCGTAAAAAATCACATACAAAAAATTTCCATTTGACCCAATCAATTTCCAACCTAAACATAAGAAATAACAAAAAATCCAAATCTAACTCTTGAAGGGTTCTAAACTAGCTCAAACATGAACAAGGAGGCAACAATAGTAGTGAAAGCGTTAAGCGAGATGTATAGGTAGAAGAAACGATTAGGAGGAAGAAAAGAAGATATATTTGTTTTATATGTTCTAAATAAAAATATAATATAATACGAAAATGGTATTTTCATAAGTTTCATTGCACACTACCTAACCTAGTTTATACACTTGTGGTCCATGACAAAACTCATACACAAGGACTCTAAATCAAAATCCAATTAAACACAAACCAAGCCCATCACAAATACTATATATCCACATATCATAAACATGATCAATCACAATCGCATATAACCACATATCTCAAATGCACAAATGCCACACAATAGACATAAAACATCAACACATTAGAATGTTGCTTTTGTCCCCAATCAGTTTCTTTTGCTAGTCTAGATACTTGATTAAGACATTTGACAAGATCTGTATATATAATCATGCTGTGTAGACATTAATAGGACATCATATTAAATCACATATCATAATGCATCATAAAACATCATAAAGCATATATCATCCCATGCTAACTAACCACACCCACACATTGCACTCAAACCTCACATGCATAACCAAGCATAGCACTATACCAAGGGGTCCTGTTAAGGAAACGTGACATTTAATCTTTTGCAATTTTTTTATGTTTAAAATGTAATCTAAAACAATTTTTACTAACACTACACATTTTCAAACTTCTCCCAAAATACATTAGGCTAAAATCAAAAATTTTCATATGTTATTATTTCTGTCATCTTTATTAAAATTTGAGGAAGCACCTAAAGCATATATTTATGTAATTGTGATTTTAATTTTGGTATTAAAGAAAAAACTGATTATGAGATTATTCTTTCGTTGGATCCATTTAATGACGACTTATCATTGACATTGGTTTCTCGGATTTACCTTTGGAGTAATGTCGATCGTTACCGTTCACCTCCAATTTTGAAATACACAATACGTCTGGGGAAGGCGCCATGTGAGAGAGGTAGCAGGGTTGCTGGTAGCCTGCTACCTCCCCCACAGTTTGAGGGCCGTGGGGGCACAAAGGGTCCTCCTCTCCTTGTGTCTTCAGAACCATACTGGCATGGCAGTTCCATGCGTTAGTAAGAGAAGGCTATGACCTACCTCATTACCCCACTCGGTAGGACCTTGCTTGGGAGGTTTGCGTAGTTCAACTCTGTGTTGGGGTGTTTTTATCGGGTGTGTTATGGGACGTGTTATGGGAATGTTGCGTGCACTCCTTGGAGCGCGACACCAATTACCAGCATGCGGTGATGAATTTGGAGGGTTCAGCTGGTAGTCCCCGTTGTGTCCACGTGGGTGGAGCAAGGGAGCACTATCTAGCTTGTTAGCAAATCGTGAATATTGTTTATGAAACACTGCTTAGGAGACATGCTAACACTAACACATCGTTTGTTCGCATGTGTTTCAGGATTGTTGATTGCTAAGGCGTATTCCACTTGAGTTTTGTCCCTGATGAGTGCCGAGGTACCCCTACACTCAACCATACGAATACGAGCGTGCACGCGCGATCTGGTCGAACTCCGTAGACTAAATGCCTTAACACCACAAGAAACACTTGGGGTTAATCGTTCGTTGTCTTCCCAGGCTTGCTTGTAAGTGTCACGGTGTATGGTTAAGCAAGTCTGAGGTATGTGATTTTTTTGGTATTTTTCGGTTTATCTTCTATGCTATCAGAGGAAAGGGTTGAGAAACTAAGCTAACTCTAACTAGTGTCCTAAGTCTAAATTAACTAACGTCAGCATCCGTTCCCACTTACCGGACACACCCTAAACTATGCAATTATGGCTTACCAAACGCTAATCGTTACTGGGATCACCACACATAA
>MNCI01010025.1:610061-688984 GCA_015680685.1 Gnetum montanum | reverse complement strand
ATGCCCAATGGGGAAACTAAAATTCTAAAACTAAGTACACTATTAGAACCAAGTTTGGCTAGAGACATTGAAAACATAATTAAGGACAATATGAAGGCATTTGCGTGGTCCTATATAGACATGCCCGGATTAGACCCCCGTATTTTCCAGCACAACATCATCCTTGACCCAAAACTAAGGCTAGTAAAACAGAAAGCACGAAAGGTTAAACCCGAAGTGGCGTTAGCGGTTCGTAGTGAAATTACCAAGCTCTATCAAGCTGGCTTCATTAGGGCTATTGACTACGCTGAATGGGTATCGAACATGGTTATAGTCCCAAAGAAGAACGGAAGCATCCGTCTTTGCATTGACTTCCGGGACCTTAACGTAGCAACCATAAAGGATGACTTCCCCTTACCTAGCATTGATCAACTAGTTGACTCAACTGCTGGGCATGCCCTATTATCCTTCATGGATGGGTTCTCAGGATATAACCAGATACGTATCAACCCGAAGCATCAGCTCCGAACCACTTTCATGACACCTTGGGGAACCTTTTGTTATACAATGATGCCTTTTGGTCTCAAGAATGCTGGGGCCACGTATCAATGAGCGATGACGTACATTTTCAGTGATTATATCTTACACTCACTCAATGATTACGTGGACGACATAGTCGTCAAATCAAAATCGCCAGAACAACACGTGCAATATCTTGACTTAGTATTAAAACGTTGTCTAAAATACGAACTAAGGCTTAACCCGAAGAAATGCGTTTTCGGCGTCAAAACGGGCAAAATGCTTGGATTTGTAGCCTCAGAGGCCGGGATACGGGTAGACCCCGATAAGGTTAAGGCCATTATGAACCTAAAACCACCTAGCAATCTAACCGAACTCCGAGGGCTACAAGGGCGGTTGCAGTTCATTAGGAGGTTCATAGAAAATTTGACGGGAAAACTTGCACCTATGAACCACCTACTACGTAAAAACACCCGCTTTGAATGGACACCGCAGTGTCAAGAAGCATTTGACAACGTTAAAACAACACTCGCTCGGTTACCCACTGTATTCCCGCCCAAAAATGATAGGCCGTTCTACATCTACTTGGCAACATCAGAATCATCGATCGCATCCATGTTGTGCCAAAAACGAGATGACGGAATTGAGATCCCTGTATACTATCTGAGTCATGCAATGGTTGCCCATGAAAAGAGATATAACGACGTAGAAAAATCATGCTTAGCTTTAGTTTTCTCTTTAAAGAAATGGCGACATTATCTTTTCCAGAATCGAGTTAACATAATTTGCAAAGATAATGTGCTCAGAGCTATAACCGGAAACATTTATGAGTCAAGCAGGATAGCCCGTTGGAAAGCAATCATAGCTGAGTTCGACCTGCATTATGTAGCACAATCGTCAGTAAAGGGTCAGCCCATAGCGAACCAAATTACCACATCGCCAACGCATGATCCAGGTACAATAGAACCCAAATTCCCAGACGAGAATGTGAACGCAATAGACGCGGTGCCAGATGACTACGAGGCGGTTCTAAACTTTGATGGAGCATCCACCGCCCGCGGAGGAAGCGCTGCCGCCGTAATAACATACCCCTCTGGAGAAATCAAGCCTTTTGCCTATCTCTTCAATTTTCATTGCACCAACAACATAGCAGAGTATGAAGGCCTCCTTAGAGGTCTCGCAGCCGCATTAACTTCGGACATTACACGGCTTGTAGTCAGAGGGGATTCGCAACTAGTCGTAAACCAAGTCACAGATGTCTATACGTGTAAAGCACAACACTTACAACCATACTGTGATTTAGCTAAGCACCTACTTAAATAGTTCGAAAAAGTTGACATCCAGTATATCCCTAGGAATGACAATACCATTGCAGACGCCTTAGCGACCTTAGCCTTAAACATATCCCCTGACACGTTTCATGCATTACCAAGTTCCATGACCAGCTGTGTCGACCCCATAACCAACACCCTCGACGCACTTCCAATTGCATCCGTCAGCACAACGCACACTAATGAATGGTACGATGACGTAAAAGAATACCTCCTGCGCGGCGAAGTGCCACAACATCTAACCAACGCTCAAAAGGATGCAGTACGCAAGCGTTCAAAGCAATACACATTAATAGGGGATACGTTGTGCCGCCGATCCTACGAAGGCATACTGCTAACATGCGTCAACAGCACCGAGGCCCAAACAATTGTTGAACAGGTGCACGACGGAATATGCGGGGGGCACATCGCACCGAGGGCAATGGCAACCAAGATAAGACGCCTAGGTTACTATTGGCCGCACATGGAACACGACTGTCAGTCTAAGGTCAAAACATGTAGCGTATGTCAAAAACACAGTAATCTCATCCACATTCCGCCAAACGAGTTGCACACAACACAAATCACATGGCCCTTCCAGAAATGGGGGCTAGATCTCATCGGCCCAATAACACCTACGTCTTCTGCCGGGCATAGCTTTATTATAACAGCGACTGAGTACTTCACGAAATGGGTAGAAGCGGCGCCCCTTCGTAAAACTACTTCTAAACAGGTATGCAACTTTATCCTCGAAAACATTGTAACCCGTTTTGGCATTCCCATGGCAATCGTCACCGACAACGGGCCACAATTTAGTAGCACCGAGACCAAAATGTTCTGCGATAGTCTAGAGATCAAGCACTCGTTTTCATCCCCTTACTACCCCCAAAGCAACGGGCAGGCAGAGTCAACAAACAAGACGATCATCATGGTACTCAAAAAGATGCTTGTCCAGAGCAAACGAAGATGGCACGAACAACTGGCGTACGCATTATGGGCATACCGTACCACCCATCGGACCTCGACAGGTAAAACCCCATATAGTCTTGTGTACGGTTCAGAAGCTGTTTTACCTTTAGAATTACAGGTACCATCTCTAAGGATCACTCTCTCCGGACTCCTCGACGACGAGCAAAGCAATGATTTACGCATCATTGACCTGGACTCGGTGGAGGAGGAACGCGTGCGTGCACTCGATCAGATCGAATGGTACCAGAAACAACAACGGCAGCGACATCGACATGACATTCATAAGCGTCCCATCAAAGAAGGAGACCTAGTACTTAAAGCTGTTCGGGAACACCCAGATAAATTCTCAGTCAACTGGGAAGGGCCTTTCCTTGTTATCAAAGCATTCGACAACGGGGCATTTAAACTAGCCGACATGGACGGAAAAGAGTTTGCAAATCCAACCAATCATCTGTTCCTCAAACCATTCTATACGTGAGTACGAACTGAGGTACGCGACAGTCCTGGATTATGACTATAAACTGATACCACAGAACAGTCCTGGATTATGACTATAAACTGATACCACAGACGAGTCCTGGGTTATGACTTCAAACTAACACCACGGGGTCAGCTAAGACCATAAACTAGCTCACCTCTTCATGGTCTGCTAAGACTTAAAACTGGCAACGCAACGTCTGCCACGACGCTAAACGGGCAATGTCCAACGGGTTATGATATGAAACTAACCCACAATAGTCTGCTAGGACTATAAACTAGCGCATTCATCTGCAACTCTCCGTCTCCTAGCCGCCTCCATTCGTCAGAATCATCACACCGTCGACATTCACATTCAGCTGCAGCTGCCTAAATCTACACTCGTCAATGCACTCATGGTTTTCTTGTCTCTTTGGAGTTGTGCTTGCAGGGTGACGCCCGGAAGTTCTCGTACGAGAGCGCGTTTCATCATAAGTAGCAAGATGAGGCAATGTCCATTCGTTCACCTGGCAAGACTAAATCGAACCATTAACCCGTATATTCCCATTCCCCCGAAAACTCACTATCTGTCTATCAAACCACTGCATGCTGCAAAACGCTACGACAGTCGGAACATGTAGAACACAAGATCCACACATGAGTACAATTTAAAAAGAAAAAAAAAATCATGTCAAATGCAATCAAGAAACTTCCTATCGCATGGCTTTGGCTCTTCGCTAACGGTCTCCCCAAAGAAGGGAGCTGTTCCTCCAAAGAATGTAAAACATCGCCTCGTGGCTTTGGTAGTGACAACTGGTTCTCTTGAAAAACCACCAAGAATACCGTTCCACCAAAGGACGCACGTCGCACGCTTGAGTTCCGAGTCGGCTGAAAGACAGCTATTGACAAGGACCGGCATGCCGCACACCTGAGCACCCTACTCTCTCAGCATGGTCTCTCGGGCAACGACCGATCCCTACGATCCCTTCCTTCCCACCTGTTTCCACTCACCCTTTCAACCCCATTTACCATTGAGCACGGTACGATGAAGTCTGGCCAGGTGACAGGGGACAAGGCTTTTATCGAGCTACTCGTGGTGTTTTGCGCTTCTTTGTCGACGCTTCTCGGGTCAATTCCTCCAAGCGTCAACAAAGAGGGGCCAATGAAACACCACAAAAATCTTAAGTGTTGTGCCAGCGTCTACGCCCAGCGTTCACGCCCAGCGTCTACGCCCAGCGTTCACACCCGGCGTCTATGCCCAGCGTTCACGCCCGGCGTCTACGCCCAGCGTCTACGCCCAGCTCAGTGTACATGCCCAGGTACGGCAGGGGCACGCTCGACGACAGGATTTCCAATGGCAACATGAAGATGACACCAGAGAGCAAGGATTGAAGCAAGTGGACATTCGTCGGTCTCTACACCCGGCGTTTACGCCCAGCGTGTTCGCCCAGCGTACACGCCAGCTTGTGAAATGTTCACTCAGCATATGCGCCTAGCGTGTGCGCCCAGCGTGTACGCCCAGCGTACACGCCGGCTTGTAAATGTTTACGCTCAGCGTGCACGCCCAGCGTGTACACGCCAGCTTGTAATGTATACGCCCAGCGTATACCGAGTTTCTAAATTGTAACGCCCGGTCTGTACGCCACGTGTCTCCCCATCCGCTTTTCCCGGTAACCCTACCCCTATAAATAGCCCGATTTTCCGTATTTACCAAGTCCGCGGAAATTTACCAGAGCCGACCCAGAGCAATTACGCTGCTGAAACCCTTACACGCTCACGCTCACGCTGAAAGCCCTGCACGTTGCACGCTGAGCACAGTCCGCGCTTCGCCCACCGAGTCCGTCAGCTGCATCCCTCTGTCCACCGGGGCTTTACATCCGCCTTGTGTCCCTACACAACTGCGTTAGACCGGTGCACAACATTTTAACTCTATAATCCATTGTTTACATTTATTGCAAGTTATTTTACAGTTTTATGTTAATTTGGCCCACTCCTCGTTCACGCTCGCCTGCATTTTCGCTCCGTTTCCGTTTGTATACGCTCGTTGTTCACGCCGTCTCCCTGTTTACGCCCTGCATCCATTCACTGTTTACGCTGCCACGCTTGTACGCTCACGCTGTGATCATTTCTGTTTACGCTGTCACACCTGTACGCTCACGCTGTGCTCATTTCTGTTTACGCTGTCACACCTGTACACTCACGCTGCGCTCATTTCTGTTTACGCTGTCACGCCTGCACGCTCACGCTGCGCTCATTTTGGTCTACGTTGTCACGCACGCACGCTCACGCTATGTTCACTTCCGTTTACGCTGTTGACGCCGCGCATGCCTGATTCATTGCTTACGCCCAGTTCATGTATAACCCAGCGTATAATGCTTCGGCGGCACTCGGGGAAGTCCTTGCTTGATCCGCGTGCGGACCGTTCAAGGCACTCTGCCTTCGCACACTCCAGCTTGCCCTCAAGCGGAGGCGGGGTCAACTGTGCCCGCCCGCATCTCTTTCGGTGTTCGTCACGTTCCAGCCTTGCACCGACGATTTCGGTCGGCACACTAACGAACAACCAGTTTCGAAGTCTTTTAGGCTAGAACGTTTTTATGACTACCATCAGTTGTGTGTTCACAATACCGATTACTGTTGGGTGTTGTAGGATGACATTCAACGCATGATTGATGATGGTTCTCTAAAACTAGATGGCAGTAATCTAACATGTCTCGAAAACTAGGCGATGCATGTGTACAAAGACCTATTAAATGCAAATAATGCACCGTACACCATCAACGTGGTAAGTATAGATAGTGAAGGGAAGGTATTGCCTAAACAACCCTTTGTTTTATGTGTACCTACCAATTCACCCCACAGGGCAAGTTCTTCACCGGTAGTTAGCAGCATCCCGAGGCCACCCTTTGTTATTCGAACACCCTCTCCAGCTATAACTAGGTCTCACGTTAACAAAAAAGCTACGGTCATGCCCACACCTACTCCTAAGGTGCCTTTTATCCTTAGGGTACCAAAACCACCGGTTGCCCCTTTTACGCAAGGGCAAGCTTCTAACCAAAATCACCAACTACCACCAAATAAAAAAAAGGAAGGAGATGCATCAATTAATGCCACCAAAACCACTCTATGCTAGGCTTCTCTAAGCCCAGGTCCCTAGCCTTTATCCCTTTGCCTACACCTTATGGGTAGGACAAGGTTATAGAAACATAGCCACCTCCCCTCGGTAGCAAGAAACACAACCCTCCGATTGATGCTATTCTTCCTCGGGAGATTTATGTCTTAGGGCGAATGGAAGAGGACAGAGGGGATAAGCAACTCAGCCAAGAATGGGACCTCCTCAATGCGTTTACGTAAGTCAAGCAAGCTCTAAAAAAGAAGAATAGGACATTGAGCCTCTATGACTTGCTTATGACATCTCAAAAGCATCATGAGGCTATGGTCCATATGTTGACATCCATACCTATGGATGAAGGCTTACCAGCGGAGGAGGAAGTGCTACATGATGTCATGTTTCCCTCCACTGTTGAGTGACCTAAACCTACCCCATTGACCTTTCATGATGAATCCATTAAAGATGATCTTGAGAAAGGTCAAGTGACGATAGAACCTATGTTCATCACCATCTGGGTTGGTCAACATTGGATCCGAAGGATGCACATTGACGATGGCACGACTATGAATGTCATCCCTTATCCTATAGTGGATAAGTTGGGCATGGTCGACTAGATCAGTCCTACAATAACATCATGCCTAAAGTTGTTCAACGGGAACAATTTCAAGTCAAGGGAATGGTGCATATTCAATTTTTGGCAGGGGATCAATTCCCAATAGACAACACATTTATCATTGTCGAGGAGATGCCCAGTTTCAACCTGATCCTAGGGAGGTCCTGGCTAGCCCAACTGAGGTGATTTCATCACTGATACATCAAGAGATACACCTACCTTATGCAGGGGGAGAGGTAGTAATACACAGTGATGAAATAACACCTAAGACTTTCAATAACATTGAGGAAGAATGGGGTTCAAAGATCAAAATTCCTAAAGATCAGACCCAAGTCCAAATTCCTGAACAAGTCAAAAAAATAATGATAGCCTAGCTTGGGCTGACCTACCATTTCAAGTAGAGGAGGATGATGTGGAGGCGTCCAGCCATAAATCTCCTCACCCTTACATACTGCTCAATGTAAAGGCCATCAAGAAACAATTACAGGCTAGCGATTGACATGAGTGGTATTTACGCACATCGTTACACTTTTTCTAGTTTTTTCCACTTACGCTTATCAAATTTGATTGTCAATTTTCTTTATATTTACGTTTTCTATCCATTACGCCATTTATATGTCCCATTTTACACCATTTACACTTCTTGACTTCTATTTGTCATATTAGTACAATTACGCAAACATGCACACTTTTATCAATTACATTCCCTGATGTGTGCAAATGGCCCACAACGGCCTAAAACTAGCAAATTTTTTTATATCTTATGCAAATGCTATGTGATGACTTGCAATGGCCTTAAACTAGCAACTCCATACTACATTCATAATAACGCAACCTATCCAAAGTCCTTAACAATTCTGTTTATGCTTTGTATAAATAAAGACATGAAATTAAACATAAAATAAATAAAAAACCATAAAGAAAATATTATGATTGATCATGCCAAGATTCATATTTCCATTGTTCAACCTCATAAATAAAATCATGCATAAATCATAGTTACACATCTTCCCTAGTACCTCTATCACCCGTATCCCTTAAGTCAGCCTCTAAGCCTATCAAATTGTCCTCGAACAGGTGGTCCCTTTTAGGGAGTATTCCTTCATGAGGAATGTCATCTTCATAGGGTTCTTGCACTAACACTTGCTCCCGAAGAGGATGGTCCACATCATTACGTTCTTCTTCCTAAACGCACTCTTCATTTTGTCCACCTTCTTCATCCACTCCTTGTACCTACATACAACAAGTACATAACCAAATGCCATGATAGGAAAAATTAGAAAATTTAAATTCAATAACACTCAAACTTACTTGCGATGGTCCTACATCTACAACAAAGGGGAGTTGATCTAAACTGACCCACATACATTTCATAATTTCGTCTTTAGTTAACTCAGACCAAACTCCATTCCCTAGATTAGTTCCAGCCTTCACCTTCCTTTTCTCCATGCTAGTCCATCAGGGTAGTTCAGGGAAGAAGGTGGGGACCATAGTCTCCTCCCTGCCAAGAGTAATTTCCCTTTCCAGGGATGCACTTACCGTTACCTGCTCCTGGAACTTCTCGAAGGCCTTAGATGCACCAATGACATCGAGGAACACTCACAAGGAGTGAGCTTCAATGGTAGAATCTCGATAGTGCTGATGATAAGAAATACTTTCTCACTTATATAGATGCTTATGATCTTTTTGTTTCTGCCCCCACTCTTGGATGCTTGTGCAAAAGTCCTTCCAATCCTGGTTCTTCTTGGCCAAGAGCTCTATTTTCATCCTTTGCTCCACCAATTCATGACTGGTTTGTATGCTGTTCCTGATCACGGTCCAGTAGCGAGCATAGTAAATAACAGCCGTACACCAATCCTCTTCATCCTTTCGTTGCTCTTGCAGGAATTTACATCATGATCTTAAGTCTCCAACCTCTTTGATTAGAGACACCCTTTCCTTCTCTGACCTCTATAGCTTCTTCCAGAGGTCTTCATTGATGTTTTGACTCTCCCACAAGGACCGAGTTGAGCGTAATACACATTTATGCATTTCTTCGTAAATGTTGTGTGGCATGACCGCACCATCTGATCAAGGCTTGACTGTGTCCAGGTCAACGNGTCCATCATTGTAAGAAGAGTGTGGGGTGAATTCCCTGATAAGTTTNTGCTCGAGGCGCTCGATCAAGTCACTAACAATGCCTTCCATGAAGGCAAACTTATCAGGGAATTCACCCCACACTCTTCTTACAATGATGGACGGGAATGCTTCTTGTTCATCTATAGCATAATTAAGTCAAAATTTTTAGTCACTAATAGAATTCCTTAAAAATTTTAATACACTCATTACCTTTGCCTGTTCTAGGAGGGAGTGCGTCAACATTTTCCACCTCCTCTCTCTCCTTGCACACAAGGGTCTATGTGTCACTTATTCTAATAGTCGGGGCCTCCTCTTCCAAAACTAGGGCCCCTTCCCCACGTCGTAATACCAATGCCCTTGTTTCAAGGGTCAACCGCTCTATAGGTCTCCCTATTTATGCCACATAACACATCTAAATAATTTAGAATACCCTAAATAAAGTTTTTTGATACAACAATTAACATAACTTTTACTATGTATTTAGGCTTAACAGGCAGAGGTTTACTCCACTGACACCTAACTTGCACAGTTCTGCTCGTGCCACCAACTGGTTCCACAGGAGCCTCAGTTAGACAAGGCCTTTTTTGCTAAACCAAGTCATCTACTATCTCTACTACCAAGCACTTCCCCCACGATGCATTACCAGTGTAAGTGGGAAGTGCCCCACCTACGCTGCCAAGGCCTCACGTTTGAGGTGCCACCACATCCCTAGTCATTATAGAAAGCGACTCCCCAATTCCCTCCAGGAGATCCTATGACTGGGTAGTGCCAAAGAGATGAGAGATCCAAGGCTTGGATAACTGTTCTTAGTCTTGTTGCACCTAGAGCCCATTCCTGTGGACCACGAAAATTTTGGCAAAACATCGGAGGCAAGCTATGAAGAAGGTGAAGTGCACACTAAAACAAAACTCAAGCTATTGGCGAAGCTTGATCATTTCAGTGTGTAACCCCTTAGCAAAATAGCTTGCCTAGTTGAATTTGGTTCCTTCCTCCATCACCTCTCACATGATATAAGCCTGTTCTATAGTAAAGAACTTCCCCTGCGAGAGTGCTTTGGGAAAAGCCCAGGCCCGGAAGAGGGGATAAATAGTTTTGGCAACCTCTAATTTGATCTTTTCACACGGAATCCCCTTTGTGTCCTTCTTGGTCCCTAACCACTCCTCTACCTCTTCCTAACATTTGATGCTTCTCCTCAATTTTTCCTCTATGGGAAGACTGTTAGAAGGGATGCTGAAGAGGTCAGTAAATAGTTGAACATCGATATCAAAATGTACAAGCACATTATGCATGCACATGCAAAAATGTTCAGCTCCCTAGCTGAAGGAGTTAACCAGGGTTAACATTTCACTTGTGGGGACGTTGGGGGTTATGGCCAAGAAAAAATGCATCATCCTTGCTTTCGATAGCTTGGTAACTAATGCAAATGGGGCTTTCATGTGACTAAGCTAGTGTTGTGCTTCCTTTATGTTGCCATAACGGAAGAGGAGGGTGTTTGCCTCGCAGGCAGAAATCATGATTGTAATCTCCCAGGATTCACTGATTGATAATACAAGACACAAGTAAAGATAGCGAAAAAAATGTTACACAACATTTTAAAATATATATATATATAATANCCCTCTCGTACCCAATGTTCCTCCCCCTCAGACTCATTTGCAGGAGAAGGCTATATGGTTCTAGAAGGATGCGCTATATTTTTTGCAATTTTTGCTGTGTAATTACAATATTATTGTGTGGTCACATTTGTCGAGCGATGTGGCTGGTGCTATTTTGGAACATCTATTAGTTGGTTCTACATCGAGCATCTTAGCTTTCCTAATAGATGGGGCTATTGATATTGGTCATTCCCAAGACCGTGAACTTAGTGCCAGAGGATTGAGGCATTTAAGTTGGATCTTGGAGATGCCCAGGCTTAGCTTTTATCATGCGTATAATACTTTGTTCATGGCTCTTCATGTCTTGACTTACTTTCATAATCCACCAGGCACGGTGTATTATTCGGGTGGGTAAGTTCTTTTACTGGCGGTATTATTAATATGTCTTCTAATGTCTAAATTTGCAANGTAATTACACAGCAAAAATTGCAAAAAATATAGCGCATCCTTCTAGAACCATATAGCCTTCTCCTGCAAATGAGTCTGAGGGGGAGGAACATTGGGTACGAGAGGGTTTATACAACATAAAACCCCAACTATGTCCAGAATGATTAGGAAGGGTTTCACCATGATACTGTACAGAAAATAAACACGTTTCCATCTAGATTCTGTTGCATACTTGGGGAAACTATAAGGAAAAAATTACAAATTACGCTTTAGCCATATAGCTGAAATCGCTTAAACCCTTGTGATAGTACAAGGTTTGTCTCAGAGAATGGCGATAGATGTAGTACTATTGTCTAAACCCTCATTTTAATACAAGGTCTACAGCCTAAAACTCTAGTTTACACAGATGATGCAAAAGGATAAACATAAGAAAAATGCACATCACTGGAAGCAATACAAATAAGCAAGGGATGGCCTACCAATTCATAGGAGTGACATCTCTCACTTCGACCAAGGCTTGCGAAGCACGTTGCAGGCTCCCTTGTACTTCGTCGATTTTAGCCAATTTGGTATTCTTTCCTCTCAACTTTGGTGCCATTGTTACAGCTATGAATACCTTCACAAATAACACACTGCAATCTTTTACTCTTTCGTCTTTTCTCTGCAACAGCCAAAAATTTGAATTCATGAAAGCCAATAGCCTGTTTTCGATAAGAACTGCCTAATTATATGCAAAATTAATGGACTTGATGCCCAATTAAAGCGAGACTTGCACAAATGCTGGTGTTAGTATGAGCTGGAACCCAAAGATCAAGGCATTAATTGTAGTAGATATCGCATGCATTATGATCTAAAATGACCTTAAACTACTACATCTTATCACCTCGTAATCAGGTCACATTAATTACAGGCTATTCACGGTATCCAAGATTTAGTTAGCTCTTCACGCTCGGCAAGGTCATGTCATACCTTTTTTCAAAACTACACCACATGTCATATGTTAATACTGGCAACATCTAACTTAGCATTTTCCTAACCACTTTCATATTTGATAATTTTGCAGGATAGTTGGCAAATGGGTGAAAATTTATCTGCACCCCTAGCCTTAACAGGCCCACATGGAGAAATCATTAGATAATTTGATTCGACGCTAGTACAAACTAACCTTTCCCTCAATGATGCAACCATAGCCACATCGGAAACATCTCTATACTAGATAGAACAATTGATGTGCACGCTAGATCTGGAGGCTAGAGATGTAACCAAAGATCCCCTTAATGAGGTCTCTGTGGTTACGTATAAAGGTGAAACTAAAAATCTTAAGGTTATTTCTTTACTAGACCAAAAGGCACATGACAACATCAAATAGGCACTCTAGAATAACGTCATAGTGTTCGCATGATCATATAAAGATATGCTGGGACTAGACCCAAGATTAATACAACACAGCATAATCCTAGATCCCCATATTAAAGAAATTAGACAAAAAGCATGAAAAATTAAGCCAGAAATCATGCTAGAAGTATGTGATGAAATCACTAAACTATATCAGGCTGGTTTTATTCGCATGGTCGATTACTCAAATTGGGTATCTAACATTGTAGTTGTCCCCAAAAAGATTGGAGGGATACGCATCTACATAGACTTTCGAGACTTGAATAAAGCTACAATCAAGAGTGATTTCCCATTACTGAGTATCGACCAACTAGTGGATACAACTGCTAGGCATGTGCTTTTATCCTTCATGGATGGTTTCTTAGGCTATAATCAAATTCACATCAACCCAGAACACCAACTGACAACGACATTCATGACACCCTGGGGAACCTTTTGTTACACCATGATGCCTTTTGGATTAAAAAATGCCAGAGCTACATATCAACAAGCTATGACGTACATCTTTAGCGATTACCTCTTAGGGAGACTGAATGATTATGTTGAAGATATAGCTGTTAAGTCTATAAGGTCAGAAGATCATTCAAAGGATCTCAAGTTAGTACTTAAAAGATGCTCTAATACAACCTTTGACTCAACCCAAAGAAGTACGTATTCGAAGTTAAAACCGGATGCATGCTGGCGTATGTGGTATCGAAAACTGGTATACAAGTAGACCCTGAGAAAGTCAAGGCCATTGTTGAATTGACACCCCCTACAAATCTCAAGAAATTATGCAGATTGGAAGGGAGGTTACAGTTTATCAGGAAGTTCATTTCAAGACTAATAGACAAGTTACATCCTATGCAGCATCTGCTAAAAAAGGGGGTTAATTTTGAATGGATAGATGATTTTCAGTGTGCGTTTAATAGCTTGAAGCAAGAACTTCAACGCTTGCCAACAATATTCCTACCACAAAGGGATAAACCATTCTACATTTATCTCACAACCTCAAACGTAGCCCTAGCTGCATTACTCTATCAAAAGAGAGGTGATGGGTCAGAAGTACCAATATACTATTTGAGTCATGCTCTATGTACGTATGAAATAAGGTATAATGAAGTAGAGTGTAATTTTTTAGCATTAGTATTTATGCTCAAAAAGTGTAGACACTATCTCTTCCATAGCTAGGTCAACATAATCTACAAAAACAACATCCTTAGGGCTATTACGCACAATCTGTATGAAAGTAGTAAAATAGGTCATTGGAAAGCTATCATAGTAGAATTCAATCTTCATTAAATTTTTCAATCTTCTACGAAAGGCTAGGCGATAGCTGACCAATTAATAACATCACCTATTCATCGTCAGGCAACAATAGCGCCTAAATTCCTCGATGATCATGTACATAGTCTAACCCTTGTCCTAATAGTCCTCAAAGCAACATTACATTTTGATAGAGCTTCAACCACTAGAGGCAGCAGTACCACAACGGTCATTACGCTATCACCTGAAGATGTGCATCTTCATGCTTACTGCTTGACCTTCCCCTATACGAACAATGTGGCAGAGTACGAGGGGCTCCTTAGGGGATTATTAATAGCCAAAGAGCTTGATGTTCAAAAATTGGTAATTAGGGGTGATTCGATGCTTGTTATAAATCAAATCATAGGAGTCTACACCTACAAGGCTGCACATTTACAGCCCTACTACGATATGGCTAAAGATCTTCTAAAGTAGTTCACAACGATCGATGCCCAACACGTGCCTTGAAACAACAACACGCTAGACGATGCACTGGCTATATTAGCTTTAAATGTAACATTGGACCTATTCGACACTTATCCCACCTTAATAACAGATTTTACAGATCCTATCATTCAGATGACGCAAATATCTTCACTGCTCGAGGATAGAATGTCAGAATGGTACGACAACATTAAAACTTACCTCCTGCATGGCGAACCACCACAGGAGCTAACATGCACACAAAAATATGTAATCTGTAAGAGAGCTAGGCAATACATCATCATAGGAGATAGTACCCTTTGTAGACGCTCTTTCGACGGAGTACTGCTTACTTGCGTCAACAGAGACCAAGCACAACGTATAGTCGATGAAGTTCACAAGCAATTATGTGGAGGACACGTAGCACCACGAGCCATGGCCTCTAAAATCCATCGCTTAGGTTATTATTGTCCGTATATGGAAAAATACTATCTTACAAAGGTTAAAAAATGAAACACGTGTCAACGTTATGCGAACCTCATACATGTGTTATCTAAAGAACTACACATGACTCAAATAACATGGCCCTTTCAACGATGGGGATTAGACATTATAGGGCCTATCACACCAAAATATTTTGCAGGTCATAGCTTCATAATCACCACCACTAAATATTTCACAAAGTGGGTGGAAGCCACCCCTTTACAAAAGATCACATCTCAACAGATCTGTCATTTCATTCTAGACAACATTGTAACTAGATTTGGCCTCTCGATGACTATCGTAACCGACAATGGGCCACAATTTAGCAATGTGGAAACCAAATCTTTCTATGATAGCCTTGGTATCAAACAATACTTTTCCTTTCCTTATTACCTACAAGCGAATGGTCAAGTTGAAGAAACAAACAAGGTCATTATCAACTTACTCAAGAAAATGCTGAATAGAAATAAGAGACGATGGCATGAAAAGATCCTCTATGTGCTATGGGTGTATCGTACCCATAGCTACATATCAAGTGTTAACATTAGGCACAAAAATTTTTTGCTATGACGTAAAACTAGCACTCCCCTCATGCGTCCACCACGAAGCTAAACTAGCAACGATCATCTGCCACGACCTAAAACTAACAAGTTGCAATTGTTTGCTATGACATAAAACTGGCAGTGTTGTACATGTCCATCATGACGTAAAACTGGCACTTTCTACACATGTCTTCCATGACATTCAACTGGCACCGGTTGTCCGCCATGACATAAAACTGGCATAGGTAAGTATCCGTCTGCTAAGACGTGAAACCAACATAGATTTGTCCCTAGGTCACGACATGAAATTGGCATCCATAGCATGGTCTGCTGAGACCATAAATAAGCTTTACCACCATCTGCTACGATGTAGAACTAGCATTTTTCAGTCCAGCCAGACTTTAAACTGGGACCATGATCTGTTGGGACTTAAAACCAGCAACGGTAGTCTACCAAGACTTAAAACTGGACTTACAGAGCACCAACATGCAAATCAAATGAGTGTAATCATTTCTGTGTGGCTGCAAAACAAATGGGTGGGATGTTGGGATAGCCCTAGTGTCGCTACCTCATAGGCATTCTACTGATTCCTCAGATGTGCTAAAAGGCATACTACTGACCCCTCGGAGATGCTGTCACTACACCCATTTCAGCGGTGGCACCTCTGAGAGGTTAGTTTTGCCGCTTGGAGTCCCAAAGGACTTCTCATCAACCACGACCTTGGGAATCTTCACTGATCATCACTATTAGGCTCTAGCTTCATAGATTCACCTAGCTAGTTCTTTGCATAACGAGTTGGATGCGATGAGTTTGATGTTCTCTGGCGACGATATGTTGGGCCGAGCATCAACATTGAAGACCCTGGCCTCTTGCTATGGTTCATCCTTCATGGCCCGCTCAATCTATCTCATCCCAAACAGTACTTGTTTCAAAATCCTCTCCGATTATTCAGTTGAGAAATGGTGTCCTCTATTTTCTTCTTTGGTTTCAGGTTACTTGATACAAGTATGTCGTTCAAAAGTGTGTTCATCTAAGTGGTGAAGTATAGAAAACATTTTGAGATGGTCGCTTAGGTTAGCCTGTCCAGTTAGGAGTACAACCATATTTTCCTCATAATCCTACCTCTAGCCCTTATTACCCTCCTTAGTTATCCCATTTGTTTCCCTTACGCAACATGTGAATAGATAGCATACACTTTCCGCATCTGCATTACAATCAAGTCCATGAACCAGTGTAACGCAACTCGCCTAGTGGACCCTAAAAGAAAGAGTGCTATCGAAAAAATGAATGAAACACAACTCATCCAGGCCGTGTAGATGCGATGCAATTTTTCTATGCAAGCCCCTTCATCTACAATATGATGGCATAACTCCATGCAAATGCAATCGTAGGAGAAAGCCTAATTGCTTATGCGCAAAAAAAAACTATACTCACACATTTGAGTCTTCCCTGAACATCATTTGAGTCTTCCTCAAACCTCTTTCTTCTTAACTATGTAAGAATTCCCTCCCGTACCATTTTACCTCCCGCTTCCCTCATTTCTGCACTTCTATATTGATAGGACGACACTTGAGTAACCATTGATGAATGCTATTGGCACTTTTACCCATCTAGTGTTTCGTATTCTTTCTCAGTTTCTTTCAGGTAAGCCCTCTAAACATCAACAAAGAGGGGCCATTGAAACACCATGGAAATTGCAAATCAGCCTAAGGCAAAGATTCACGATTCGGGTGAAAGTTTGCAAAAAAAATCTAGAAGACAAAGGAAGGAAAAGGGGTGCGCAGCATCAAGTCTCCAAGTTTCTAACAAATTTGAACCTTACTTTGTTCTCTCTCTTTACACTACATTATGCAACATAGCGTAGTGTCGCTCAGTGTAACTCTGCTTAATATAGCCCGATATCAGAAAGTAACTTACTTTGGCAAATTTTATGAAGTTTAAGGTTTACGACTTGTCGCATATTCCACTAAGTCTTTTGTTTAGGGCTGAGTTTATGCTCCATTATGCAGAGCAGTGTAACGAGCTTCAAGGAATTCAAAGTCAGAGTCCAAGGAAGTGCAGCAGATTGATTTCTTCTTTTTTGCAGATTGGTCACTTTACGCTCATTACGCTACATAGCGTACACAAGCGTAACTTACTGTAAAGTTGATCATTTTTATGCTCTATTATGCGTTTTGGCGTAAATGAGCATAAAATAGCTCGAATCAACTACTTCCATGCTCTATTAAGCTCTACCACACTAAGTAGTGTAAATGAGCATAATATAGCCTAAAGTCAACTAAGGCAGTACTCGACAGACATCTGTTATCCATACACATAATACGATTATCAGTGTATCGCAGCGTAATCATGAGACAGCTTCAGCAGAAGTGGTTGATAGTGTACTTTGCCCCCTTTCCCAAAAACGTGATGCGACATAACTAGTTTGAACATAAAGTTTTTCAAGTCAATGGTATTTTGAAGGTTCGAGACACCTATCATTAGGGCCATGCCTTCTCCATGTACTATAGAACCTATAAATACTCCAATTGTCAAAGAAAGAAAGGATCTTCATCTTTGGGATTTTTTTTGGATATCACCTTTTGGGCAAAGGCAGGAGACATTTTTGAGCATTGGTAGCAGGAGTGACTAGGCTTTTGACAAAAATACAATTCTCTCCATTAGTGATCATTGGTAGCTTCAAGAAGAGGCTACCAAAGGCAAAAGGAGTAGATCAGAGATCGAGAGATCATCTGGTGTGGTTGACAAGGTTTATTGATTAGAAACAGTTGATTGATAGACATCCAAGCTTGACCTTCCTTGCCTTCCATTATTGGCTTATGAGGTAGACCGTGTTTCATTCTGTACTCCTTGTCGCATAGTTTTCTTTCTATTTTGTGTATACTTCATACAACATAAACAGAGTCTGCTATTGGAACTATGTATACAATATACTCAGTCTTTAAATCAAAGCACTTTTCTAAATTTGATTCTCCTTGTCGTGTTGACGTTGTCGTTATTTTCATTTATTTGCATCATTTGAAACTCCTTTTTATGATTCATTGGATCGGTTTGTTTCATGGAATATCTATATAATACGTGTGTTATCGCAATATTCATTAATTTACTAGTTAAGTATGTCCCTATCTAATCGACAAGATCGTTCAGGGCACCATGGATTCGTTTTCTCCAGCACGGCCCTCACACGAATCCATGGTTAAGACTGTGTACACGGATTTTTGTTCAGTATTTTCTAGCAACCGACATTTTTCGTCATTACAGTGATGAGGGTGTACATGCAAGAGGTGAAGACATAGGCTTGGAAATGCCTAGGATGGTACTTTCCCTCGATGTTTCAACTATGAAATAAACTTCTCATTTTCTAGGACAAGAAGGTTGTATACTTATCTTATGCAAGGCAAGGGCTATTAATGAGTTGGCCCCATGATGAAAAATAGAGCTAACGGTGTTAACATGCATAGTGGCGTGGTTCACTAACAGGTGGCATGTAGGTGGACATCTAGGAAGAGACCCTCAAGACAAATGGTTTTTGTGCTTTGATCTACTGCTAGTGATGCTGGTGCACTACGCTGAGGCATGTGGACCACAAATGGCTACTAGGATAGCCTTAGATTACTATCAATGTCAATGGTGTTGATGATGTAATAGACATTGCTAACATTGAGGGGGTCAATGTACATGTGTAGAGATTGATTCTCAGGATGCACTGGGTTACTTTCATCTAACACTAGTTTTTCTTGATCAATGATCCTTTGGATGTCATCCTTCAATGCCAAACAGTAATCTATGTTGTCACCACATTGTTGAGGGTAATGATAAAACTAATCCAACCTGAAACCTTTAGGAATTGGGGGCTCATTGGACAATGCCAAGAAGGGATTCCTAAGGAGCTCGCAATACTGTTGATGTTTCCTAACTCCCTCCTCTAACATCTACTTGTGTTGGATGTACCCCACTCTCAATAACTTCTTTAGAAGATTTGAAGGTTTGAAAAGTAGTGGGATATACTTTGAATGATCTTTACACTCAAAGTTTGGTTTGGAGAGTGCAAATGTCTCGGGTGTGGATGTGGAAGGTTTTGGTGCATTGCCCTACTTGTGTGTGGGGTTAGCTACTAGTGTGGCTGATTTTTTATTATTCTTGTTACCGTTGTTGTTGGGTTTGGGTTTGGCCTTGTTCGCCACATCAGTCACTATTGTTCTTGTAGCCTTACCCTTATCCTTCTTCGTGAAGGTGTTCTTGTAAGAAACATAGGTTGGGTCTTTGCTCATCTCAACAACATCTTGTATGCTCTTAGTCTAAGTGAAGGCTTGACTAAGAGTGTGGGGAGTGAGGTAGCATAGCTTAGACTTGATGAAGTCATTCACTACATGATGGCCTTGCAGATTTCATTGAGGGTTGCACTCCAACGTTGGATGAACTTCTGGACTGGTTCTAGAGGATCTTGCTTAATGCTCATGAGCTGATCTAGCATGATTTATGGTTTCAATTTATACTTGAAATGTGTCATGAATTGGGTCAACAAATCTTCTAGAGTTGAGATGGAGAAGCATGGTAAGGCACTGTACCAATCTAGGGTCTTTCCAGTTAGAGACATGGCAAAGATGTAGATAATCATGTGTAGCCATTGTTGTTGTAGACAATGGGTTTGTTTAGAAAGATTGGTACCGTGCCCTTGTGAACAGTGCTACTTGCGCTACCCACCACCTGGTAGGTGGTGTTGCTAGGGTAGCAATAGTGGATTAAGCTATAGGATAAGTAGCTTGGGTCACCAGTAAAATAGACCATAGTCCTGCACTAGGTTGTACCATATACGGGATTTTGTTGGTCTGCTAGCAAATGTGGTGAGACAGCTAGGATGGTAGTGTAGCAGGAGGAGAAGTGAATGGGGTCCACCATGTGGACAGACCTAGTCCTGACATTGATGATGGAACAGGTGTAAATGTGGGAATGGAAGTGGAAGCTACGTATGACTATGAAGTAGGTATGGTGTGAATATGTGGTAGCATACCTATGATTGGTGTATGATGCACTATAGGAATGGACTGATGANTGTGTTCTATACCCTATCATGCACTAGCATAAATGTGACACCCTTTCCTGATTTTTTGTGCATCGTGTGGTGCATATCAGTCACTCTAACAATTCCCTTGAAATTTGGCAAGACATAAATCCTTTGATTGCTTTCTGATCTCCTTATTTTTNTTTGAGAATTGAGTTTCTCCTATCCATCTTGGAAGGCCACGTCATGGTTGGACGTTGTGTTCTACTACTCTGTAAGCCTAGTCAACTGGATCAGTTGGTCTAAAAGCCATTGATTTATCTATGTTAAAGGAATGGAAGCACCAGAAGTGGGAACAAATTTCTTCCCATTGTAATAAATGACCTCAAAGCTATGTTTGTCTTCAAGTTCTTGTGCATCCAAGTGTAGGTTTTCCTACACCTTTGCACAGAGAAAGTTATAGTGCTCATGTTGATAGGCCAAGTCCTTAGGTCCCCAATTTTGATTCTTGAGGGATCAACGTAGTTCCTGCATGGGGCTGAGTGGTTGCTTGACACCCATGATGCCTTGAATCGTGAAAGGAACCTCAGCACTAAAGGTGTTAGCAGTGCTACTTGGGGAAGTCATTATTACAAAGCTAGACGATTTTACAAATGAAAAAAATAAGGAGATCAGAAAGCAATCAAAGGATTTATGTCTTGCCAAATTTCAAGGGAATTGTTAGAGTGACTGATATGCACCACACGATGCACAAAAAATCAGGAAAGGGTGTCACATTTATGCTAGTGCATGATAGGGTATAGAACACATGCAAGACTACTCTAAAACAAGCTAGTCAACTAGCAATCAGAGGCTTTATGTCCTACAAGGTTTCGAAAGAACTATTGAAGTGACTGATCTACACTGCACGATTCATAAACAACCAATAATGGGTGTCAAGCTTACGCTAATGCGTATCAAGGTGCAGAATGCTTACAGGACTACCATGAAACATTGAAAGTGCACCAAAAGGTCCTCCTTCTAGCATTAGAAAACTATAACGACCAAAAACATTAGAGTCTAGAAAACACTGATAGATCATTGGTCAAATAGTCTTAACCCCAAATCCATGCAAGGGCCATGCTAGATATAACAGCAATGGAATACCCTGAATGGTCTAGTCAATCAGACAAGGACTTAATCAGTGTTACTATAACCTTTTGCAAATGTGCGATTTGAAAGCAATACTTATAACCTAAAATAATAATTTTTAAATGCAAGAATGAGGAAAACGATGTAAAATGCAGTTAAGAGAATGTACCGCATCAAGACTATGGCTTTACTCTATCAAAATGGATACAATTGGTTGTGTGACACTGGGAAACATAGAGATCCCTAAAGTAACCAAAATGTTCAAAGCAAGGCAACTGTATGCTTGAACATAGGCTTAAGGATCAACAATGCAAAATTATACAAAGGAAATGGGAAAAAGGAAATAGGATACCAAATGGGAATGCTATCATCTCAAGGATGCTTACAGTGCTTAAGATTGCTAGTTTTCCAACTTGAGAATGTGCTAACATTCTTGCTCAAATTTTTGCTAACATGCCAGCTATTTTTCTTCCTAACCCATCCCTTGAGCATTTATTGTTAGGGTATTTATAGGGCCAAGAGGATGCAAAAGATGTAGTTTGGATGCCACATGTCCTGGACCAGTGTTGACATGTCCATGCTACATGGAACTGCAAGGCTGATTGATGAGCTTGTCATGCTATAATTATGTTGTCAAAACATGGAGATGTATGCCAAAGATGCAAACAAGTGAAATGAATTGATGTAGCATAGCTTCTTGCTATGCTATGCTATGCTTTGTAGCATAGCATGTGGGCGTAGAGTAGCAGCTTGCTATGCAAGGAGCTACATTAATGCAATGTAGTTGTTTGCTATGTTGTGCTATGCCTTAGAGCATAGCATGTCGATGTAGCATAGAAACTTGCTATGCTATACTACACTATAGAGCGTAGCATATTGGTGTAGCATTGTATCTTGCTACGCTATGCTACACTATGCATTGTAGCATAGTGTAGCCACTAGTTTGAGGTGGAAACTTGCATCGAGGCCTGTTGCATGTGCTGGAAGCCTTTGAAGTGCTCTGACTAATTTTGTGTATTTGCTATGCTGTGCTATGCTACATAGCGTAGCAGCCAACCTTAATCACGGAAATGTTGACAATCTGTAACTTTTTCTCTTTGCAATGTGAAACCTGCGAACTTGTTGATCCTACACTTTGAGATGCTTTTCATCATTTCTAGAGAGTTACTACATTGTACTATGGTATGTAGCATAGCAGCCAACATGCCTTGATTTTTGTTAAATTTTTCACTTTCTGGTGGAAGGAGCCATTGCTGAAGGACTTGGAGTCAGGTGAGGGAATTGAATATCTGGCTTTTACTACACTATGCTACACTATGTAGCATAGCATAGCGTAGCACTTTGTTATGTGATTGTTTTCTAAAGCTTGCTATGCTACATAGTGTAGGGTAGCATAGCAAACTTCTTCACTAGAAAACTTGCCAAACTATTATGCACATCCTAAGCATTGCTAACAATTCCACGCATCACTTATAAGTAGGCTATCAACTGGATTACTCTACTTAGGTGTGTAGGCTAGAGGAGCCATTCAACTTGTTGACACCGAGAGTAGAAAACTTGCCAAACTGGGTAGTCTGAATACCAGAGCATCTAACTCCTGAAGAACTACCATGATGCTGCCTAAATTACAAGGGCTCGGTGAAGCAAGAATCCCTTCAAAATTTAGGGTGTTTCACTAATTCTCAAATAGGTATCTTCAATATTTAGGCCATATTTCTCTAAAGATTGGTGTCTTTGCTATGCTACACTTTGTAGTGTAGCATAGCATAGCATGTAGGTGTTTACGCTACGTTGATATGCTAGGTATTGTAAATAGCATAATGCTAACATGGAAGCATCAGGACATCTCTAGTTAGCTTCAAAACTTGTTGACAAGGGTCATTTCTACTCCAGCACCTCTTTGATAGGAAAGATCAACAGTTTGCTTCATTTTGCATCTCGCTATTAATTCCCAAAGTTGTCCCTATACTTGACCCTACACATAAGAGTAGGGAAGATGTAGTCCTAGAGCATAAGCTCCACTTTGCATTTATTGTTGGAATTCTTTGTAACAAACATGGCAGTTCCCTAGATTCTGGCAGATGCAACTTGAATGGTATGGTCATAGCACAGTAGGTTTCATGTTTAGTGTTACACTACAGTGTAGCACACCAACATAACATTACAACGTACCACTACATACCAATCTAGCACATTCACATTTTCACTCTATGGTGTAGCGACCAAAAACGTCAGCAGCTGGAAGAATGCCAAGGTCGGTGGACACAATAGTTCCAACCTCGTGCCCACAGGAGGGCGGTGCTGGGTGTGTGCAAACATGGGGTGCCATGAATAGTCTGGTCGATAAGATAGGGACTTACATCGGTGTCAACATAGCCTTTTGCAATATAAAATGTACAAGTTGCGAGATGGTGCTTATGGTTAATTATAGCAGGAAAAGAAAAGGGACTAAAAAAATGCAATAACAATGTGAAATAGTGAGTAATGTAAGTGCGATAATTATATGAGACAATGCTTGAAGGTAAATAAAATAGGAATAATGCAAGGAAGCTAGATAGTAAATAAGAGGTAACATAAGACACAGTTAGGAACATGAACCGCTTTAGAGCTACAAATCTGTCCGGTCAGCGGATGGCACAATCGGCTACACGACATGAAAAGTGCAGAAAGTTCTAAGAGTGACCAAAGCATGCTGGGCAATAGGAAAAGGGTGCACTTGGGCACAGATTTTGTGTATACACAATGCGGGTGGGATCCTACTAAGGAGGTAGAACGAGACCCCAGACATTATGCTAGCCGAGAGAGGTTCCTTTTACAAATTGCCAATCTCCCCTTTTCTTTTTCTTATTGTGAGATTGTAGTTATTTCTCTTTATTTTTTTGTTTCAGTCAAGCAGACTCTCCTTTTTATTTTCCTTTTTTTTTCATGGACCTTCTTTATGTGCTACTTGATAGGCTATTTATAGGGTTGAAGGTAAGCCAGTGTGACCATTTGAATACTGTGTTGCTACAGACATGTGCCAACTTACTGGTGTTACTCGAGCCATTTGTGATAGTTTAGCTTGCAAGACCATTGTAATGTGAGCAATAACTATGATCCTACTATGTCATGACTATGCCTCCAGCTCCTAGATGTGTGTGCCAATGGTCTGATTGAGGTGGAGTGCATTGATGTCACACGGCCACCTACCAGTCGCACTATGTTTTGTGATGTGGCTTGCTTATCATGGTGTAGCACCTTGCCACGTGTCTTGTTGTACATCACATACTTGTTACATGATTATACACTATGTAGCATAGCATAGCATAGCGACTAGGATAGTTTTGCTGATTTTCAACTTATTTTTCCATAGTGCATGTTCTGCAAACTTTGCTAATTTTTCCTTTTGAATCACCTTCTGTGCTTTTCTATAAGATTGCTATGCCTTGTTGTGCCATGTAGCTCAATGTAGCATGGTAGCATACATGGTTCACCACTTCCTAGTGAAAAGAGATACCATTGCAAAACACGAGATTGGACAAGGGAGGTGAGTAGTGAAGTTGTTGCTATGCTATGCCATATGTCATCGCTTAGTGTAACATCTCATTTTGCTATTGTTTTCTAAGGGATGCTATACTACACATCATAGTGTGGTAGGCTTTGTAACTTAGAAAATTTTTTGAACTACTTCTAGGCTACTGTCGCTAATTCTAGACACCATTTCTAAGCAGGCTGTCGACTGTTCAGACTACTTTGGCGGGTGGGTGAGTTGGTACAGAACTTGCCCATGCCTAAAGTAGAAAATTTACCGAACTGGCCATCCTAGACTCAGAGTGTTCTTTTCCTAATGGATTGTCATGGTTCTGGGTGGACTGTAGGAGCCTAGTGAAGCTAGGATGACCTCACATTTCCTTTTAGGATGTTTCATTGGTCCCTCTTTTTTGACGTCTGGAGAACAAGCTCGATGGATGTCGACAAAGAATACAAAACACTATAGCAAGTGAAACGCTGAGGCTATCTCTTGGTGAGTACTAAGATGTTTCCTGGCTATGCTTGCGGATGCTAGATTGGTGCTGTGAAGGTTAAGGTAGAGAGTAGAGATGATGTTTAGCCGTGTCCCTCGTCGGAGTGCTCTGAGGGGCTCGTTTGCATTTTCATCTCTGATTGGCCCTGTTCTTCAACCTCCCGCAGGTGGGTGTCCCCTCCATAGGATTAGCTATATTACATCCATGGAGGGTGTTGACCTACCTATTGCAGCCTTCTACACAGCGAGCTGCATTACACCTGTGTCAGAATTGACACTCTCAAACAACCATGTTAGTTGAGGCACTCACTTTGCAACATTATAGCCTTTACTGCTGTAGAGGGATGAATCTGCAAGGACAATGTTTTTTGGGCTGCTGGCATTATTGTTACCCTTTTGCACCATCATTGATATAAGATGCCCAAAGTAGGGAGGCCATCAGTGGTCTTGGTAGCACTACCCATAGAGGGAGCTATTCCCTAGGGTACCAAGGCATGGATGCAGTAGGATCCCCACCAAAGGCATGCATGCCGAGGTCAACTATGGGATTAGCTACCACATAGCTGAACACTGTGCGAGCTACAACCTTTACAGGGAATAGAAGTGCAACAATATTGTGGCTAGGCCACAATACTGTCAGCACCTCAAAAGTGAAAATGGGTCTAGGAGCTACCATCTGGGCGGTGGTCCGTAGCGATGGCAGGTTTGAAAGGCCTATGTGACATCATACGACATATTTGAAGGATCAACATGACACCAGAAATGATAGCGTGTATGCCTTAGATCGTGTTTTCCTTACATCGGGAGCTGCGTCCTAGAGTGATGATGTCCCACCGACCTGCCGGTATCATGCTTCTTGGTTCAACATATATTTGGTGATGATGCCTGTTGAGGATGTGACACAAACCCAGTTTTAGGTCTTGGTAGACCAGGTGCTGGTTTAGGGTCCAAGAGGACTGCTATGCTAGTTTGAGGTTCTAGCAGACTATACACACTAGTTTTATGTCATGGTGGATGAACGATGCCAGTTTATAGTCATGGTGGACTAACAGTTTCATTTTTACGTCGTGGAGGACTGTTGCTACCAGTTTACCATCGTAGCAGATGCTTTTTGGTGCTGCTAGTTTATCGTCATTGCGGATGCTGACCAGCATGGCTGCTACTTTATCATCGTACTAGATGGTGGCATGTGCTGTTATTTCACCTTAGAAGTATTATTGCTTGAGGTACATGTGGTTCACTGGGTTGGCAAATTTGTTGTCATTCATGTCCGCCAGTTTGAAAGCTCCATTCTCAAAGGCTTTAGCGACCATCTAAGGCCCTTCCTAGTTGGCTGAGAATTTACTCATATACTCAAGGATGGCCTTGAGGATGAGATCTCCCTTATGTACTAGCCTTTGATGCTAGTCTACATGGTGCTTTTGTTGTTGTCTCTCCTGATAGTGCTCGATCCATCTTAGTGTCTGTAAGCATTCCTCCTCCACTCAGTCGAGGTCGATGTCTCGCGATTCATTGTTCTAGGCTTCTCTCATGATGTTGGACAGGATCATCTGGAGTGAGGGTACCTGTAACTCAAGAGCTAACATAGCTTCAAATCCATAAACAAGACTATAAGGGGTCTTACTTGTCACTGTTCTGCAAGTTGTTTAATAAGCCTAGAGGACATAGAGTATTTGCTTGTGCCACTGCCTCTTATTGTTGCTAAGAATCCACTTCAATAAGTTGATGATGGACTTATTTGTAGCCTCCACCTATTTATTGGCCTACAGATAGTAAGCGGAAGAAAATGACTATTTAATGCCTAGGTTACTATAGAAGGTCCGGGTTTCCTTACTGCTGAACTATGGCCCATTGTCGATCACAATGATCATCGGAAGTCTGAACCTAGTCATGATGTTATCGAGGATGAAGTGACAGATTTGATGGGATGTTATTTCCCTCAGAGGAATACCTTCCACCCACTTAGAAAAATGCTCTATGATGGTGAGAATGAAGCTATGCCTCGTGAAAGACTTAGGCATGATGGGCCACGTAATTTGTGTAAGGTGTAGGTCTATAGGTGCTATGTGTATGAGATTTTCATATCTTTGACATGTGTCACATGTCTTTACTTTTGATAGGTAGTCGTGTCCCATGTAAGGAAAATAGTACCCTAGGCATCTAATCTTCACTACCATAGCCCTATGTGTTATGTGTCCACCGCAAGTCCTTCATGAACCTCATTAACTACCTTCTGTGCATTCTCACCACCCACGCATGCCAGCAATATCCCGTCGTAGGACTACCAGCATAGGATGTCACTTCCTATGAGCATGTATTACCAGGCACGTTTGTGGATTGCATCTCTCTAGCCCGATGTCAATTTACTCAGGAGTTCACCATGCTACAGATATGCTTTAATGTTCTTGTACCATTCCAGGGTGTCCAGAGTGTTAATGAACGCCACATGTTCTGCTCGAGTGATAGGTTCTATGTATTCTATGATTACAGTTGGAAGGTTTTCCAAGGAATGCGATGGAACGTTTAACGCGATGGTACCTAAGGTGTTTGCTATGTTGTTCTTGCTGGGTGGCACATGTTGCACGTTAGTGGTCATGAATTATTTCAATAAAACCTTTGCTAGGTCACAGTAGGGTTGCAAATGTGTAGCCTTACAGGCATAAACTTCGGTGATTTGATTCACAACTAGTTGTGAATCTCCTCGGATTGCCAAGTGTTGTACATGTAGTGCATGGGAATTTAAGAGGCCTCTGAGTAGCCCCTCATATTCCACCACGTTGTTAGTACACAAGAATGCAAAGCAATAAGCAAACGGGTACATTTTCCCAGAGAAGAATGTGATTATGGTAGTAGTGCTACCTCCTTGCATGGTTGAGGCGCCATCAAAGTGGAAGGCTGCCTTGAAATGTGGTGGGATGATGGAGACATTGCTTACATATTCGTTTGGGAGCTTAGGGTCGATGATTGCCTAGTCGTTAGCTGGCGAGGCCATAAGTTGAGTTGCTATGGCTTGGCCTTATGTTGACGATTGGCTTGCATAGTGCAAATCAAATTATATAGTTATGGCCTTCCATCAAGCTATCCCATTGCCTTCGTATAGGTTGCCGGTGATAGCCCGAAGTACTTTACTTTTGCAAATGATGTTGGTTGTGCTATGGAATACATAGTGCCACCACCTTTTTCACACAAACACTAAGGCTAGGCGATTACTTTTCATGTCATTGTTTCTTTTCGTATGATATTAATGTATGGCTTAGGTAATACACTGGTATCTCAGAGCCATCGTCCTGCTTCTGACATACCAGTGCTACTATGGATGCATCATAGGTGGTGAGGTATATAAGAAAGGCTTGTCCCTTTGTGGCAGGTACATTGGTGGTAGGTGGAATAGTTCCTTCTTTAGGTTGTCGAAGACTTGTTGACATTGGACTATCCACTTGAAGTCAACCCCTTTTATCACAAGATGTTGCATGGGGTGTAACTTATCAGTCAGTCTTGCTATGAACCTTCGAATGAATTACACTTTGCCTTGTAGGCCACGTAACTCTTTTAGGTTTGTGGGGGGTGCTAGGTTGATGATAGCTTTAACTTTGTCTAGGTCCACCCATATTCCAGCCTTCGATACAACAAACTCTAGCATGTGCCCGGTCTTTACTCTAAAGACACATTTCTTAGGATTGAGATGCAAATCGTGCCTTTGACAGCACTTGAGGACTACCTCTAGGTCACGTGGGTGATGGGCCGCCTCTTCAGACTTGACTGCTATATCGTCCACATAATCATTTAATGTTTATAGGATGTGGTTACTAAAAATGTACATCATGACTTGCTGGTATGTTGCCCCAACATTCTTGAGCCTAAAGGGAATCATGGTATCGTAGAAGGTTCCCCATGGAGTCATGAAGGTTGTCGACAACTGTTGTTCCAAGTTGATGCAGATTTGGTTCTATCTGGAGAAGCCATCCATGAAGAATAGCAAAGCATGCCTAGCCACGGTGTCAATGAGTTGATCAATGTTCGGTAGTGGAAAGTTATCCTTGATCATTTCCTTATTAAAATCTTGAAAATCTATACAAATTCGTATCCCTCCTATTTTCTTCAAAACCACAACGATGTTGGACACCCACTCTGAATAGTCAACCGCACGGATGAAGCTTGCTAGGTACAACTTAGTAATTTCCTCCTTCACGGCTAGCACAATTTCTGGCTTGATTTCATGTGCCTTTTGCTTAACTTCCTTCACGTGGGGGTCTAGGACAATATTATGTTGAATCAACCATGGATTTATACCTACCATATCTTCATATGACCATGCAAAAATGTCAATGTGTTCTTGCAAGTTTTTAACTATGCCCTCATGTATTTGTGTATCTTGTAGAGAGTTGAGTTTTAATGTCTTTACCTCCTTTGTTGTAGAGGTTACAGGTATCTCAATGAGTGGATCCTTGGTTACATCTCCGACCTCCAAATCTAGGACATGGACTAGGTGTTTAGGCAAATCTGAGGGTGCTTATAAGGTTTTAAAAGTATTAATTGCAATCGACTCCCAGTTGATCACGTCCGGGTTTGACTATCTTACAAGCTTTCCTTGTGGCCCTGTCAATATTAGAGGCATGGACAAGGTAGGGTGGGTTTTTATTTCTTTCTTAACCTTCCATCACAAGATGAGAGCCTAGGTAAGGGTCACCAAAGATTATGTAGAACGTAAATCTGCAAAGGAACATCAAGATGGGACTTGCTAAATAAGGCGATGTAAAGATTTAGGATTTGCTTACTCAGGGCCATGGTGTACCACCCAGGCATAGGGATCTAGGATAGTTGAAGACATAGTAATTGTTGATATAAATTTCAAAGTTATATATGGATGCTGAATCACTAGTTTAAATGTCATTTTGGATTATCATATTGTGACATGCAAAGTCTTGCTGTGCTAAATAATGATAAAAGAGATAGCATTGCGAGTACTAGATGTGTTGGTCAGTTAATGAGGGAATGAAGGCATGAAACTATTAGGGAATGTGCTACCTTCATGTTGAGGCATGTCAGTTGATTTCTCACCGAAGAAGCGTAATTACTTCGTTTGATGTCATTGCAAGCTACGTCCGTTGCTAATTGAAATTGCTATCTTTGAGCCTTAAGGAACGCAATCATGCTGGGTTTGTTAGCCTTTTTTGGACCTTCAATCAAAAACAAATATTATCTTATTATTTTTTACTTTCAAGAAGGCAATTAAGTAACTTGGAGCATGCTGATGTTTAAATACTAATAGTGTTGTGATGTTGTGACATTTGGTATGCTCGGCTGAGTGTTGATAGCATGCACTTGTCATTAACTTCCATCTTAATGACGATGGGGTTCATGATCATTCAAATGAATTGGCCATGACACAACTAGCCCTACAAGAATTTGCCTCTGCCAAGAGCCTCAGAGTGGTTGTGATTGCTCTTTGAGGGAAAGGATATCGTCCCCTCTTATGCATTCTCACCTCTTTCTACAATAATTTTAGGAAAAAAGGTTGGATAGACAAGGAGTGGAGGGAACCTTTTAAGTAAGTTACGCTCGAAGAAATATTAGCATCTAAACTCCCACTATTCCCCTCATCATATAGGCCTAGTGGGTTAATAGGTGGGTATCATTTTTTTTATTTTAAAGGTATGTTTTGTGATTACTACTGTAGGAGTGAAGAAGCCCCATCAAGTGATGGTGGTGATTGCCAAAGGGCAAGGGGGAAACATCTACTTCAAATACAGTGAGGTATCATCAAGCTAGAGCTAGTTGGAATGAGGGGCTCCAGGCCCCTTGGTCAAAAGAATTTGGATTGGTGGGATTATGGATTTATTTATCACACCAAATCTAGGTGTTCCTGCTACATAGATGCTTTCCCTGGTCAACTCCTATTCTTGGCAGGCAAGTCGCTTTTGCACATATGTGTGGGGTGTATGGGTGGTCATTGACATCAATGACCAACTATTTGCAAATTTGTTTGGCATTCCTAATGATGGCACCGATGTGATTTCAAAGGGCAAGTAGGAGTTGACCCTCCATAAGTAGCATATTAAGGAGTGGTTGAGGCTCATCAAGGAGCGAAAAGAGTTCCCTATGGAAAAGCTTAAGGATGGTCCTGCGATGGGGATATACCCAATCTTTCGTGATCATGCATTCCCTCAACTACTCACCCAACGAAAGGTCTTGGGGCTTGGACAAGCTTGGATAATTTAAGAAGTTGTGGAGGAAGGGGCCCATTATAATTAGGCCAAATTCCTATGTAATGTCATGCAAGGCAAGATTTTGGGGCTCTGTGAGCAAAAGGAGTCTCATTCTAAAATATCCTACGCCTTCTACATTGGCTATTTAAAATGCTTTGTGGAGTTCCTAGTGGTCCAAGAGGATGGGGTCTGGTCTGATCTGGATCATAGACAAATCCTCAAGCCATGGATTTGATAGGTCTTTCGGACCATGCAAGCCCAGGCTCCCCCAGAGGTGGTCAGGGATTCATTTTCTGTAATGACTAAAGGTCTAACGGTTTGTAGCACTTGTGTCCAGGATAGTGTAGGGGAGACTCCCCCTACCATACTTGGCAACATGACCCAGGGTGATCGTCTTATGGATGAGGCTGTTCCTGTGGAGTTGCAGAGAAAGAGACCTTCCCATGCTAGGGAAAGCCCTCGTGAAGAGGAGCAACAACTGTGGTTCCAGTTGTGGCGAACGTAACCCCCCATTGGTGAGCGTTTAGTATGTTAACTATTCCATGCCTAGCTAAGTGGTGCATTGTGGCATGGTATCAGTTTTGAGTTAATCAACTTCAAATTATTATGTGTATACTCTTTGCAGACAGTAGAAGAAGAAGGTGAAGAAGGTGACGAGGAAGTGTCAGCCCTTAGACCGGGGGCAACAAATAGAGACATAGGAGGCCTAGCTTTGGAAGAGAGGGTCCCAGCTAGGGATACTAAGGCTCTTATCTTTGGGCCAAAGGCTCTTTTTATTAGGGAGCCTCTTCCTACCAGTGAAGAGGTCTCTTTCCAAAATAAAAAAGAGATTGCCCTCCTGAAAGGGAAAGCACCAGCACTTGAGGCAGGATTTTCTACAGACCTAGCTAGGCCTTCTATAGAACCTACCATGATTGTCTTGCACCAGCATGATGTGATACAATAGCTAAATACTAGTGAGTTTAGGCTTTGGATGTTCCGTACCATAGTCCGCTTCAGCTATTTTTGTTATGCGAAATTGTGTAATAGGTGCTATCGTTGATGTATTAGGACCTTCTCTACCTTGGACAGAGTCATGGGCTAAAATTCCTGACAAGTTTATATTTGTTCAGGGGCTAGTTGATGGCATGATCAAATGCCTTCAATAGGAGGATCCTCATGCGAGTGAGTAGGAATCTTATCAGCCCCTATGCTTCTTGCTACAACTCTTAAATGTACTGATTTATGTTATGTTGATGTGATTTCTATACTTTCTATAGCCTCTTAGCTCAAATGGGACATGGCTCAACCTATGGAAATTGGCACAGTGCCCACGCTTCTGTCCGACATGACTAAAGTGCCTCGTCGTGTATTTGATGAGGCTCACAAATGCGTTTTTTCCTTGGCACGCTCCCTATAGGAATGTAGACGTACCAACGAGGAATTGTGGAAATGGACCCATAGAAGTGAGTAGAGAGAGATGGAACTAGCTGCCAAGGTGGAGAACCTCAAGTCAAGGATCCATTTCCTCGTAAACCATAGTTCTGATCCTATGGAGTTACAAAGGGCTATGGTCGATCATGCCAGATTTTGGAATGTCATCCGTTAGAATGTAGAATCCACCTGCAAAATAGTTGAATAGTATATGTAGATGAATTTGCTCGCCCAGAAGTGCCAAGATATGAAGGACATTAGTGCCAAGATCTTTGAATGGGGGAAGGCCCATAGGGACCACAAGCATACATACAAGCAAGAAAACAGAACCCATCGAAGGTTGTATAAAGATGCTGCTATGGAGGCATTCTCGTACGAGGTGTTTGTGAAGGCCATCAATACCATTGAGGCTTACGCAAAATTTAAAGAGTAAGTGCAGGTCACGGAGTCTCTAGATTTGGGGGTGACCCTTCCTATACGGGAGACCACCACCACCTCCCTTTCCTTGGGACCTCTAAGATGGACAACATTGAAAAGGGAGAAAATTGCCACTGGAAATGCTAAACCTAATGACACATCTTGGATGAATATCTCAATGGAGGAGATTGAGCATCATCTCAGTCTTGGTCTAGATAAGATACCTCTTGTGATGGACACAAGCTCTCCTGAGGTTAGTCGCTTTGATGCTTTGCTACAACTATTATTTATTACATTTTGGCTCCTAATAACTACTTTATCCCTTAGGTTGTAGTCTCTTAATGAGGATGTGAGGCCCATGGGGGGAAGGAATGAAGTGTTGGTGGGGGGCAATATGGGAGCAGACGATGTGCAAGTGAAAGAGGTAGAGACAAACGGTGAAGGCAATGTGAATAGGGATAGCTTGTGAGAGCATGAGGGTGGATCCCCACTCTCTTCTTTTCTTGTTTTTTGGAAGAGTTTATAGGCATAACTAATAGGTGAAAAATTTTTACTGAAATGCAAAATTCTAGAAAGAAAAAATAGTTTCATGTTATTATGTATGTTATGTGAAGTTTTCATACTCTAGTATGCTAATTTTAGGCCATTTCAGGCCATTTANGTTTTCATACTCTAGTATGCTAATTTTAGGCCATTTCAGGCCATTTGCATAATGAATAAAGAAAAGGTGATAATGCTAGTTTTAAGCCTTTTTGGACCATTTGTTAGTTTTAGGCCATTTTGGGCCGTTTGCGTATTGTGTCATAAAGATAACACCCTGGAGGGCAAAGTAGAAAGCGAATATGCGAGGATGGTAACTGGGTGAGAGGTCATAACGCTGCTATGCTACGCGTAGCTATCTCCTGACCTTTGGTGGGTTGATAGGGACATAAGGTCAAGGTATTTTGCCAAGGCCTCCGCTTGTGCTACTATCCTCTGCTTGAAATGGCAACTCCACCCAGACGTTTTCTACCTAAGGGTTGCTTCATTGGGCTAATCCCTTCGCTATATGATTGGTGCATGCATGAACAAGCACTTCATCTTTAGAGGTTGTAACCTCTAAACCTTGCTCTATGTTTATGTTACCAATTTCTTGCGTTACCACCCCTTCACCATGGATTATCACCTCTCTACCCTCATATGATAAGTGGATTTTCTAGTGTATAGGCAAGGACTCTACCCTAAGTTGTGCTAACCATGATCTTCCCAAGATTAGGTTAAATCCAGGCATTTTTTAACTACAAAGAATGTTGCATCCGTGGGGAGCTCGTTCCCTACTATGAAGTTTACATGAACTGTGCCTTTTACTAGGACATGTGCCCTACTGAAGGACCATAGGCACAATGTGGTTGTTGGTTTGATCTAGTCGACCAACCTCAGTTTCTCTATGATAGGCAAACAGATGACATTTGTGGTTGCTCCATCAACAACATGCATGCTTCAGATTCGGTATTGACCAACTCGAATTGTGACCAAGAGAGGCACCGTAGTCACTTGGCCCTTTTCAGGATCTTCGTTAAGGGTTTTGTTGCTGAAAGTTTGTGGAGGTGCAGACTTCATAGGTATAGAGGGGAGTATGACTACATGGATTATTTTCTCATCTACTGGCATGTTCTCATTGACTGGGATTGCTATTAACATGTAGACTAGAGCCTCGCGGTGAGGGGTGGATACCATGACTAAGTTGTATAGGCTTAACATGGTATTTTTTTGCCTTAGGATTTTCCCAACCTGGGTTAGGGTGTTTCAGAAGTCTTGGTCCCTCGTCTGTTTGACACTCTCCTCCTCGATTCATCCTAGAAGATGAATCTCCCAAGGGGAGATGGCCCCAGACCTAGGTTCAAATTCTCAGCAACAAGATCTCATAGGTTGTGTGCTTGTGTTGACCTTCATCCTTGGTGTTGAATGTGTAAATTTAAAAGGTGAAGGCATACTTTTAGAGATGCTTTTGATAGTATTCCTCTTCGACACCTCACCCATTGGGTAGGTTTCTCACATTGTAGGGTGAGGAAGTTGTATGTTGCTGCATGGGATGGGGGCTGTCGAAGATGTTGGTGTCCTGATCACGAATGGGAATAGAGGTGTTAGCAGACAGGGTTGCATGGCCCCACCAATAGGTGGTGCAAAGGCAGATGCTCATGGTGGAACTTTTAGGATGAAGGGCGACTGCAGGCTTGGACCAGCCATTCATGGCATGGGAGTACTACACTGACACATGTGAATCACAAATGGTTGGAAGGGTGACATGGGATCATTGTCAATACCTATGGCATTGATTACGTAACTTGCATTGTTGGCATTGAATGGGTCAGTATACACATACATGGATTGGTTTTCAGGACATACTGGGCTACTTTCATCTAGAACCAAATGCCCTAGGTCAATCTATCTTTGGATGTCACCTTGCAACGATAGAAAATAATCTATGGTATGACCACATAGTCAATGGTAGTCGCAAAACTTGTCTAGCCTAAAACCTTTAGGGACTAGAGGTTCATTGGATAGGGCTAAAGAGGGATTTCTAAGGAGCTCGTAGTAGCATCGATGCCTCATTTTTTCTTCTTCTAACATCTTCTTGTATTGAATGTATCCCACTGCCAATAGTTNAGCTTCCCTTAGATTTTCATGAACTCAAAGAAAAATGTAGCTTCGAGTTCGCTTACTGAAATGGGGAGGAATTTTTTCCTGACCAAGGCATTTCCCTATCTTTGACATAAGCGAACCAAAGGCTACTAGATCAACTAGTCCAGTTGACAAGGCTTAAGGGGAAACAAGACACAACATCCAACTAGGATGACACCTTTCAAGATGGGTAGGAGGAACTTGATTTCCAATCTGATGAGGGAGGCCTAGCCAACCCCATTCTTGTCCTGCCTACCTAGTCCTTCTAGGCCAACATGCTGCCTATCACCACCCCCTTCACCATCGCTCCTACACTTCAGCAATCTACAATTGCAACTATAGTGGGTAGCCATGCTATGTTCTTAGCACCTAATCACCCCTATCGCTTGGTTGCACCCATTGCAACTGTGCCACTGCAAGCCATTTATCAGCACGCTACTGCAACATGCAACATACCTATCACGACTACTCTACAGCATGTCCACACTATACCTACTCTACAACTGCACCTGACTCCCATACCAATTCCTACATATGTGACTATCCCACCCACTATGATGGGCCCAGGTCCATCCATGTTGTGGCCTCCATTCGCTTCCTCATCTATGCCACAACCATTGTAGATGTCTCATTACATGCCCTCAGGTCTACTCGACCCCCCAAATGGCACAACGTGGGGCGGGGCCATGGGGCTCCACTAGTGATCGAAACAGCCTACCCGGTAGCTCAACCTGCTATTACCACTCCGATGATACCACCCACCAGATGGTGGACAACGCAAAAAAAAACCTTGAGAAAGGGTGGCCCCAACGACACAGTCGATGGGCCAAATTGCCATAGCTACCATGCCACTTGCGGTGGTCACCTCTATAGTTCCTTAGATGTCTACAACATCCCCAGGTCTGGACCAAGCATTTTAGCTTATTANCCGGGTAGGCTGTTTCGATCACTAGTGGAGCCCCATGGCCCCGCCCCACGTTGTGCCATTTGGGGGGTCGAGTAGACCTAAGGGCATGTAATGAGACATCTACAATGGTTGTGGCATAGATGAGGAAGCGAATGGAGGCCACAACATGGATGGACCTGGGCCCATCATAGTGGGTGGGATAGTCACATATGTAGGAATTGGTATGGGAGTCAGGTGCAGTTGTAGAGTAGGTATAGTGTGGACATGCTGTAGAGTAGTCGTGATAGGTATGTTGCATGTTGCAGTAGCGTGCTGATAAATGGCTTGCAGTGGCACAGTTGCAATGGGTGCAACCAAGCGATAGGGGTGATTAGGTGCTAAGAACATAGCATGGCTACCCACTATAGTTGCAATTGTAGATTGCTGAAGTGTAGGAGCGATGGTGAAGGGGGTGGTGATAGGCAGCATGTTGGCCTAGAAGGACTAGGTAGGCAGGACAAGAATGGGGTTGGCTAGGCCTCCCTCATCAGATTGGAAATAAAGTTCCTCCTACCCATCTTGAAAGGTGTCATCCTAGTTGGATGTTGTGTCTTGTTTCCCCTTAAGCCTTGTCAACTGGACTAGTTGATCTAGTAGCCTTTGGTTCACTTGTGTCAAAGATAGGGAAATGCCTTGGTCAGGAAAAAATTCCTCCCCATTTCAGTAAGCGAACTCGAAGCTACATTTTTATTTGAGTTCATGAAAATCTAAGGGAAGCTTAGCCTGCACCTTCATGCAAAGGAAATTGTAATGCTCCTGTTGCTGGGCCAGGCCCTCAAGTCCTTGGTTTCGACTCCTGAAACACCAGCGTGCTTCTAGTATTGGATTCAACTATTGTTCGTCACCAGTAGTACCTTGGGCTATGAGGGGCACCTTCATGTTGGAGATATTGATAGTAGTAGTGGCAGAAGTCATCGTTAAACAAGTGATTATGTGAAAATGCTAGAAAATGTGGAATAACGGAAGGATTAAAAACAACAAAAATAGGTGGCTTTTCGTCCTGTAGGATCTTGGAGGGACCATTGAGGGAATCAACCTGCACCACATAAGATGAAAATAGCCTCAAAGGCTATCATGCTTTCACCTATGCTAGCTACGGTGTAGGACGCATGTAGGAATACTATAGTAGAAGAAAGTTAAATGATCTTCCGAACGCCTATTCTCTCATAGGGTTTCGGACGAACCATTGAGGCGACCGATCTACACCACACGATGCACAAACAATCACAAAGGGTGTCAAGTCTATGCTAATGCAAGTCGGGTTGTGGAAGGAATACGAGACTACTATAAGACGAACAAATTAACTAGTGACCAAGTAAATTTTATGTGTCATGGGATCCAAGAGGGATCGTCGAGGTGACCGTTATGTACTACACAGAATGAGGTATAGAACGTAGGTGAGACAACCATAGGATGTGCAAATTAACTAGCAATCAGGTAGGTTTTATGTCTCACAGGGTCCCGGAGGGACCATCTAGGTGACCAATCTACACCACATGGGGCAGGATGCAGTATGCATGCAAGATGAACATAGAATGAGCTAGTTAACTAGTGATTAGAGGCCTTTTCTTCTATGGCACTCCAGAGGAACCATCGGGATGACTGATCTGCACTACATAGAACACAAACAACCGTAAGAGGGTGTTGTGTCTATGCTCATGTGTATCAGGGTGTAGAAGGCTGATAGAACTACCATGACACATGGCAAAGGCACTAAAAGTCCCTCCTTCTAGCTCTAGAAAACTATAGCGACCAAAAACATCGGCAACTGGAAGAATGCCAAGGTCGGAAAACACAACAGTTCCAACCCCATGCCCATGGGAGGGCTATGCTAGGTGTGTGCAAACATGGGGTGCCCTAAATGGTCTGGTTGATTAGATAGGGACTTACATTGGCATCAATATAGCTGTTTCCAATATAAACTGGACAAGTTGTGAGATGGCGCTTATGGGTAATTACAGTAGGAAAAGAAAACGAACTAAGAAAATGTAACAACAATGTGAAATAGTGAATCAAGTAAGTGTGACAATGATATGAGACGATTCTTGAAGATAAAAAAAATAGGAATAATGTAAGGAGTCTAGACAGTAAATAAGAGGTAACATAAGATACAATTAGGAACATGCACCGCTTCAGAGCTACAAATCTATTCAGTTGGGGGATGGCACAATCGACTGCACAACGTGATGGAGTGCAGAAAGTTCCAAGAGTGACCAAAGCATGCCGAGAAATAGGAATAGCGGTACACTTGGGCAAAGATTTTAGGTATACATAATCTGGGTAGGATCCTACCAAGGTGATAGAACGAGACCCCAGACTTTATGCCAACCAAGAGAGGTTCCTTTTACAAATTGCTGGCCTCCTCTTTTCTTTTCCTTATTGTGAGATTGCAGGTATTTCTCTTTGTTTTTTTGTTTCAGTCAAGGAGACTTTCCTTTTTCTTTTCATTTTTTTTCATGAAAATCATTTTTGTGCTTCTTGACAGGCTATTTATAGGGTTGATGGTAAGCCAATATGACCGTTTGAATATTGCGTTGTTGCAAACTTGCGCCAACTTACTAGCATTACTCGAGCCATTTGTGACCGTTAAGCTTGCAAGACCATTGTGACACAAGCAATAACTATGATCCTAGAGGCATGTGCCAATGGTCTAATTGAGGTGGAGTGCATTGATGTCACACGGACACCTACCTGTCGCACTGTGTTTTGCGATGTGGATTTCTTATCGTGGCATAGCACCTTGCCGCGTGCCTTGTCGTACATCACATACTTGCTACATCATGCTACGCAACTAGGATAACTTTGCTAATTTTTAGATTATTCTGCCATAGTGCAAGTTTTGTAGACTTTGCTAATTTTTCCTTTTGAATCGCCTTCTGTCCTTTTCCACATGACTGCTACACCTTGCTGCGCCATGTAGCTCAGTGTAGCATAGTAGCAGACATGATCTGCTACTTCCTGGCAAAAAGAGACACCGTTGCAGAACTTGAGATTGGACGAGGGAGGTGGGTAGTGAAGTTGTTGCTATGCTACGCCATATGTCATCATGTAGCATAACATATCGTTCCACCATTATTTTTTGAGGCTTGCTACACTACACATCATAGCGTAACAGGCTTTGTAACTTAGAAAACTTACTAAACTGCTTCTCCTGTGCACCTAGGCTACTATCGCTGATTCTAGACATCATTTCTAAGTAGCCTACCAGCTATTCAGACTACTTTCGTGGGTGGGAAATTTGTTATGGAACTTGCCCATGCCTAGAGTAGAAAATTTACTGAACTGGCCATCCTAGAGTCAAAGCGTTCTTTTCCTGATGGACTGTCGTGATGCTATGCAGACTACAAGAGCCTGGTGAAGCCAAGATGACCCCACATTTTATTTTAGGGTGTTTCATATGGGACCCAAGACACATGGCATCTAGATCATGTATTTCTCCTAATCTGGGCCCTATAAACACCCTAGTGAACAATGTTCAAAGGGTTGGCTTTGAAGTTTGGCATTTTGGCATTTTTGCTTTCTTACAATTAGCATCTTGGAAATTAGCTTCCTAGAAACTGGGTTTGGAAAAGAGACCAGAAAGAAGAAGGTTAACAAATAGAAAACCCCAATAGTAGCACCTCCTAGATCTCTCCTAGCCGAACAAGAATTGGTTCATCAGTTCCTGTTAGCAGATCATTGACAATAGTTAAGGAGTTGTGATCATACTGTTCAATTGTAAGTTGTGCCAATCCATACTGCGCATTAGTTGTACACCTTCTCTAGCCAAACAAAGATTGAATCCCCCAATTTTGGGGTAGTGCACTCTCTCACTCAACCATGTTTCATTTCTTTTTGCTATCACCATATTTGGAATCATTGTTTATTAGTTTACATTCATCACTTAAGTTCTACCTAAAATCCTTAAAAAATTGTTTAGAAAAGGTTATTGTACATTGATTAAGTCCTTGTTTGATGGACCAGACTGTGCAAGGCACCCCATTTCTATTTACTCTAGCATGGCCCTCACATCGATTCAAGGTTAGGCTATATGGCCAATAACCTCTCAGTGTTCTAGCCACCAATGTTTTCTATCCCTACAATTTCTAGAACTAGAAGGAGGACCTCTTTATGCCCTTTCTATGCATCATGGATAATCCTACATACTGTGTGTACCCCACTACCTACTAGCATAGACATGACACCCTTGTGGTGTCTATGCACTAAGTGGTGCAGACTAGTAGCAATGATAGTTCCCCTGGAACCCTGCAGGATGAAAGCCTCTAATTATTTATTGTACCACATTTCCTACTAACTACACTATGCTACTTATAGTCTATGTGGCATAGTGAACCAATTGGTGTGCTATGCCAATCCCTTACTTAGTTTGCATAACACCCATCTATAGTGTTACACTACATATTATGTAACACCTATCTATAGTGTTACACTACCTACCACATAACACCCCTCTATTGTCTTACACTATTCATTGTGATACACTACCCATCATGTTACGCTACTTGCATCTTCTATAGCATAGCAATCTTGCTCAGTGTAGTAGGTGTAACAGTGAAGAAAACCAATTTCCGACACTTCTAAGCGTACCTAGTTTCAGCCTTCTCTTTTCCACTTTTTTAACTACAACCACTCATCATAACAACACATTGTTTGCAACTATTTCCTACATATACCCTTTATGTTTACACCTATTTCATAATAGAAATGATTCCTACAACCACTTCCATTCACACCTTGAACCAGGAGGTTCCCTACTCCATCTATAATATCGTAGGTCCCAAGCAACTGCCTAGTCTAGTGCTAATGCTATGATAGTTTCTTAGACAGTGGTAGAAATCGCTCGAATACCAATTGCAAGAAAAGGAGCAATACACATTCTATGTTCAAAAATTCAAGACAATCTACCCTTAGAACATTGTGAATTCAAAGAGAAACATAACATCAAGTTCATCTATCAAAACAGAAGGGATTTCATCACTACTACCGATATCACCATCCTATTGATCGAGACATACCAATGGATGCTAAACCAACTTTTCCAAGTAAGAAAGGCAAGAGAATAGGATGCTGCATCCCACTACAAGGAAACCTTCCAAGATGGCCAAGAGGATTTGGACTCCAACTTAGAATGTGGTCATTCAATCTACACCACAAATGTCCCTACTAGCTCCATTTCCCATTCACATTAGTCATAGTTTTCCAACCCCTTTTCTATCACCGTGATAGTGTCACAACCTCAACCCTTTATGGAAATGGGTAGCCACCCAATCTTTTCAACATGCTAGCATATAGGCCTTTCAACTTCATTCCCAATCACCCTTCCTTCTTAGTTCACCCGAGTATTGCACCTAATGTCAGTGACGTCTACGCTACCATATGTGCACACTTTACCTACATCACAACTTCATGTATGTTTTGCTTCAGTTTCCTCATTTGCATCTATCCCACCATCAATAGTAGGTCCAACCCTGACCACATGGTGGACAATAACCATCTATTTTCTAGTAACTTAGACATCTCATGTGCAACCATGTAGGTAGCCTCAAACATATCAATTTCCACATGTAGCACAACTGAACATGGGGCCATGGGCCACCCACACCACTGGGAAGATGACTATCGATACGTCGTCACCTATGGTAGCCATTCCCATAGCACCGCCAACTAGGTTGTAGGCTATGAAAATGACACTATTGGTGGGATTTGCTGCTGCAGCACCATGGGTAGGACTAGCAACCACACCATTGATGCCACCAGCAATCCTTGCTTCAGCAGCCTCACAACAACCTACAACATCCCTTGGTCTTGATCAAGATTTCCAACTCATCTAGACCCTCACTAAAAAGATCAAATGACTTAAGGCCACTAGTTTTGAAACCATCTAGGTCATGGACTTTTACCATGATGATCCTATCAGCCCAGTTGTCCCTATGCTCATGTTTCTCCCTAGAGTGCCACTTCCCCAATTTACAAAATACAATGGGGATGGTAATCCGAATGCACATTTGGTCACCTTCAGAACTAAATTCTTGTTGTTGCAAAAATGACCTCACACCATCATTCATGCTTTTTCCATTTCTCTAATAGGCAAAGCTTTGAACTAGTACCTTGTACTTTCATGCATCTACATCTCAACTTTCGAGCAACTGCTAATTCAATTAATGACCCACTTCAATTACAACTTCAAACTAGAAGTCACTTTAGACTATCTCAGGAGTGTTATGTAGGATCTACTAAAATTTGTGCAAAAATTTATACAACATTGGAGTGAAAGCTTAAACAAGATATGTGAGTTAATTGTTGAGTCCCATTTATTAGCCATCTTTAAGGGTGTGGTTGATGACTTCATTAAGTCTAAGCTCTACTACCTAGCCCTATGTTGCCTTAGCCAAGCCTTTACTCAAACCAAGAGCATCTAGGATGCGGTGAAGGCTAGTAGGGACCCAACATATGTGGCCTATAGGAATGCACACATTAAGAAAGACAAAGAAAATGGCAAGGCCTTAGCAAAAATAGTGGCTCTTGTGGCCAAGGAAACCAAGCCCACCAACAACAACAACAATAAGGTTTCCACAACACCCAATTCTCCTAGTAATGTCACACTTGGGCCCAGCAACATAGGTGAGTCCTCAACCCTCACATGTATGGTCCAAACCTAGCCAAGAACAAACTTTGAGCATAAGGATCACTCAAATTATACCCCATTAATGATTAAGAATTTAGATCTTTTGAAGAAATTGTTAGGAGCTAGGTGTATACAGCACAAATGAATGTTGGAGGAGGCTATTAAACACCATCAAAGGTACTATGAAGTTCTTTGGAACTCATCCTTTGCTACTCCCAATGAACTGTAAATGCCTAAGAATTTTAGGTTAGATTATTTCTATGATTATCACCAACTATGTGGACATGATATAGATTACTCCTTAGCATTATAAGATGACATACAATGCATGATAGATTAGGGAAAGTTGGTCTTGGAGGAGAGTAGTCCCATTCAGCCTAAAAACTAGTCAATGGGCATCTACAAAGATCCCATAAACATGAACAATGCAAGCTACACCATCAATGTTATTAGCATTGACAATAACCCTAAAGCACCTCAGCAACCATTTGTGCTTTTTGTGCCTCCTCAAAATGCAGAAATGCTAATAACCACTAAGTTGCAAGCCCCCTTTGTCATTAGGGCTCCTTGTTAAACATCTTCTACATCCTTGGTGCTAAAAACTACACTGCAACCCACTACAACAATGCAAGTACCATTCTCATTAAGGTGCCAAAGCATGTAATTTCCTCCCCTTCCAACACAAAATCAAGCAATGAAGGTTGCACCCCACCCCCCCTATCCAAAGAAGCGTGAAGAGCCTCTAGCAGGAAACTTGGCTAGGGAACGTATTGTGCTAGATCCCCCTAACCGTATCCCCATCATCAACAACTAATAGCAACATACAAATGCAACCATCACCTTTCAATCCAAGAGAGCCTAGTGTTCAACCTAAAATCACTCCCCCTCGAGAAATTTGCCTCTTGGGGCATATGAAAGAGGAGAAATTAGCAAACAACAAGATGGCGGGCAAGACATTTTGAATGTCCTTTCACAAGTTAAATCGGCTTTAAAATAGAGAAATACAACAATAAGCTTATATGACCTAATAATGACCTATACAATGCATTGTGAGGAAATGGTTTACATGTTGATGTCTATTCCCATTAGCAAAAACCTGTTGACTGAAGAAAAATCCATTCATGTAGTCATACTTCCCCCTATGATCAAAGAACCATGGCCCAGCCAAATAACATTCCAACAAAAATCTATTAAAGATGACAGTAAAGGATCAAGTAACAATCACTCCCATGTTCATCACCATTCAGGAGGGCCAATACAATGTTCGCAAGGTACACATTCATGATGGAGCTGCCACCAATGTAATCCCATTTCCTATCATTGACAAGTTGGGCTTGGTAGATTAAATCAATCTCACAACAACTTCATGCATTATTTCCTTCAATGGGATGCAAGTGATGGTCAAGGGGATTGTCCACATCAACTTCGTGGTAGGGGACCAATTCCCCATGAGTGTAGTATTCATTGTAGTGGAGGAGATTCCTAGGTTCAACTTGATCCTGGGGAGATCATGGTTAGCCCAACTAAGGGTTGTTTCCTTACCTATACTTTAAGAAATCAACTTACCCTATGTGGGTGGGGAAGTGATGATCTACAATGATGAAATAACTACCCAAGCCATTAACAACATTGACATGGAGTAGGGTTTAGAGATAGTAATTGAAAGACCTAAAATTTGAAGGCATGCTTGCTTCACCAAGACTTTGTAGTTCAGGCAATGCTATGAAAGTCCTTCAAGAAAAAAATGCTCTAAGCTCAGGCTAGCTAGTTTAGAAAATTTTCTACCTTAGACATGAACAGGCTCTATGGATCATTTTGCCTACCCACCTGAGTAGTTTATCCAGCTGATAGCCTACAGAGACACAATGCATGGAGCTATTAGTAGTGCTTAGGATGTGCAAAACCATTTGGCAATTTTTTAAGTCACGAAGTTCTCCATGCTATGCTACACCTCGCTATGTAGTGTAGCAAGCTTTAGAAAACAATTGTAGAATGAAGTGCTACTCTACGCTACTCTATGTAGAATAGCATAGCATAGCAAAATGTTGACAATTAGTCCCCTCGCCTGACTTCAAGTCCTTTAGCAATGTCTCCTTTCATTAAAAAGCAATGGACCATGTTTGCTACTACGCTATGCTGAGCTACATTACGTAGCAAGGTGTAGCAATCCTGCAGAAGTGACAGAAGGTAACTCAAAGGGTGGGATCAGCAAGATTCACAAGTTTCACAGTCTAAAAGGCGAATTTTGTAGATCAGCAAATTTTTTTAACTTTGCAACTAAGGCCATTCACTACGCTACATAGTGTAGCATAGCATAGCAAACATGCAACACACATGTATCGAAACACGATACAAGATGCTATGGTACGCCAAACATGCTACGCTACAAAGCACAACAACGCATGATGGGTGGTTGTGCGACATCAATGCACTTCACCTAATTTCACCATTTTCATACATCTCCAGATGTTGATGATGCAATTATGATGTGGCAGGCTCATAATTACAATGGTCATGCAAGCACAGACATCTCAACGTGGGCCCAAGGCATGTGGAATCTAAACCATCCCTTTTGCATGCCCTTGGTCCTATAAATATCTTATAAAATAATGGTCAAAGGACTTTTTTATTCTAATTTTTCTACTTTGATACTTTTGGCTAGCTTGGAGACTTTTGAGCACTTCGAGTAGATTTTGATCTTTTTGGCATTCTCGTCGGCTAACAATTTTGTTGAGTGACAAGCGAAAGGCTAGCCCTGTAGCCTTGAGCATTATAAGCTTCTTGTTTAACATTGTAAATAATTAGCACTCTCTATTGGCATTTCGTTCTACCTTTTGCTACCCACCTTGGTAGTATTTTCTATTGTTGATGCCATAGCCCACATTCAAGTGCACAATCGTCTTGCTCTACACATCTTGGTTACTCTCAAGATCTTTGCATTTCTCAACACTATGCAACTGATTGTATCCACCTTAATAGAGCAAAGCCATAGCTTTGAAGTGTGCATTTTTCTAACTACATTCTACTTTTCTTTCTAGTTTATCATCGCATTTTACACTTTTTCCCACATCACTTATGTTTAAAAATATCATTTTTATGCCATAAACTTTTCTTTTGAATCACATGTTGCAAAAGGTTATATAAACATTGACTAAGTTCCTATCTAATTAAACATACCATTTAGGGCACCCTATTTCTATTTTATCCAACATGGCCCTCCCATAGATACGGGGTTGAGACTATCAATGACTACTAACCTCTTGGTGTTTTCCAACTACTGACATTTTTGGTCACTACAGTTTTCTAATGCTAGAAGGAGGTCCTTCTAGTGCACTTTTCACATGTCATGGTAGTCTTGTAAGCCTTTTACACCCTGATACACATTAGCATAAACTTGACATCCATCTATGATTCTTTACACATCATGTGTTGTAGATTGGTTGCCTCAACGGTTCCTCAGGAATCCTACAGGACATAAAGCCTCCAATCACTAGTTGACTGGCCTATCTTACGGTAGTCTTGCACATGCTCTGTACCCTATCCTACACCAACATAAATGTGACACCCTTCTGTGGTTGTTTATGCATCATGTGATATAGATTAATCACCTCAACAGTTCTTGAGGAGCCTAGCAAGACATAAGGCCTTTTTTATTACTTTCATACTCCTGCATTTTTCTTGCCTATCTTATGATAGTCTTGCATGTGCTCTGTACCCTATTGCACACCAGTGTAAATGTGATATCCTTCTATGGATGTTTACACATCATGTGGTAAAGATCGGTTGCCTCGATAGTTCCTTGGGAGCCCAGCAAGACATAAAGCCTTTTGATTGCTTTTCAATTCATGCATTTTTCTTGTCTATAAAACTATTTAGCTTTCCAATTTCTTTTCTTTCTTCCATTTGCAAAATTTCCTAGCTTTGTAACAATGAATTCTAAAACTACTATTGCTAATACCTTCAATGTCAAGGTTCCTACCCTGGTTCAAGGCACCACTAGTGCCAAAAAACCACTAAACCCAATGATGGAAACACATCGATCCCTCAGGATCCATAATTGGGGACCTGAGGGCTTGTCCCAGAAACATGAGCACTATAACCTCCTTTATGCAAAGGTGTAGGCAAATATTCCCTTGGATTTACATGAACTTGAAGACAAATGTAGCTTCGAGTTCGCTTACTATAATGGGAAGGAATTTGTTCCCACTCCCAATGCTTCCATACCTTTGACATAGATGAACTAATGGCTTCTAGACTAGCTAATCAAGTCGGCTAGGATTGGGGAGCAACATGACATAATGTCCAACTAGGATGATGCCTTCCAAGAAGGATAGGAGGAACTCAATTCCCAATTAGACGAGGCAGGTTAAACCAACCCTGTTCCAATCCCTCCTACACAATCCTTCTAGGTCAATTCGTTGTCTATCACACCTCCTTTTGTGATCATGCCTAAGCATCTGTAACTTGCAACTACAACTACAATGGGTAGCCACATCATCCCCATGGCATTTCAACTCCCTTTCTCACCTATTTCACATATTTCATTTGCAACCACTATTCCTTTGCAAACTATTCAGAAGTCCATTCTTGTAGCACATTATACACCAATCACAGCTACCCTACCGCATGTTCATACTATGCCTACTTCATAGTTGTACGTAACTTCCATTTCCATTCCCACGTTCACGTCTTTTCCACCCACCGTGGTGGGCCCAGGCCCATCCACATTGTGGACCCCATTACCTTCTTCACATATTCCACAACTATCCTAGATGTCCCATTATGTCTGTCCTCAAACATACCAAACCCTACAAATGGTACAACCCAACATAAAGTTGTGGTCTATGTTTTTGGTAACATAAGCAATCTATCCAATAGTCCAACTCATGGTCGTTGCTCCACCAGCAAAACCTACTAGGTGGTGGACAATGCAAGTAGCACCATCTGTGGGGGTTATCCCAATGGTACCATCGATGGATCACACAACCACCCTTGCCATGCCATAGTTGGGAGCTTCCTCTATAGTGCCCCAACCATCCACAACGTCACAAGATCTAGACCAAGAGTTCTAGCTTATCTAGACCCTCACTAAGGAAATAAAATGCCTCAAAGCTACTCGGTCTAAGATAGTACAAGTCATGGACTTTTACCAAGATGATCCCATTAGCTCTACAATCTCTCCTCTGACCTTACCCCCAAGGATGTTTCTCCCCCCACTTTATGAAGTATGATGGGGAGGGAGATCCCAATGCACATTTTGTTGCCTTTAGATTTGAATCCCTTCTTTTGCAACAATGGCCACACACGATTATTCATATCTTTTCCATGGCTCTAGTCAAGAAAGCTCTACCACGCTCATCTATTTCATCTTTAAAAGAGCGTCTAACCCAATTTGTGAAACACTTAAAGTACAACTTGATGTCAGAAACCACACTAGATTAGTGGATGAGTATGAAGCAAGCCCCCTTAGAGCCAGTCCAAAAGTTCATTTAGCATTGGAGTGAAACCCTTAACGAAATCTACAAGTCCATCATGGAGGCCCAATTATTGTCCATCTTTAAGGGCATAGTGAATGACTTCATCAAGTCTAAACTAAACTATCTCACTCCTCGCACTCTTAGCCAAGCATTCACTCAAACTAAGAGCATACAGGATGTAGCTGAGGTAAGAAAAGACCCAGCCTATGTTGCCTATAAGAACACCTTCACAAAGACGGAAAATGGTAAAGGCCCAACAACCATAGTGGCCACTGTGATGACCGAGGCCAAGCCGAAACCTAGTAACAATGGTAACAATAGCAACAAGAAACTGGCCACATCCATAGCCAATCCTGCACCCAAGCAGGGTCATGTACAACAATCTTCCATACCCACACCTAAGACATCTATGCAACCAAAATCCAGCTTTGACTGTAAAGATTGCTCAAAGTACACCCCACTTCCTCTCAATCCTTTAGGCCTTCTAAAGCATCTACTAGCAATAGGGTATATACAACACAAGAAAATGTTGGAATAAGGAATCAGGAAACATCAACGCTACTATGAGTTGCTTAGGAACCCTTCTTTGGCCTTGCCCAATAAGCCTCTGGTTCCTAAATGCTTCATGCTGGATAGGTTTTCTGACTACCACCAATACTATGATCACAACATAGATTACTATCTAGCACTACAGGATGACATCCAGAAATTAATCGATCAGGGGAAACTAGTGTTGGATGAAAGCAACCTAGTACACCCTGAGAACCAATCTATGCATGTCTACATAGACCCCCTCAACGCTAACAATGCTAGTTATGTCATCAATGCCATATGTATTGACAATAATCCTAGGTCACCCCAGCAATCATTCGTGGTCCATGTGCCTCAGCATAGTGCACCAGCACCACCAATGGCTAGTTGAAGCTCGCAAAAGTCATCCATCCTAAGAGTCCCTCCACGAGCATCCATCTCTATGCCACCTACTAGGAAAACCATGCTACCCCATCTGTTAACACCTTTAGCTCCATTTATTATCAGGGGGATAACTCGTTCGATAGCCCCCATCCCACACAAGATAGCTAAGCAACCTTCTCATCCTAAGAGGTGAGAATTTCATTCTATAGGTGAGATGTTGAAGACAAGTACTGCCCAAGGTTTTCCCAAGCCTACATCTTCACCCCCTACCTCTTTACCTTTGTCACCAAAGATAAACGTTGCCATGACCACACAGTCCACGTTGCCCTGCCAAAAAGGGTCTTAACTTAGATCCAAATTCACCCCTCCTTGGGAAATTTTTCTTCTAGGATGAATAGAAGAGGAGGAAAGCATTAAACAGGGGGGTAGTCAAGACCTCTTAGATACCCTCACTCAGGTCAAACAAGCTTTAAAAAATAAAAATACTACACTAAGCTTGTACGACCTAATCATGACATCCGTCCCACACCATGAGGCTTTGATCTGCATGTTGAAAATGATTCCAGTCAATGAAGACATGCTAGTGGAAGAGGAAATAATGTATTTGATCATGCTTCCCTCCACACCTATAATGCTAGAACCACCTTATCTAACTTTCTACAATGGCGCCATTAGGCAAGATCTAGAAAGAGTTCAGGTGACTACAGCACCCCTTTTCATCACAATTTAGGTCAAGCAACATTGGATTCGAAGGGTGCACATTGATGATGGTGCTTCTACAAACGTCATCCCCTTCCCTATTGTGGACAAGTTGGGCTTGGTCAACCAGATCAAACCCATAATGACATCATGCCTAATGTTGTTTAATGAGGTGTAGGTTGTGGTGAAGGGCATAGTCCACATAGACTTCATAGCAGGGGATGAGTTCCTCACAAGTGCAACGTTCATCATGGTCAAGGAACTACCTGAGTTTAACCTAAACTTGGGGATATCATGGTTAGGGTAGCTTAGGGCTATCTCCTCACCCATACACCAGGAGATCCACCTGCCTTACACAGGTAGAGAGGTGGTGATTCATGGTGATGAGGTAGAAATGCAAGCAATCCACAATGTAGACATGGAATAGGTCTCAGAGGTTATAAATTTTGAGAATGAAGTTCCTACCACAGCTCACACTGACTATTTGGTAGAAGGACCAGCTCAACAAGCTGACCCCCAAAATGAAAATTCATGGGCTAAGTTACCCATCCAAGTGAGGGGCAACAATGTAGATGAAGGCTCTAGTAGCGCATTCTGGCCTTATGCTTTGCTCAACCCACGATGGGTAAGGAAGCAACTACACCTAACATAAAAACCCCACTATTTCCTACCCACACACCATCCTTGTACATTTACACAATGGCCCAAAATGGCCTAAAACTAGCAATGTGCATTCACACCATGGCCTGAAATGGGCTAAAACTAGTGATGGCTTGAGACGGCCTAAAACTAGCAATGCGCATCTACGCAATGGTTTGAAATGGTACAAAAATAGCATCGGCCCAAAACAACCTAAAACTAGCATATAAGAATGAAAGTATAGCATAACATCCAGTGCATACACAACATAGAAGTTAGCATGAGAAGCAATTCATCTCTTTATTCAAAATTCTAGTCTCCTGGCCAATGTTTGCATGATTTTAGAAAAAATTCCAAAAGATATAAAAAAGAATCCCATGTTGTCATGGGTTTCTCCCTCCTGCTTCATCTTCGTCATCCTCTTTTGCATCATTTTACTTTGCATTTCCTTCCCTTGAGTTGCCCTCTACCGATTCTTCATTCCCTCCCTCTATGGGCCTTGCACCCTCATCTAGAGCCTTTATTGTAGGAATGGAGTGATTAGCTAAAGCAACGCATGCAAGTCACAACAGAGCATAAGCATTAATATAGTAGAAAGAAACTAACTTGAGAACGGCCTACATCCATCTGAAAGGGTATTCGGTCTAAACTGAGCCCAAAGCAATGCTAGACATCCTCTCTAATGATGTCCATCCAACACCTGTTGCTTGGTTTAGCATTTGCAAAAACTCTCTCCCTTTCAACGATCATCCACCTTGACAACCCCAGAGAAAAGGAGATGATCATCGTCTCTCCTATGGGAAGATCCACTTTCTAGTTAGGAGATTCTATAACCTTTACCTACTCTTTGAACTTGGCATAGGACTCAAAAGAATTAATGGCATTTTCCCATTTATACATATGTTTATGATTTTTTTGGGACTACCCCCATTCGTAAACTTTAGCACTAAAACCTTTCAAACCTTGACACTTCTAGTCTAACAAGTCCATCTGCATATGTTGTTCTATTATTTCGTGGGTGCCCTCGACATTCTAATGCATGAATATCCAAAATCTGGAATAGTCTATCATGAGCATGTGCCAATCCTCATTATTAGTGTCATGGGCTATGAGGAATTAATTCCTCAACTTAAGATCCTCCACCTCGGCACTTAGGAGGGGCCTCCCTTTACTCATCCTTTTGGACCCATTTTCACAGGTTCTTGCCAACATGCTTATACTTCCACAAGGAGCATGCTAAGTGTAAAGAACATTTTCAGGCCTCATTGTATGCATGATAAGACACCCTAGTCACTTCAGGTGGGAATGTAGACACGACATTAACTTTCAAAAGCCATGTCGGGTCCCATTTGAGTCGAGAGGATGTGATGAAACAAAGAGCATGCCAATCGCATTAGTATAGCAAAAGTAGGAAAGTCAAGAAATTCTAGGATGACAACGTAAGAGCATCTAACACTACTACTTACCCACGTTAGGGTCCACCTCCTGAAGATAGCTAATAATTTTAGTAATGATTCCCTGCATGAACATGAACTTATCAAGGACCTCAATCCATGATTCCATGTGAATTAGAGGAGGTCCTATAGCATCAATGGTGGAATTTTTCACATAACTAAACATGTTAGAAATGATTGAAATGAGTTATGAGAAGGTAGACATTTCTAAACTCACTAGCATCCAATTGTGGTCTCCCTTCTTGCTGATGCAAAATGATGCTAGTAGCCTGGCCAGAGGTTCCTACTGGGTCCCTATGGACCTCTTCTTCATGCACTTGTGCCTTTCCTTTTAGGAGAAGAGCATAATTTTTATTCAAGTGAGACTCCTCTCCATCAGTAGGAGGATTCTCCATAATAATAAGAGCCCCTCCCTTATCAGCAAGAGATCCCTTCCTTTTGACTAGGGCCCTTCTCTCTGAGACTAGGACCTTCGTATCTTTATTCGTCACCCATATTTTAAGGGCCAACACCTCTTCATTACCTTCTTCTTCTTCCTCTTCTTCTTCTAGTAGTCAAGGAAACATGTTTGCATTAGCTCAAGACAAGTTAGCCTAAGGTAGGTATTACACTATGCTACGCTACTTAGCATAGCATAACATAGCAGATAATAACAAAGTAGGCATTAAATGAAAGAGTTTACAAATAGGAGGTTGCATCCTTTGTAGTCTAAGCCATAGTCTCCACCCCTCCTCTACGTTCATGCAAAGGGTTTCTTTAGGTAGATGAGGCCTCTTCCATTGCTACTTATTGGTCGTCGTCTTAGCTATGAAATGTTCCCCCCATGACACACTACCATCCACGATGTGGGGCATCTCTCCTATGCTGTCCTGGCCACAAATGTTGTGGGCCATCCGATCCTTAGTCATCACAAAGAATGACCCACCTATTATTTATGAGGGATCTTAGGCTTGGGTGGTCCAAAGGATCTGGTGGATCTATGGTCTATAAATCTAGTCATGATTTCACATGACCCAGACTCCATTCTCTTGAACCACCAGAAACTCTGTGAAACACTTCAAATAGGCTATGTGAAAGGCATAATGGCTATTGGAATAGGACTCTATTTTCTTATGGAGCCCAAATATTTCAGTTTGTAAGCTTTTACATAAGAACTTGGTCTAGTTGTAGTGAGCCCCCTCCTCCATAAGCTCACATATTACCCAAGCGTGCTCAATCCACATGACCTTCACTTGGAAGAGTAGCTGAGGGAATGCACAAGCATGGAAGATAGGGTAAACCCCCATGGTGGGTCCTTCTTTGAGATTCTTCATAGGGAGCTCCTTTCAATCCTTAGTAAGCCCCAACCACTCCTGGATTTCTTTCTTCCAAAGGGTCAGCTCATTTTTGGACTTTGACCCTATGAGGGTGCCATTGATGGGGACACCAAAGAGGTCTGTGAAGAGTTGGTCATTGATTTCAATGATCACCCATATGTCCTATGTGCATAGGTGTAAGCAGGTCATCTTGTTAGAAAAGGAGTCAACTAGGAATAGCATCTTGGTGGCAGGAAAATTTAGATTCGAGGCCAAGAGCATGTCCATAAGCCCAACCTTTTGGATATTCTAGACCAAGGAGTCTGAGGTTGCATCGTTTATCTAGAATTGGGTCCTATCTACTTCTCCATATTTAATGTAGATATTTGTCCCTAATGTCTGGGCAGTTACCATCGTCAAGCTAGGTCTTTTTCACCCCTACAGTACTTTTTGCAAAAAATATTTAGCATAAAAACATAGAAAATCCAAAGACTACAAAGACACTTGAGCATACCAACACTTACTATTTGGCCTACTAGGTTTGTAAGGTAATGAGAATGGTGGATGACTAACTAGAACTTGATCAATGATGATCAGTTTGAAGGGTTCTTCCCACCCCTCATCCAGCCAACCAGACCCCTTACACTAACTCTAGGGAATGGGGAATAAGTATGGGTAGTCATGGTATTCACCCCCACATTATCCAATCACACCTGCATGTAGGTTCTAAGTAGAAGAGAACTCCTAGAAGGATATTTCTGTTGTAGTCAGTAGGCCCGGTCAGTCATGAACCCCTTGTTGATGTAGAACCTAGCAAAAACATGTTGTTAGAATTTGGCCAATATGGCGAGCATCACATAACACAATGGAGCAAGGTTACAAAAAATACCTCACCCGCTAGCACAGTAGATAGTTCCCAGTGGGTTTTGGAAGCATGTTGCCATATAACGTGCAAAAAATAGTGTGTTGTAAGAATGGTAGAAAATGTATTCAGGAATATTCCATATGTAGGATAAACACCTTAACCCTGTAGGGCATTGACTAGATCCTTCTCCCTGATTGCTGATAATTTCCCCATCTGCCAAAAACCTTAGGATGCCCTGAATTTCCCCAAGCAATATTGGTTCGATTATGATGGTCATCTCTTCCTCCTCTAGGTATGACCAAACGATCACACTGAAGTGTTGGAGGAGGTATTGTAGAAACTCCTATGCTCCTTCCCTGAACCATACCCCTCACTCTCCCATACATATCTAGGGAGGAGGAGCATTGGCCATGGGTCTGCTTACGTTCCACAGGACCCCTACAATTTCTAAGACAATCAGGATGGGCCTCAGCCCCATCCTGCACAATGTAACCAAGAAGCGTTAGCATCATGTCTAAGTGCAATACATACGCAACATAGCAATACCTAGTAGTTCATGCACATAGCATAGCGTAATCCTCTTCTCACACATAGCATAGCAAGAACATGAAAGTAATAGCATTGTGAAAATAGCTGAGCGTAGTAATAGAGTAATGAGCCCTAATAGGGCAATTAACAATATGCCTTAACAAAACACGCATCGCACTATTACATCACACATGGCCCAACCCTCCTACGGATCCTATGCTATGAAATTTGAAGGTCAAGTAACTTAGACTGTCCAAGCCCTACGATTATGATAACCATAGCAGAGACAATTTAAGCAACCTTGCATGCAACAATGACATAGCATTTATGCATCCACCATGGGCAAAACGGCAACAACAGTAGTGCAAAGGACAAAAAAATGTGATGATAGAAAGCACAAATGACAAAGACTAGGATATAGAATGAAAGTAGAAAACAAAATGATAATAGAATCATGAAAAAGCAAAGGAAGCATAGTAGCCTACCAGGTCAATGACAAGTCCTCTCGTGCCGCGATGCACACTTGTGCCATGTGCCCTAGGGTTTTCTTCACCTCCTCGACCTTTGTGAGTGTTATGTGAGTATGTTCCTTCTTAGGAGCCATCATCCTACTTGTATACTTTCCCTCATCATTATAGAGGAAATGGCCTTGCTCATTGTTAGAACAATCTCTTCGTACTCCGAAATCACTTTGCACTCCAATATAGGCTCTATGCTCTTATGGTGAGAATGAAAAAATTACAAGGGTTTAATCCCTATTTATGCCACAATGGTATGAAAGGGAAACTTGCCACTCTCCTTCTTCATTTAATGCAGAGTGCACAGTACAACATAGCATGCTCGCCACGACATCATAGCACTGTTGGCATTGAAACCTTGACATGCTTCAAGCCAACTTTTTTCTTTCCCAAAAACAAACAAATATATATTTTTTATTACTGGTCCAAAAATACCTTAAACTAGGAACCTCCAGAAATCATAGCATTACTAGTCCAAAATGACCTTAAACTAGAAATCCTAGCATAGTTGCACCTTTAATGGTCCTAAAAGACCTCAAACTAGTAATTTCAACCTATTATACGTTCACAGTGTGTAATGACATTAAACTAGTAGTTTCACACTTTTCCATTGGTAATTTTGCAATTTCTAGTAGTTCCGTATTTTCACGTCAATAGTTTGTATTTTTAAGCTTCACACTCTTATGCCTTGGTGGTCTACCATGACCCTAAACTAGCAAGCTTTTAATCTTTACATCATCATACTTTGCTAGTTGCATCTCATCACTATTTTGCAAATTTTCATTACACACGAGTACTGCCAACTGGTGCCTCTTAACTAGGCTTTTATCTCATTTTGGTAGGTTAGGCAAAAGATGGGAATCCATCGTGATTTCTCCATGTTCTTAACGTTAGAAGGTTCACTTGGAAAGCTCAAAAAATAATTGAACCCCAACCTGATCGACTGGGGGTCAACCACAGCTACCACTATAGTGTCCTTAGAAGCATCCCCAGATGAGCCCAAGCATCTGGTGCAAACCCTATACTTAGAGGCCGACAATGTAACCGAGGACCCTCTCATCGAGATTCCTATGACCACATCCAAGGGGGAGGTAAAAACATTAAAACTTAGCTCCCTCCTTGATGTGCAAATGCACAAAACCTTAGCCAAGATTATGCAAGACAACATTAATGTCTTCGCATGGTCATACAGTGACATGTCAGGTCTAGATCCATGGCTAATACAACACATCATCCTACACCTGTGCATGAAGGCAATCAAGTAGAAGGCTTGGAAAGTCAAGCTGGAAATTACACTATCTGTAAGGGATGAAATTACCAAGCTATACAAAGCTGGTTCCATCCGCGTGGTTGATTACTCAGAATGGGTGTCCAACATCATTGTGGTTTCTAAGAAAATGGTAGGAATACAAATATATATAGACTTTTGGGATTTGAACAAGGCAATGATCAAGGATGATTTACCACTTCCAAGCATTGATCAACTCATCGACAGCACGACTGGTCATGCTCTATTATCCTTGATGGATGGTTTCTCCAAATACAATCAAATTTCTATTAACCTGGAGCATTAGCTAATAACAACCTTCATGATCCCATGGGATACCTTCTGTTACAATATGATGCTTTTTGGGCTCAAGAATGCTAGAGCAACCTACTAGCGAGCCATGACTTACATCTTCAGGGACTACATCCTAGAAACCTTAAATGACTACATGGATGATATAGTAGTCAAGTCCAAGGAGGCAGCTGATCGCCCACATGATCTAGGGGTAGTCCTCAAGTGTTTTCAAATGCATGAATTGTGCCTCAATCCTAAGAAGTATGTCTTTGGGGTGAAAATCGAATGCATGTTAGGGTTCATGGTATTGAAGGCTAGAATACAAGTGGACCCTAATAAAGTTAAGGCCATCGTCAACCTAGCACCTCCCACAAACCTTAAGGATTTACATGGATTGCAAGGTAGGATGCAATTCATTCTAAGGTTCATACCAAGGTTAACTGAAAATTTACACCCCATGCAACATCTTCTAAAGAAAGGGATTAACTTTGAATGGATAACCTAGTGCCAATAGGCCTTCAACGACCTAAAGAGGGATTTTTTACACCTTACAACTGTGCATCTACCATAGAGGGATAAACCCTTCTGCATCTACCTTGCCATCTTTGACACATCTATCATGGCATTGCTATGTTAGAAATGATAAGAAGGGTTTGAGATACCATTTTATTATCTGAGTCATGCACTAATAGCGCATAAGGTGAAATACAACAAAGTGAAGAGGAATTGCCTTGCCTTAGTGTTCACACTAAAAAAGTAAAGGCATTACCTATTTTGTTGTACAACTAGCATCATTTGCAAAAGAAACATACTCTAGGATATCACTAACAACCTATACAAAAGTAGATGGATAGCCTGATGGAAACAAATAACCACAAAGTTTGACCTAAACTATGTAAGTCAATCATCGACAAAGGGTAAAGCCATAGCAACCCAACTCATAGCCTCGCTCCTCGATGACCAAGTAACCATAGATCTCAAATTCCTAGATTAGCATGTTGTCATTATCAACATCATCCCATCACATCTCGAAGCCACTTTACACTTTGATGGTGCTTCAAACGCATGAGGAGGTAATGCAGATGCCTTCATCACATTCACCTCTGAAAAAATACACCCGTCTACTTATCGCTTTATGTTCCCCTATACCAATAATGTGGTAGAGTATGAGGGGTTACTTAGAGGTCTCTTAGCTACCCAATCACTATGCATACAACACTTGGAAATTAGTAGAAATTCATAACTAGTTGTGAATCAAATCACCAAGGTCTATGCCTACAAAGCTACACATTTGCAAACCTACTACGACCTAGAAAAAATCCTGATTAAGAAATTTTCAACCATATATGTGCATCCTTTTCCATGTAATGAGAACACTTTGTCTGATGCCTTAGCTACCCTAGCACTAAAGATTCCACCACATTCATTTGCAAGTCTACTAACTTTGATTATTGAATGTACTGAGCATATCACTTAGGCAGGATACATGGCATCTATCAATGCTACAAATACCTAGGAATGGTATGCCAACATTAAAGCCTACCTACAACATGGTGAACCCCCAAGTTGATTGACATATGCTCAAAGAGACGTGATCTATAGGTGTTCCCAACAATGTACGCTCATCGGGAATGACACCCTGTGCTGATGTTCCTACAACGAGCTATTGCTGGCATGCATAGGTGGAAAGCAAGGGAAAAAGGTAGTTAATGAAGTGCATTAAGGATTGTGTGGTGGACACATAGCACCTAGGGCTATGGCTATGGAAATTAGATGCCTAGGGTACTACTGGTACCACATTGAGTGTGAATGCTTGTCAAAATTTAAAGCTTGTGACACATGCCAGAGATACACAAATCTCATACATGTCTCACCCATGGACCTACACCCAATGCAGATCACATGGCCTTTCAAACAATGGGGACTAGACCTCATAGGCCCTATCATGAATTAGTCCTCTGTAGGGCATAGTTTCATTATCATCACCACTAAGTATTTTACTAAGTGGGTGGATGCTATTCCCCTTAGGAAGATGATATCTAAGCAAATTTTCCACTTCATCCTAGACAACATCGTAACAAGATTTGGGCTTCCAATGACTATTGTGATCGACAATGGACTATAGTTCAGTAGTATAGAAACCCAAACCTTCTGTAACAATCTAGGCATCAAGCAATCATTCTCCTCCTCCTATTACCCATAGGCTAACTGATAGGTAGAGGCTAAAAATAAGTCCATCATCAACTTGGTAAGGTAGATGCTTAGCATCAGCAAGAGGCAATGGCATCAGAAAATCCTCTATGTTCTATGGTCCTATAGGATGACATGTAGAACCACAACAAGTAATACTCCTTAAAGCCTTGTTATGGATCTGAAGGTGTGTTGCCTCTTGCGTTGGAGGTACCATCACTCCAGATGACCCTCTCTGACATCATGAGTGAAGCCCAAACAAAGAGTCTTAGATCATCAACCTCGACTCAATAGAGGATGAGCATGCATAGATGCTAAGCCACATAGAGTTCTACTAGAGTAAGTAGTAGCAAAATCACCATACAAACCTACATTAACGGCTAGTACAAAAGGGATACCTCATCCTCAAGGGCATCTGTGAGCACGAGAGAAAATTCTCAGCTAACTAGGAAGGCCATTATGTGATCCTTAAAGCCTTCTAGAATGGATCCTTTAAGCACAATGACAAGTAGTATCTACTATGAAGATAAACTGGTAGAAGAAACTAGTAGTATCTACTATGATAATAAACTGGCACAAATAAGAAGCATCATCCTCTATGACATAAAACTGGCATGGCTAGTTTGCTATGAATATAAATAGCCATGACACATATGCTATGACATTAAACTGGCATGTATAGTTTGCTGGTACCTTAAGCTAGCATGGTAGTCCACTGGGACATTATACTAGTACACGGTCTACCAAGACCTTAAACTATGTTTGCGTCACATCCCTAGTGTGCATCTGCACTGAGTACACATTGAGCAAGCATGCACAGTGCAGACATGGGGGTGTGTAACAATCAAAAATGTCAGTGGCTAGAAAACACTGAGGGGTTGACGGGTGCTACAGTTTTGACCCCATATCCATGGGAGGATCATGCTAGATGTCAACGAATACAGGGCACTGTGAATGGTCTGATCAATCAAATAGGGAGTTAATCAGTGTCTATATATCCTTTTGCAAGATATAGTTTGAAAATAAGGATGAAAGTGCAAACTAATGCTCAAATTTAAATGAGGTAGAAAATAATGTAGAATGTAGTAGTAAGCAGTAAATAAAGTAAAATACAGTTGTAAGTAGGAAATAAGGTAAGCAAGAAACAAAGTAAAATGTAGTTAGAAAAATGCACCGCTCAAGAATTACAAGTCTACCTTGGCAAGATGGATATGGTGGGTTGCATAATGTTGCAGAGTGTAGAGATCCCGAGAGTAACCAAGACATGTAGGGCAAGGATGACTATGCGCTTGGATGTAGACTTAGGAGTTGACCATGTGGGGGTTACCAAGGTTGTAGAAGGGAAACAGAACAAAGTGCCAGCTAAGAATGCTAATTGTTTATAGTATAAAATAGAAAGCTTACAATGCTCGATGTTACAATGTTCCAGGAAGAGAGCTTAAGTTCCAGAGAGAGAGGGAAAGTCAAAAAAAAATTAGAAAAAATTTGAACCCTTTGAATGCTGCTCCTTGGGGTATTTATAGGAACAAGGGCATGTGAAAGAGGTAGGTTAGACACCCCGTGCCCTAGGCCCATGTTGACTCACTTGTGCTGCATGTGCCAGCATGACTGCTGGACATGCATGGCCATTATGACTGTGAGTCTACGATGCTACATCTGTGAGCCTTCCATGCTATAATTGCACCATCAGTGTCAGGAGACGTGTGTCAATGGTTCAATTAGGTGAAGTGCATTGATGTCACACAACCACCCCCATGCTTTAGTGTGCTTTGTAGCGTAGCATGTTTGGAATATCATAGCATGTTATCCCATGTTTCACTACGTGTGTGCTACATACTTGCTATGCTATGTAGCATAGCGTAGCGTAGAAACTAGCCTTAGTCACGAAAACTTTGCCAATCTACAAACTTTACTTTCTACACTACGGAACATGCAAACTTGTTGGTCCTGCCCTTTGAGTTGCCTAATGTCTCTTCCACAAGATTTCTATGCCTCGTTGCAGCATGTAGCTCAGTGTAGCATAGCAGCAAACATGGTCCACTGCTTCCTAATGGAAAGGAACATTGTTGAAGGACTTGAATTTGGACAATGAAACTACCTGTATAGTTTCCATGCTATGCTATGCTATGTAGCATAGCGTAGTGTGGCACTTTGTTCTACAAATGTTTTCTGAAGCTTGATATGCTACATAGCGATATGTAGCATAGCATAGCAGACTTCGTGACTTAGAAAAATTGCCAAACTATTTCACACATCCTGAATGCTACTATCAACTCTATACATCATTTATGAGTAGGCTATCAGTTGGGCAGGCTACTTAGGTGGATAGGAAGGATGATCTGTAGAGCCTATTCATACCCAAAGTAGAAAATTTTTTGAACTAGCCAGCCCAAATTTAGAGCGTTCTCCTCCCAAAGAACTATCATAGCGATACGTGAGTTGCAATGCCTGGTGAAGCAAGAATGACCTCAAATTTTTTGGGATTTTTCATTGGATCCTCTTTGTCAATGTCTAGAGAACAAGCTCGATAGACATCGATAACAAATATGAAACACTATAGTAGGAAAAATGCTAAGGTTGTTGCTCTGTGAGTGTCGAGATGTTGCTTGACTACACTTGAGAGTGTCACATTGGAGTGAAGAGATGAAGTAGGGAAGAAGGCGATATAGGAGAAGGGAAAGGATGAGGTTTATCTAAACCCCTCATCGGAGTGTTCATGAGGGAGTTTTATGCATTTTCACCTTTTGTTCAACTAACCTCCAACCTCCCGTAGGATAGGTGTCTTTCCCAGGATGAGTTGCATTACATATGTGTAGAGTTTCGACCTACCTACAAATGTGTTTCATGTGGTGAGATGTGTTACAAACATCATGGAACTTGCACTGGTATTTCCCATGTGATAAGCTATGTTACGCATGCCATGGGAGTTTGCACTCTTAAGTAGTTAAGCTAGTCAAGGCACTCACTTCACGGCACTGTAGCATTTGTGGATGTTGTAAGATGTTCGCTTAGGGGCAAAGGTCCTACTCACTGCTAGCATTGGTGAAGCTATTGAACATCGTTGATGGTGTATGATATCCAAAGTAGAAAGACCAGTAATGGCCTTGGTAGTGTCGATGTAGAGGAACCGACATTGGAGGCACCGTTGTGAGTGCGGATGCACTAGAATACCTGCTAGGGTCATGTGTTCCTAGTTCAGCTATGGGGTTGCTACCACATAGCTGAACATCACTGGTAGGGGGCTGGAGGATAATAATATTATGGCTAGCCCATAATATTGCCAAAACTCAAGCTGTAGGCACTGGTCAAGGAGCTACTGTCAGGGCAAGGGGTTGTGGCAATGGTAGGTTTAGCGGGCCTGTGTGATGTCATACAACATCTCTAGAAGGTCAACATGATGCCAAGGGTGGAAGTGTCACATATGTTCCATACCGCATTCCCATTGTATCATGAACTATGTTCTAGTGCTGCGATGACCCACCTATGCATCGGCATCATGCCCACTCATTTGATCTGTATTTGGTGTTGGTGCATCTTGGGGATGCAACACAAACCCAGTTTAAGGTCTTGGTAGATCGTGTGCTAGTTTAAGATCCCAATGGACTGCTACACCAGTTTAAGGTTCTGAAAGACCATACATGCTAGTTTAATATCATAGTGGATGCTACTTGTTGTTGTTGGCAGTTTGACATCATAGCAGATGGTACTCGATGCCGCTAGTTTAACGTCATTGTAGACACTACTCATTACTACTAGTTTAATGTTATTTTGGATGCTACTTGGTGTTGTTGCTAGTTTATCATCATAGGGGAGTATGCTTGATGCCATCATGCTTTAGATGTAGTACAGCTTGAGGTACGAGTGATTCACTAGGATGGTGAACTCATTACCGTCCATGTCCACTAGCTTAAAGGCTCCATTCTTGAAGGCTTTAGTGACCATGTAAGGACCTTCCCAGTTGGCTTAGAATTTTCTCACATGATCATAGACAACCTTGAGGATGAGGTCTCCCTTCTACATTGGCTATCGATGTGGTTCTGCATGGTGCTTTTGCTACTGCTTGCTTTGGTAGTGCTCGATGCACCTCAGCGTCTATGCATGCTACTCCTCTATTGAGTCATGGTCAATGATCCATGACTCGTTGTTCTGGGCTTCACTCACAACATCAAATAGGATCTTCTGAAGTAAAGGTACCTATAACTCAAGAGGAAATATAGCTTCAAATCCATAAACAAGGCTTTAAGGAGTCTTACTTGTTGCAGTCCTGCACATCATTCAATAGGCCCATAGGACATAGAGGATTTGCTCGTGCCACTATCTCTTGCTGTTGTTGAGCATCTACTTCAGCAAGTTGATGATGAACTTATTTGTAGCCTCTACCTACCCGTTCTCCTATGGATAATAGGGGAGGATAATGATTGTTTAATGCCTAGGTTGTTGTAGAAGATTCGAGGATCCGTACTGCTAAACTCTAGCCCATTGTCGATCACAATGGTTATTGGAATTCCAAATCTCATTACAATGTTGTTTAGGATGAAATGGTAGATTTGTTGAGATGTCATCTTCCTTATGGGGATAGCTTCCACCCAGTGGTGATAATGAAACTATGCCCTACAGAGGACTTAGGCGTGATATGTCCTATGAGGTCTAGTTCCCATCATTGAAAGGGCCATGTGATTCGCGTCTAGTGTAGATTTGCAGGTGCTACATGTATGAGATTTTCATATCTCTGGCACGTGTTGCACGTCTTGACTTTTGACAAGTAGTCACACTCCATTTGGGGATAGGAGTACCCTAGGCATATAATTTTCATAGCCATAGCCCTAGATGCTATGTGCCCACTGCACAACCCCTCATGCACTTCATTAACTACCTTTTGTGGCTACTACCCACCCATGCATGCTAGCAATATCCTATCGTAGGAATGTCAGCATAGGACATCATTTCCCATGAGCATGTATTGCCAGGTACACTTACGAATTACATCTCTTTGGGAAAATGTCAATCCACCTATGGGTTCGCCATGATGTAGGTAAGTTTTAATGTTGTCATACCACTCCTAGGTATCTGTAGCACTAATAGAGGCCATGTGTTCCATTTGAGTGATAGGCTCTACGCACTCGATAATCGAAGTTGGCAGGTTTGCAAAGGAATGTGTTGGAATGTTTAATGCAAGGGTAGCTAAGGCATCTACCATAGTGTTCTCGTTATGTGGCACGTGTTGCACATATGTGGTTGAAAATTACTTAACTAGGGTTTTTGCCAAGTCCTAGTAGGGTTGCAGGTGCGTAGCTTTGTAGGCATAGACCTCAGTGATTTGATTCACCGCTAATTATGAATCTCCCCAGATTGCCAAGTGTTGCATATGTAGCACTTGGGTAGTTAAGAGGCCTCTAAGAAACCCCTTATACTCTACCACATTGTTGGTATAAGGAAACACAAAATGATAAGAGGATGGGTGGATTTCCCCAGAGGGAAATGTAATGATGGAAGTAGCACTACCCCCTTGCATGGTTGATGCACTGTCAAAGTGCAAAGTGGCTTCGAAATGAAATGGGATAATGTTGATATTGCTAAATTTCTCATCTAGGAATTTGGGGTCTATGGTGGCCTAGTTGTCAACGGGTACGGCTGTAAGTTGGGTTGCTATGGCTTGACCCTTCATCAATGATTAACTTATATAGTGTAAATCAAACTCCATGGTTATTACCTTCCAATAGGCTATCCTATTACTTTCATATAGGTTGTTAGTAATAGCCTAAAGTATATTTATTTTGCAAATGATGTTGGTTGTAGTATGAAATAGGTAATGCCTCCACTTTTTTAGTGCAAACACTAAGGCAAGGTAATTCCTCTCCACGTCATTGTATTTTTCCTCATGCTCTATTAGTGTGTGACTTAAGTAATCCACTGGTATCTCAGAACCATCATCTCACTTCTAACATAGTAGTGCCACAATAGATATGTCAAAGGTGGTGAGGTAGATGAAGAAATGTTTGTCCCTTCATGGTGGATGCACAGTTGGGAGGTGTGAAAGCTCCTTCTTTAAGTCATCGAAGGCCTATTAACACTAGGTTGTCCACTCAAAGTTAACCCCTTTCTTTAGAAGATGTTGCATGGGGTGTAAATTTTCGGTTAACCTTGCCATGAACCTTTGAATTAACTATACCCTACCTTGTAAACCATGTAGATGATGGCCTTGACTTTCTCAGGTTCCACCCGTATTCCAGTCTCCAATACTATGAACCCTAACATGCATCCGATTTTCACCCCAAAGATGCACTTCTTGGGATCGAGATGTAAGTCATGCATTTGGCATCACTTAAGGACTACTCCTAGATCGCATGGGTGATTAGCTACCTCCTTGGACTTGACTACTATATCATCCATGTAGTCATTTAATGTTTCTAGGATATAGTCGCTAAAGATGTACATCATGGCTCACTGGTAGGTTGCTCTAGCATTCTTGAGTGGAAAGGGCATCATGGTGTTGCAGAAGGTACCCCATGGGGTTATGAAGGTTGTTGATAGCTAGTGCTTCAAGTTAATGTAGATTTGGTTATATCTAGAGAAATCATCCATGAAGGATAGTAGGGCATGACCAGCCATGATGTCGATGAGCTAATCAATGCTTGGAAGTGGGAAGTTGTCCTTGATCATTGCTTTGTTCAAGTCTTAGAAGTCTATATAGATTCGTATTCCTCCCATTTTCTTTGAAACCACAACAATGTTGGACACCCACCCTAAGTAGTTAACCATGTAGATGAAACCAACTTGGTAAAGCTTTGTGATTTTTTCGCTCACGGCTAGTGTGATTTCAAGCTTAACTTTGCAAGCCTTCTACTTGACCACCTTCATGCACAGGTCTAGGATGATGTTTCATTGAATCAGCCAAGGATCTAGACCTGGCATGTCACTGTACAACCATGCAAAGGCATTCATGTTGTCTTGTAGAATCTTGGCTATGTTGTTGTGTGTTCGTGCATCTAGAAGCAAGCTAATTTTTAATGTTTTTATCTTCCACTTAGATGTGGTTACACGTGTCTTGATGAGAGGGTCCTCAATCACATCCCCAACCTCTAAGTCTATGGATTTGACTAGATGCTCAGGCCAGTCTAGGGATGTTTCTAGGCTACTATGGTGCTAGCTGTGGTCGACCCCCAGTCGATCATGTTGGGGTTCAAATGTCTCACAAGGTTTCCCTGTGGACTTGCTAATATTAAGGGCATGGAGAGGTCATTATGGATTTCCATCTCTTGCTCAACCTACCAACACAAGATAAAAGCCTAGTTAAGAGGCTTCTATTGGTAGAAATTGTGTATAATGAAAATTTTTAAAGTAGCAACAAGATGCAACTTGCGAGGTGTGATGATGCATCAACAACTTGAACAACAACTAACTGGTATATTATGCTAGTTTTAGGCCATTTCTGGCCATTGCTAGCTTTAGGCCATTTCGGTCCATAGCGTAGGATAGTTTGAGGCCATTTCAGGCCATTGTGCAAATGCACATTGCTAGTTATAGGACATTTCAGGCCATTGCACATCACTAGTTTTAGGGCATTTTGGACCATTACACATTAAAGTATATGAGCAGTGTGTGGGCAAGAAGCAGTGGGGTTGCTATGCTAGGTAAATTTGTTGCCTGACCCATCGCAGGTTGAGTGAGACATAAGACTAATACGTAAAAGAACATTGCTAGTTTTAGGTATTTCAGGCCATTGCACATTGCTAGTTTTAGGCTGTTTCGGGCAATTACACATTGCTACTTTTAGGCCATTTTGGGCCATAGAGTAGCATATTTTTAGGCCATTTCAGACCATAGCATAGTTTTAGGCCATTTCAAGCCATTGCATGAATGCACATTGCTAGTTTTAGGCCATTTCAGGCCATTGCACATTACAACATATGAGCAATGTGTGGGTAGGAAGCTTCCTGACTTGTTGTGGGTTGAGTGAGACGTAAGGCTGATATGTAAAAGCACATTGCTAGTTTTAGGCCATTGCACATTGCTAGTTTTTTGTCATTTTGGGCCATTGCACATTACTAGTTTAAGGCCATTTCAGGCTATTTCAAATTGCTAGTTTTAGGCCATTTTGAACCATTGCACATTGGTAGTTTTAGGTCATTTCGAGCCATACTGTAGCATAGTTTTAGGCCATTTCGGGCCATTGCGTGAATGTACATTGCTAGTTTTAGGCCATTTCAGGCTATTCTACATTGCCAATTTTAGGTCATTTCGAGTCATGGCACATTGCAACATATGAGCATTGTGTGGATAGGAAGCAATGGGGTTGCTACCCTAGGCAAAGCTGCTTCTTGACCAGTCACAAGTTGAGTGGGACATAAGGCCAAGGAGCATTGCCAGGGCCTTTGTTTGCATTGTTCCCTCCTACTTGGAAGGGCAACTTAGTCCATGCATTTTCATTTAGGGGATCAACTTGCTTAGCTGATCCCTCTACCATGTAGTTAGTGTAAGTTGCAATAGGCACTTCATTCTCAGAAGTTATGACCTCTTAGCCTTTTTCCATGCCTACGTTGTGGATTGGTTGCATTGCTACTTCTTCATTGTGAATCACCACTTCTCTTCCTACATAAGGTAGGTGGATTTCTTGGTGTATGGGTGAGGAGATAGACCTAAGTTATGCTAACCATGATCTCCCTAAGATTAGGTTAAGCCCAGGCATTTCCTTGACCACAATAAACGTTGTGTCTATGGGGAACTGATCCCCTGCTATGAAGTTTATGTGAACTGTGCCCTTCACCATGACTCACATTCCATTGAATGATCTCAGGCATGACATCATTGTGGGCTTGATCTAGTCAACCAAGCCTAGCTTATCTACAGTGGGGAAAGGGATGCCTTTGGTGGCAGCCCCATCATCAATGTGCATCCTTCGACTCTAGTGTTTACTAAACCAAATTGTGATGAAAAGAGGCACCGTAGTCACTTGACCCTTTTTGGGATCTTCCTTAATAGCATCATTGCAGAAGGTTAGTTGAGGCTATTCTAACCCTACAAGCATGGGGGCAAGCATAATTGAGTAGATTGCTTCTTCCTCCACTAGCATGTCTTTGTTTACTAGAGTCACTGTCAACATGCGACTTAGAGCCTCACGGTGTGGGGTAGATGTCATGATTCGGTTGTACAAGCTCAGGGTAGCACTTTTTTATTTTAGAGGTTGCTTGACTTGACTGAGGACATTCAAGAGGTCTTGGCCACCCCCTTTCTTGCTGCTTTCCTCCTCTTCTATTCATCCCCAAAGACGAATTTCTTGAGGAGGGGTGACCTTGGATCCAGGTTTAGACCCTTGTTGGCTGAGTGATGTAGGTTTCATGGTCATGTCGACCTTCATATTTGGTGGCAAAGCAATAGATGTAGGGAGCAAAGATGTAGGCTCAGGGGTAACTTGGATGGTACTTCCCTTCAATGTCTCATTCACGAAGTGGACTTCTCACCTTGTAGGGTGACGAGGTTGTTCAATTGTTTTGCATGAGATAGGGACCGTCATGGGCATTGACCCCATGATGATGAATGGATCTAGAGATGTTAATCGGTGGGACCACATGGCCCCACCTATATGTGGCGTAAAGGTGGATGCTTGTGGATGGACTTTTAGGATGAATGGTTGTTGCGAGCTTTGACCAACTGCTAGTGATGCTGGTGCACTACATTGAGGCACACAAACAACAAATGGTTGGTGGGGTGGCCTAGGATCACTATCAATGTCAATGACATTGATTACGTAATCAACATTGTTGGCATTCAGGGCATATATGTAGACATACATAGATTGGTTTTCAGGATGCACTAGGCTGCTCTCATCCACCGCCAACTTCCCTTGGTCAATTAATCTCTGTACGTCATCCTGTAATGCCAGAAAGTAATCTATGTTGTGACCACACTGCTGGTGGTAGTCACAAAACTTGTCTAGCCTAAAACCCCTAGGAACTTGAGGCTCATTGGGAAGGGCCAAAGAGGGCTTCCTAAGGAGCTTGCAATACCATTCATGTCTCGTGTTTGATTCTCTTAACATCTATTTGTGTTGGATGTATCCTAATGGCAATAGTTTCTTTAGAAGCTTTGAAGGCTTGAGAGGTACTGGGGTGTACTTTGAGCATTCTTTGTGCTCAAAGTTGGGTTTGGGTTGTGTAGATGTCCTAGGCATAGGTACAGTAGGTTGCGATAAGTTACCCTGTTTGGGCGTAAGGTTAGGTGTGGTATGGCTAGTTTCTTGCTATTCTTGCTACTATTGTTGCTAGGCTTGGGCTTCGCCTCAATTGCCACAGTGGCCACCATGGTTGTTGGGGCCTTGCCCTTTTCCTTCATTGTGAAGGTGCTTTTGTAAGTGATGTAAGCTAGGTCTTTGCTTGCCTTGGTAACATCTTGTATGCTCTTAGTCTAAGCAAAGGCCTAACTAAGAGAGCGAGAAGCAAGGTAGTACAGTTTGGACTTGATAAATTCGTTCACTACATCCTTAAAGATGGTTAACAAGTGTGCCTCCATGATGGGCTCGTCGATTTCATTAAGCATTGTGCTCCAACACTGGATGAAATTTTGGAGTGGTTCTAGGGGATCTTGTTTCACACTCATCAACTGATCTAGCATAGTTTATGGCTTCAATTTGTACCTGAAGTGCATCATGACCTCGGTTAGCAGCTCTTCCAAAGTTGAAATGGATGAGCATGGCAGCGTGTGGTACCAATCCAAGGCTTTCCAGGGTAGGGACATGGTGAAGACATGAAAAATCATGTGTGGCCATTTCTATAGTAGCAAAGACTCAGTCTTAAAGGTGACAAGATATTTGTTGGGATCTCCCTCCCCATCATACATTGTGAAACGTGGGAGTGACATCCCTAGGGTTAATGTCAAGGTGGGAATTACAGGGCTGATAAGGTCATCCTGGTAAAAGTCCATGACTTGTACTGTATCAGACCTGGTAGCTTTGAGAAATTTTATTTTCTCAGTAAGGATCTGGATAAGTTGGAATGCTTGGTCCATTCCTGATGACGTTGTAGGTGGTTAGGGAACTATAGAGGTAGCTCCCACCTATGGTATGGAATGGGTGGTGGCATGACCCATCCACGATACCATTAGGAAGACCCCTACAAGTAGTGTTGCTTATGTTATCTACCACCCAGTAGGTGGTGATGTTGGGGCAATGATTGTGGGTTGGGCTACCAAATAGACAGCTTGTGTCACCGGCAGCGTAGACCATAGCCCCATGTTAGGTTGTATCAACTGCAAGGCTTGGTGTATGTGAGACATCTACAATGATTGTGGGGTAGGCAAAGAAGTAAATGGAGCCGACCATGTGGATAGGCCGAGGCCCAAGACAGTGGGTGGAATAGACATAAATGTAGGAATAGAAACAGAAGTCACATACAATTGTGAAGTAGGTACGGTATGAACATGTGGAAGGGTACCCATGATTGGCATATGATGTGCTATAGGAATAGACTGCTAGACAGTTTGCAAAGGAATAGTAGCTACAAACGAGATAGGTGAAATAGGCAAAAGAGGGCATTGAAATGCTACGGGATTGGCATGGCTACCCATAGTAGTTATAATTATAGGTTATGGAAGTGTAGGCATGATCACAAAGGAAGTGGTAATAGACAATGGCTTGGCCCAGAAGGACTGGGTAGGAGGGATAAGAGTAGGGTTGGTTGGACCTCCCTCATCTGATTGGGAATTGAGTTCCTCTTGTCCATCTTGTAAAGCATCATCTTGGTTGGATGTTGTGTCTTGTTGCTCCCTAAGCCTAGCCATTTGGATTATCTAGTCTAGCAGCCATTAATATGCTTGTGTTAAGGGTAAAGAAACAGTAGGATTAGGAATGAATTCCTTTTCATTGTAGTAAGCGAACTTGAAGCTATGTTTCTTCTCAAGTTTTTGTACCTCCAAAGGAAGATTGGCCTGCACCTTTGCACAGAGGAAATTGTAACGCTCATGTTGCTGGGCTAATCCCTTAGGTCCTCGATTTTGGATTCTAAGGGATCAACATGTTTGCAGCATCAGGTTCATTGGTTTTTCGGCACTAGCAATCCCTTGAACCATGATGGGAACTTCAATGTTGAAGGGAACCTCCACATTGAAGGAATTAGTAGCAGTAATTGAAAAATCCATTGTAAGCTAAGTAGTTTTGCAAAAGAGTGAAAAAAGAACAAAGAGACTGAAAAGCAACAAAAAGAAGGCTTTGCATCTTGCTGAATTCCTGAGGAACCATCAAGGTGATCAAAGAGTAAACAATTGCAAAAGGGTGTCACGTTTATGCTAGTGTGCGTTGAGGTACAGAGCGCACACAAGACTACCATAGGATCAGCAAGCTAACCAGCGAACAAAAAAGCTTTATGTCTCTTAGGGTTTCAGAGAAAAAGTCAAAGTGACCAATCTGTACCATAGAAGATGCTAATGTATAATGAGGTATAGAGTGCATGGAAGACTACCATAAGATAGGCTAGTTAACTAGTGATCGGAGGCCTTGTGTTCAGTAGGGCTCTTAGGAACTGTTGAGGTGACCGATCTACACTGCACAAAGCGTAAACAATCGCAAGAGGGTGTTGCGTTTACGCTAGTGCATATCAAGGTGTAGAAGGCTTACAAAAATACCATGAGACATGGAAAAGGCATTAAAAGTTCCTCCTTCTAGTGCCAAAAAACTGTAGCAACTGAAAATGTCGATATCTAGAAAACACCGAGCGGTCAACAAGCATGACAATTTTGACGTCGTATCTGCAGGAGGGCCGTGCTAGATGTGACTAGATACAGGGCACCCTGAATGGTCTAGTCGATTAGAAAGGGACTTAGTTAGTGTCTATATAGCCTTTTGCAACATATAGTTTGAAAATGAGGATGAAAGCATGAAGTAATTCTCAAATGTAAATGAGGTAGAAAAAAATGTAAAACACAGTAGTAAGCAATAAACAAAGTTAAATATAGTTGTAAGTAGGAAACAAGGTAAGAAAGAAACAAAGTAAAATGCAGTTGGAGAAATGCACTGCTCTGGAGTTAGCAGTTGACCTTGTCAAGATGGATATGGTTGGTTGCATAGCTTTGCGGAGTGTAGAGATCCCGCGAGTAACCAAGACATGTAGAGCAAGGACAACTATCTGCTTGGGCATGGACTTAGGAGCTAACCATGCGAGGTTTCTACCAAGGTTTTAGAATGGAAATAGAACAAAATGCCAACTGAGAATGCTAACTATTCATAGTCTCAAACAGAAAGCTTACAATGCTCGATGTTATAATGTTCTAGGAAGAGAGCTTGATTGCTAGAGAGAGAGGGAATGTCAAAGAAAATTGGAAAAAATTTGTACCCTTTGAATGCTGCTCATTCAAGTATTTATAGGACCAAGGGCACATGAAAGAGGTAGTTTAGACACCACATGCCCTAGGCCCATGTTGACTCGCTTGTACTGCACAAGCCAACATGACCATTGGATGTGCATGACCATTGTGACTGTGAGTCTACCATGTCGCAACTATGAGCCTACCATGCCGTAATTACATCATCAGCATCTAGAGACATATGCTAATGCTTTAATTAGGTGAAGTGCATTGATGTCACACACCCACCCACATGCTTTGTTGTGCTTCGTAGAATACCATGCTTGGTGTAGCGTAGCATGTTGTCCCATGTTTCTCTACATGTCTCATACATACTTGCTACACTACCCTATGCTATGTAGCATATCATAGCATAGCGACCAGCCTTAGTTGCAAAAACTCTATCAATCTACAAACTTTGCTTCCTACACTATAGAACTTGCAAACTTGTTTTGGTCCTGCACTTGGAGTTTCCTTCTATCTCTTCTGCAAGATTGCTATGCCTCACTGCGCAATATAGCTCAGTGTAGCGTAGTAGTAGACATGGTCCACCACTTGCTAATAGAAAGGGACATTGTTGAAGGACTTGAAGTTGGGCAATGAAATTATCTGTATAGATGTTGCCATCCTATGCTACACTATGTAGCATAGCGTAGTGTGGAACTTTTTTCTACAAATTTTTTCTGAAGCTTGCTATGCTACATAGAGAGGCATAGGATAATGTAGCAGACATCATGACTTAGAAAACGTGTTGAATTGTTTCACGAATCCTCAATGCTACTACCAACTCTGTGCATCATTTCTAAATAGGTTGTTAGCTAGGAAAGCTACTTAGATGGACAGGTAGGATGATTCGTTGAGCCTGTTCATACCCAAAGTAGAAAATTTGCTAAACTAGTTGGCCTGAATTTAGTGCATTCTCCTCCCAAAGAACTGTCCTAGTACTACATGAATTGCAATGCCTGGTGAAGCGAGAATGACCTCGAATTTTTTGAGATGTTTCAAGGTGAGGCATTACAGCTCTAGAGCATAATTCATGATGCAATGGGAACATGATCTAGAATGTACGTGATTCTTCCAGCCTTGGCATTGCATTGGCCCTTTAGAGATGTTGTATGACATTGCACTGGCCCTCCGAACCTACCATCGCCATGGACCATTAGCCTGAAAGTAGTTCCTTGGCTAGTGCATGCTGCTAGAGTTCTGAGAGTATTGTGGCCCAACCACAATATTATTATCCTCTAGCCCCCTACTAATGATGTTTGGATATGTGGTAGCTAATCCCATAGTTGAACTGAAAACACTTGTCTTTGGTAGGGATTCTAGAGCATTTGCACTCACAGCGACTCCTAGTAACCTCGAGGCCAGTTCCTCCATGCTGATGCTGCCAAGACTATTGTTGGCCTTCCTACGTTGGACATCATATAGTAGTAATGATGTCCAATATCTTCAACAACATCTACAACTAGCAAGACATTTGCCCTCACTAGTTGAGGGTACATCTTGCCACAGCAGTGAATGCTATAGCATCATGAAGTGAGTGCCTTGACTAGCTTTACTACTTTAGAGTGAAAATTCCATGACATACGTAACACATCTCACCTCATGGGAAACATCAATGAAAATTCCATAACATGAGTAACATAGCTTTCCACATGGGAAGCTTCTATAGGTAGGTCTAAACCCTAAACGGATGTAACACAACTCATCCCAGGAAAGACACCTGTACTACATGGGCTCGAAGATCAGCAAAAGAAAAGATAAAAATGTAAATGACTCCCTTATGAGAAATTTGAAAAGGGAGTATGTTAAACCTCATCTTTGTCCTTCTCTTGTGCCTTCTTCCTCCTTGCTTCACCTCTTCCCTCCAATGCAACACTCTCAACCATGGCCAAGCAACATCCTGATGCACACCGAATGATAATGTTAGGATTTTTCCTTCCGTGGTGTTTCATATTTTTTTTCAATATCTATCAAGTCCATTTTCCAAACGTTGAAAAAGAGGGGGCAATGAAACACCCCAAAATCTAAAGGCATGTTTGCTTTTCCAAGCCTTTGTAGTTCAGGCAGTGCTATGGAAGTCTTTTAGGAGAAAAACACTCTAAGCTCAGGCTGTCCAGTTTGGAAAAATTTCTAGCTTAGGTGTGAATAGGCTCTATGGATCATCCTACTTGCCCAGTTGAGTAGTTTATCCAGCTGACAAAATACTTAAAAATAATGCATGGAGTTGTCAGCAGTGCTCAGAATGCGCTAAACTATTCAACAAGTTTTCTAAGTCACAAAGTTTGCCATGCTATGGCTCGCTATGTAGCATATGAAGCTTCAGAAAATGATTGTAGAACAAAGTGCTACGCTATGCTATGCTATGCAGCATAGCAAAAGCTAGACAATTAGTTCCCTTCCCTGATTTCAAGTCCTTTGGCAATGTCTCCTTTCATTAGAAAGTGGAAAACCATGTCTGCTACTATGCTATGCTGAGCTACATGGTGACAAGGTGTAGCAATCCTGCAGAAGTGACAGAAGGTAACTCAAAGGGTAGGATCGGCAAGATTCATAAGTTTCATAGTGCAAAAGGAAAAGTTTGCAGATCAATGAAGTTTTTTGTGACTTTGTGACTAAGGTCAACCTCTATGCTACATAGTGTAGTAGGGCGTAGCAAACATGCAACACACATGTAGCGAAATGTGTGACAAGATGCTACGCTATGTCAAACATGCAACGCTACAAAGCACAACAAAGCATGATGGGTGGTTGTTCAACATCAATGCACTTCACCTTATCGCACTGTTGGCACACATATCTAGATGCTAATGACACAATTATGGCATGGAAGGCTCGTAATTACAATGATCATGCATGTCCAATGGTCATGCAGGCACATGAAAGCATAGACAAGTCAACGTGGGCCCATGGCACATGGCATCTAAACTGCCCCTTTTGTGCACCCTTGGTCCTGTAAATGCCCTAGAAAGCAGCATTAAAAGGACTTTTTTTTCCTATTTTTTCTACTTTAGGACTTTTGGTTGGCTTGGAGACTTTTGAGCACTTTGGGCAGATTTCAACTTTTTCGGCATTCTAGTTGACAACAATTTTTTTAACTAACAAGAAAAAATGCTAGCACTATAGCCTCGAGCATTGTAAGCTTCCTATTTAATATTGTAAATAGTTAGCACTCTTTTTGGAATTTTTTTCTACCTTTTGATACCACCTTGATAGTATTTTACATTGTTGACACTAGAGCCCACATTCAAGTGCACAGTTGTCTTGCTCTACATGCCTTGGTTACTCTCAGGATCTCATCATTTCTCAACGTTGTGCAACCGATTGTATCCACCTTAATAGAGCAAAGCCATAGCTTCGAAGCGGTGCATTTTTCTAACTGCATTCTACTTTCCTTTCCAATTTATCATCGCATTTTACACCATTTCCCACATCACTTATGTTTAAAAATATCATTTTTATGCCATGAACTTTGCTTTCAAATCACATGTTGCAAAAGGTTATATAGACACCAACTAAGTCCTTGTCTGATTGACCATATTATTCAGGGTGCTCCATTTCTATTTTATTGAGCACAATGCTCTCGTGGATATGGGGTTAAGACTGTCAACCTCTTGGTGTTTTCTAGCCATCAATGTCTTTGGTTGCTATAGTAATCTCTGAGAACGTAGTGTCTACTCATGAAGAAACCCCATGCTTGACTAGTGAACTAGCCAAGAACGGTGACTCAAGAAAAGAAAAAATGTGGGCTGAGTTGCCCTTCCAAATGGTAGACAATAACATAGATGAATATTGTAACGATGGAAAACGTCGGTAGCTGGAAATACCGACCGAGATTCCGTGTACACAGCTTTAACCACGGATCCGTGCGAGGGCTAAGCTGGAAAAACAAATCCGCGGTGCCCTGAACGGTCTTGTCGATCAGACAGGGACTTACGGGTCAGTAAAAGCGATAACGATTATGAGTCTTTGTGTGCCGTGATTTGGTACGAGAGATTGTAAAACAGGAAGACAACGACATAGATGGATCGCTACGAAGATAACAAACACCGAAAAGATGCTAATCGGGAGAGAAAACAACGCGTACGTCGCAAAGATCAAAGATCTATGTTTCAATGCTGGATCGGATGTATGCTTATGTGTATATTACGTTACAATGGGAGAAAACCCCCAACAACTGGATACAAAATGAGTACAAAACAACAAGAAAACTACCTGGACAGAAATCTGATCTACCTTGGAGGCCCAAAGCTTAGATGCAGGAATGGTCAAGCTCTGAAGTCTGTCGATCTTTTGAACGATAGAACCTGCTAACTGGGCGAGACGAATCTGCTGTTAGGGCTCAGGCGTGCTGTGTTCTGTTTCTGCTAAAGGATGGTGTTTGCAATGGCTACCAAAAGGTTGCTCTTGTTTCTCTGTTCAAGGTGAGAGGTGTTCCCTTGCTCAGAAAATGCTCTTGTCCTCTTGATCTTCTGCCAACGAAAAGTGATAAGTGCTCTGGTGCTCTGGTTTGTTATCTTCTTTTTCTCCTTGCCAACTCCCCCAATCTCCTCTCCTTTTGTAGATTCGTCAACCGGGGTATTTATAGGCCACGACACGCGCAACCCTGATGATGTGGGCCCGAATGTCACGGATCCTATTGACGCAATTCTTTTAAGTGGAACTGCGACTACGCACAACACGCTCGTTTGCGTGCTATGCGTGTAAAGAGCAGGCCCAGGATGGGCGTGTCTCGGCTGCGTTTGCGCTCATTCGCGTTGTATTGCGTGTATGAGCGCAGCTTTGGTGTAACAACAACGCATTCAAGATTTTTTTACGCTCATCACGCAATTGTGCGTGACGCAGCGTAAATGTAACATACACTCTCAACGCAGCTACGCACGGTGGAGTGTAATCAAAGTGTAACTTACGCTCATCACGCAGCTGTGCGTGACGAAGCGTACCGAGTGCGTGCTTGCGTTCTGACCTACGCACGAGCATGCATCGCCGCGTAACACGCGTAAAGATCAGTTGTTTAAGCATTGCGAGAACAAGTGCCAACCCGTCGTGTCTCTCTGGATTTTGCTTAACTGTCCTGGAGCTTATTACGCTCATTACACTGCCGTGCGTGATAGAGCGTAAACTTGTCCTTCATCAAGTTCACTTTTAACTGTCCTGGAGCTTATTACGCTTATTACACTGCCGTGCGTGATGGAGCGTAAACTTGTCCTTGAACGAATCTGCCTTTAACTGCATTGGAGCCTGTTACGCTCATTACGCTGCCATGCGTGATGGAGTGTAAACTTGTCCTTAGACAAGTTCGCCTCCAACTGCCTTGGAGCCTGTTATGCTCATTACGCTGCCGTGCGTGATGGAGCGTAAACTTGTCCTTAGACAAATTTGCCTCTAACTTCCTTGGAGCCTATTACGCTCATTACGCTGCCATGCGTGATGGAGCGTAAACTTGTCCTTAGACAGATTTGAGGCGCGTTCTCGCTCAAATTACGAATCTTCGCCTGAGGCGACCCGTAATTTTCACGGTGTTTCAATGGCCCCTCTTTGTTGACGGCTAGAGGGCTTACCCGAAAAACGTCGACAAAGAATGCGAAACACCGGATTGGTAGAAGCAAGAACAACGTGCATCCATGACTACTCAGGTGTTGCTCTGTTTACGTAAAAGGAAGGCTAGCAATTATAAAAGGTAAAAGGGTGTAACTGGAAATAGGTTGGGGGAAGATGCAAACAATGTGTTTATTTATGTCAACAGGAATGCTTTCAGACGAGCGTAGCGCGTCAATCTGAGATATCTCTGTTACAAATTGTAGCAG